>JBCFYV010000935.1:5689573-5763005 GCA_039000515.1 Timema cristinae
CTAATTTCACATATTTTGAGCCCAAAGTGGAACCAGAAGACATATATTGATTAATATGAAATTGTATACGTATGTTTCTGAAACCATTCCACAATTTTTCAGTGCTAGCGGGGGGTGGGGGGGGGGGAACTCTGCCGTAACCTACAGTTTAACATGGGATCCGAACCACGGTGGAGGTCTGGCATTCCACACATTCACAAGTTGTGATTAATACACGTCTTGTCAGAGGTGAAGGAAGGGTTTGGAAATCAGATAAATCTGTGCCAGGACTGAGGATTAAACCCCGGACCCCCAGCACAGAAGTCTTAACACCTTACCCCTAGACCTCCAGGCCTAATAAGGAAGAAAGACAAGGGAGGAGAAAGGGAAAGTAATAAAAACAGCTCAAGTTGTTAACACTGTATACTGTTAAAACTAGTGACCGGTTCCAAACCACAAAAGTGGTGTCGAGGCACAAGGGCTTTCATCTGTTTTTCTTGAAATTGAGCAACGTGAAATAATTTAAAATGGTAAGTAGAAATTTTATTGCTCTTTATATTTGATGCTATTCCTAATTAAATAACTAAAGATGTGAGTCAATGTTTTGCTTGTCAATAAATGGTATAACTGTTGCTCATATTCAAATTTGGATGTTAGACTAATTAATGAAATGAATACTGGTTTATTAAAAATAATAATTTAATATTAAATTATTTTTAACCAATGATATTTACTGTACTATATCCATTGTGAGGTCTTGCCTTATTACATCTACAATGTGATGTTCCAGTAGAAGTAAACAAGGTTTTAAACCATTTTGAAAATAGTGGTGATCACAGGATTAAATATGTGGTTTAAATCTGAAATTTTGTAGTAGACAAATGTTATTATGACAACAAATTATTATTTAGTGATAAAAAACATAATATTTATATTAATATTGTAACACGATTAGTGTCCAACAGTGGGGACCAATGCACTCCTCAATGTTTACCCTAACTGCGCTCCTTGTTCTCTCTATCTCCCTCCTTGTTTAGCAGGTATTCAGCGGCAGGCTCGCTTGTCTGGGGGATTAGAGGGGAAGGGGGGGGGGGATAAAAGGTACACGTCTGAAAGACTCTAGGTTCTTTTAATTCTGAGCCAGTATTCTAGAAATGGAGGATTCCAGATTATTAACTGTGACGGTGATAGTCACGGTGCCCCCACTCCGAGTTGTAGACAGTGAAGTGAGTGGACCGACGTGTCCAGGATTGGGCTAGCGTGACCGAGCAGGATGGCGCATCCACGAGTGGGTCGGAGAGTCCGGCGTTCGTTTAATTTACTTCTATTTTCATGTGTTCTTATTAGTTTATTAATTTACAGACTTGATTATAGCTCTTTTTATTTTATTTAATGACTTATTAAGTTGTAATTAATTTAGATGTATAGTTAGTTAATCAGTGAATGTATTGTTTCATTTTTAATAATCAAAACCTTGAATATTCATTTCATTCATGTTTGATTGGCAGTATCCTTAAAAGAACTTGCGATCCACATGGCTACTTGTGAACGACTAGCGACCTTTCCAGGTTACACGGACCCTGCGTTACAATATAAAAAAATTAGGCATATGTAGGGTAACTATTTATTAATTTTCAGTGACATTTGTTTCGTATTTTGTATATAAATCACAGATTTTCTAATAAAAATTGTGATTTTTTTCTTAAAAGTTATTTTTTTATTATATATAATTAATTAAAATTATTTTTATAAACTAATAATGTTGTTATTAAAATTATTAATAATGTGTAGTCCAAAGCTATTAGATGTGTCTGCTCTTACATAAAGTATCACCAACATGAATGTTTTTATGAGACAGTCAACCCATAGCTGAATGTTTTTTTCCCCCTTATAAACAAGCTCTTCAAGAACTTGACATAGCTATTTGCCTGTTGAGAGCTTACGAGTCTCAAATACACTCATAGGACTTCTTCTACAAACATACAAAGAGCTCGAATGTTCTGCAGATATTTTTTCCCAATGAGCATTTTTGGCACTTCAGCAAAATCACTACCCATCACTTTGACTAAACAACTTTCAGCCATAAGGCAACCCACAAAAAATCATCAGTAAATGCATACTCCATGTTTCAGAATGATAGTGGCAAATTTTCCAGAGTATACCCATGAAACTTAAAAATCTGATGATCGCAAGTAAATATTGTATCTACTCCTGTTTTGCAAATTTTGTCAACAGATGAGCTTCAACTAATGCAGGATCAGGATGAGAAGTCAACAAATCAATAAGTGGTTGGCCTGTAGCTAAGTTTAATCTCAGTTTGACCTTCACAAAATGTTTTAGTGTTGTACCCATGATACTTTGGGCATCCATCATTATTGAGGATATCTTTTAAAAAAGCAAAATCTTTTACTCTACCTTGTTGATAAAAAAGTACACACTTACAAAGGGTTGATGAGGATTTAATGTGAAAGTTTTGAGGCATGGTAGGTGTCTTAGACCCATCATACTGAACAATGCTAGGATCATATCGGATAACTTGACCCTTAGACTTCGGTTACTACATAGATGAACGTGCGTCTGATCATAGTGACAAATAATATTCCTTTAGTAGCAAACAAAGTTTTAAAACTAGTGAAGTGCTTATGTGACAGTATAACACCTTTCCAAACCAAAACGTGTGGGTGTTTAAATGCAGGAATACCTTGCATTATCTTTTGAAATTGCAATGTTGGGACACTACTGTTCATGTTGCAACAAATATAATGTTGTAATGTACATTGATGAGGAACATAATTAGATAATTGAGAAAAAATTTCTGCACCTCATGACAGTATTCACTATTATGAATAGGCCTACAATCATTTAAAGTTTTTTTTCACCTTTTTAGAACAATTAACCTTATATTCAAAACTATGTCAATCCTTAGATAAAAATAAATAATTTTGAGAAGTTGTTTGTAATAATCATTCAATTCAAACTTATTCAAGATGGCAGGGGTCACCATATTTTGGTTAAGAAGTATGATACATTTACTTTTAATACATGTTGAAGTTTGAACAGTGTTTTAATAAAAGTATATCAATACTGACAAAATAAAATCAAGGGTGTGTAAAAACAAATTATGTGTGCAAGTGGAGCCGCCATCTTGAATATTGAGAGTTTCCCAAGGGTATGTTTGTGGTATCTGCCATTTCCTGAACCCTCAAGTACCCCTTTATCAACAATAAAAGTAATAAAGGGGGTTAAGCTAAAAATACCTCACTTGGCTGTCGGACTAAAGTGACTTTTCCAGAAAAAAAAAGTCTTAGATGTGTCAATAAAGATGATAGCAAACTAACCAAAGACATATGTGTCCGGGTCGAAGCCCCATGTGGGTGGTGGACTGGCATGTGTGGGAACAATCCATGTTATGACTGTGGACTTCTCACAGTATTGATTTGTCAAGAATCCACGCAGCTGGGCATAGTAAATACGATTGTCTTGCCCAACCATTGACACAATGTCACCCACTTGGAAGTATGTTCCCTAAAACAAAACATAATGTGTGGCTCTAACAGCTTGTTGATCTATAAATAATTTTGCTATTAATATAAAAAGTACATATTGTTATTTTTTTATACAAGAAGAGTATTTTTTTTAAACATAAAAACCTTTTTTTAACATTTGTCTTCAAATATATAGATTATTATTTGTGTCATATAAACTGAACTAGTTTTTACAGTTAATAATGTTGAGTACCACCCCAATAAAACTGTTTACATTGATTAATAATATATTTACTCGTATGTCTTAGAGGTTTAGTTATAGATTTACTCGACCTGCCAAAAAAGAATTGTATTTATTCCATCAATTATGGACATCTTGTTTCAACATATCAAACAAACTATAGCAAGTCCAGTATAGATATATTGTGTAGTGTTATTACTCGCACTGGTGACTGTGTGGTCTAACTTGGTGATTAGTGACAACAGTTTTGCGAGTGATCCTCAAATGTGGTTTTACCTGTTATTCTTCCATTACCTCTCCGTGCTAGTGTTGGTTAGTGTCCTATAAACTCACTTTCTTTCTCCCTATTATTATTTATTTAGAAGCTGTTTATAAAATGAGCCTCTCAGCTTGTGTATATATTTAAACATCCTAATGTAGGTGTGGTTCATTTGCTAAGTTACATACATTTAGGAAAGTGAGCCTTATTACACATTGATTGTCCTCACCCAGCCACATCATTTTAGATAAACACCCACACTGGTAACAGTAAATTAATAATAAACATTATAAAACAAAAGAAGAAACCACAACAATAAGTAGGTGTTCTAAGTCCTAATAATAATATCATTAGCTACAAAATTACATGTTGAAAAGAGTATCCTTAAGTAAAATTGAAAACATAACACATTATTACAGTATAGTATCTATACATTCACTTACATATCACTTTATCAAAGATTTTTTTCCAGAATGTACCTCTTAACTTCCTTTTTGAAAACATTAAAGTTTTAGGCCACATCTAATTTCTTGTGACCATATTTTAAAATCTAGTCCCTTAATAATATTAACTGAGTAGAGTCCAATGTAACTTTTGTTTACTTTGTGCTGAAAATAATTATTCAGACTTCTTGTTATAGAGAAATTCTTTTTTCTGTATTCCCAAATATTTAAGTTACTATTAGTCAGATTGTTTTCAAGTTTATATGCCATTACAACCATATTCAAAAATATAGCTTCTGGTCAAAATACAGTACCTACCTTATTGTTTAAGCTTAATGTCACCATCCTCACCTATGGGTAGTTGAAAATATTTTTGAAACCTTTTTAATAGTATTAGAAGTCTTTTAAAAGTTTTAACTAATATTACATATAAGTAAGACAAGTGTGAGTTGATAATAGCAAAATAGAAGGGCTTTAGCACATTTAGAGCAAAATTGTAGCAAAACAACTCGACACCTAATTTTATTTTGTGACAAGGTTTATATGTAGGCTCGATGAGAACAAACTAACTAGTCTATATTAAATAAAATAAATATAAAGAGGATGTTAGATTACACTTTGTTATATTAGGTAGGCCTAGTTATTCTTTCATCACTTCTAACCCCTAAACTTATTTTGGAGATGTGTGCACCTGTAATGCCGGGATCATGATCGAATTACCGTTCACTTAAGGTTAACTTAACCTATGTTTAATCACGATTCGTGTAACTTAACGTAACAGCTCGAACCAAACATCTCCATTCCAGAATATGTGTTTTGATCTGTGATTTGAACTATTTGTTTTAGTGTATATGATCTGTGATGTAGCATGTCAATCAGCCAGATTGGACAGCTACAATTAAATATCAATATTTTGATAATTTCTGACAATAGAAAAGAAAGAAAGAAGTAATATTAACATATTTAAAAGTAATCTACCTCAAAGGTTATTTTTCCTGACTAGATGCAGACAGATACAATCACGTGTCTCCCTAAATTGAAACATGTGGTCGTTCAAAAAATATTGCCTTTTGATAAATACTGTAGCAGATATCAAAGAAGAGGATTAACATTATCATATTTATGAATAAAATACTTTAGCGCATACCTTTTGCCATTGGATAATGTCGGAGAAATTTACCATGCTGCCTACAAAAATATATAGTAAAAGGACGTCTATATCACAAATTCTCATAAAAATAATAGCTGAGCCTAAATAATATAATCAAACCAGATATATTTAAATAGAAGATGCTTTAGTATCTACTCACCATTTCAAGATGTTCTTGGATTCATTCGCCACGCCTTAGAAAAGAAAATTATTCAATGATGGCTGCCACACATGCTATCATAACTACACCTGACGAAGAAAGAGGTATAGATCGTAAATCGACCCAGTGGCCCACTTCCCGTCAGAGAAGACTTGTGGCAGTCCAAGGAACCATGTTTTCCCCTTTCCCCACAAGCGGCTCTTCCTGCGTCGTTTTATCTTTCCCCCGGCTTCGTCCGTCTCTCTCCTTTTCTATATTTCTGAGTTTATCACCCTTTTTGTTTTGCTCCGTTCAAATCAGATTGTAGAGTATATAAGGCTGCTTCTCAGGTTCACAGTATACCCATTCTACTACAACACAGCGTCGAAGGAGGAACTACAACGTAAATCAACGAAGGAAACGGCGACCATGAAGTGTTGGCCGTCAGATCCACCGCTGCGCTGGCCAGTAGGATATACTTCAAATACTTAAGTATCCTGGCAACATCGTTACGTCCTTATGACTTAGAGTCTAGTTTTTGTTGTAAAACTAGGCAGTGTCTACTAAGACATGTTTTATATCCTGTATGTTTAGTATCTATAGTCAGAGATGACTTTAATTTGTTTTGATAGTTATATATTATGTCGAGTAGACAGTTAATCCATTTCAAGGTCTTGTAGACTTCGAAATTAAAAAAGCTTTATTTTATTGGTTAAATATTGTGTCCTTCAGTCTGAAGGACAAGTATCTTATGACTAGTATTAGAGTTCGTACATCAGTCCTAGCGACTATGATACAGTCTTTACATTATGAGCTTTTGGCTTCGAATGTAGTAATGTCTTAGTCATAGACTTGCTTACCTCCACAAGTTCTATTTATTTATTCTGAGTCAATACCTCACATGACACTATAGACGTCATGTGCATTTGTTTAATATTTGTATGGCTACAACCAGGCTGTCTGTCCTGTTTAACAAATCACAGTTGAGTTAGTCAGGTAGTCACGATTCACGTACAGTATTAACTTGGGTGAGCAACCCATGGAACTCCACTTGTAATTAGATTTGTTTGTACTATTGAATGCTCTGGCAGTACCGATAGGGAAAAGAACCAGCCATAGTACCTGTTTATCGACACCTGTTTGCTAGCCATAGACCACTGTTATCTACTGATCTTTCTATTGTCTTTCATTATCCAAAGTGTTTAAAGAATATTGTCTTAACACCCAGTCAAGCTAACTGATTAGAGTTTACATGTATATCTTGTTCAATACTTTTTGTTAACAACTACTTAATTGCTTTCTCCTTTAGAAAACACCTACTTGTAGCCTAGCCCCAGCTCAGCCCTTGTAGCTGCAGCAAGACAATCAAATTTCACAAAGTCTTATTATTTGCAACAAGCTTCAAACTTATGATCCTGTAATATTATTGTAAAACTAATTTTTTTATCTCTGTTTTTTTAATAAATTTATTTATTATTAGACAAATTACTTTTACATTTATATGTACACCTTGTTTATTATGTTATCTAATTACTCTCATAAGGAGTAATGTAACAGTGAATGTTTGCAGTTTTCAACCGATATTATAGATATTTATCATTAAACTTTTTGGATAAATTTAGCTTTTCTATACAATATACAATACTGGTAAACAGGGGGGGAAAAAAAAGGATCTCAAACTGAGACTGATTAGTCTTTAAGTAGGTAATATAAATGATTTAAGTGTGTCTTTAGATACATTTTTTTCTTTCTTTCTTGGGGTTTATGCCAAATAGATTTATATAGTTTAATCAATCATTTTGAATTTTTTCAATGGCTTTTATTAACTAAATACATTTCATGTATAATAAAAGTTTTTCTATTATTACATGGCTAAATATTATATTAACGAGCAGATTTTAATGTTTTTACAATCATAATTATGTTAATTGAATTATATTTTAATAACAACTATCTTTTTTGAAAGCAATACATTATAGCATTTAATATAATATAAGCTTTGTGGTTTTAACTTCTTTACAATATTTGAATTAAGTCTGTTCTATAACGTTTTATAATGATAAGATACTAGCGTTTATTTTAATTAAATGTTCAACCACTAAAACTAAAGCTAAAAAATAAACCTTGGTTTTAAAACCAACAAATGAATTATTAAATAGCCCTGTTGATGTCATTCGCATAATGATTGGCTGGCTAGATTACGTGATACCTACCCTTCAAGTAACGTTAACTTAATGTAAAAGACTTCCCAGGACATCTCTTACGTTAAGTTAACTGCATCGTGATCGCTTCCATTTAAACATGAAGTCCTTTACGTTAAGTTACGCTAAGTTAACTTTAAGTTAACGTTAAGTTGATTGTGATCCCGCCATTAACTTAAGAGATGTCCTGGTAGGTCTTTCACATTATGTGAACGTTACACGAAGGATATTACGTGATCTAACCAGACAATCATTATGCGAGTGACGTCTACAGGGCTATTAAGTAATTAATTTTTTGATGATCAACTATAATATACAATATAGGCCTACTTCCCAACTCATGGTATTATTAAGCTAAAGTAGATTTAAGTTTAAACTATAATATTAAAGTTAAATTTTTCAAAAAGTTTAATGATAAATAGTTACTATATTGATAGAAAACAGTAAACATTCACAGATCATAAACACTTTACAAATGGTACAAATCACAGATCAACATACACACATACATACTCTAAAATGCAGATGTTTGGCTCAAGTTGTTACTGTATGTTCAGTTACGTGAATCGTGATCACACATCTGTTTTATTAAGTTAAGTAAATGCTGCGTTAAGTTAAAGTTAATTTGATTGTGATTCTGGCATAGCACAGATACAATGATGAGCAAGGCTCACCTAAACTTGTGTATTGAGGTGAAATTAATTAATAGGGCCTAATTCTGGTGGTTCCCATTGATTGATTAAATGATAAGTCTAATGGTTAAACAACTAGATTTATGATATAACATTTTCAAATGTTCTGACAATACTATATTTGAAAACAATCAATATAACTTACATTGCAATATACATTTTCATTGTAGTATGGTGTGTCTACAGCGTCAGAAGCCTTTAAATGCTGCAAAACAAAACACCAATTGTAATCAAGTTAGGAGTCAGTTATAGCTATACGTACACTAGTACTGGACATCTCAGTGGTTAGAGCATGGGCGTACTAAGCCAAAAGTCCTGGGTTCAACTCCCGTGTCCAGGTGTCATTTTACAATCCAACCAACACACTTGTGACTCTCTTTGTGTAGGCCTATTGTATTTAAAAAAGTTATTTCATAGAAAGAGTATGCCTAGGCCTACCTTCATTATTTTAAGCTCAAACATTGCATCCAGCAAGCAGTCCTAAGTCGAGCATATGGCATGCTATTAGACATGTAGTGTTATGAGCCATGTCAGGCACATATCTAGGTAAACAGTTCTTGGGGATGAAGCCCCTCCTCCCCCCCACCCAAATTAAAAAAAATTATAATTAAAAAAAAAAGTCAAAATCTCATTATAAAAATACAGTTGACCCATGCTTGCATTCACTAATAATTGATATTATTTTATGAATTTTATAGAAAATGTATTAGTTTAAAAAAAGTTTGTTAAATTTTTACTATTAAAATTCATAAAATAGACATCAATTATTAGTGAATGCAATAATACTTCAAAATATTTTTGTACGAAATCTTTATATATTTTTCTCTCCTTGCAGGTTAGATTTCTCCCCCCTCCCTCCACTGAAGTATTAACTTTGTGAAAACTAAATTATTAATTCTATGGAAAAAAAGGATTAAATGATGTGAACAAATTTAATTCAAGTGCTCTGAATTCAAAACACTAAAGTAAAAAGAATTAATTTAAAGTAGAAAAGCTGCATTTGAACCAATAGTTTAAAGAAATACAGCCTATGCGCCAATTTTCTAACAAATGGATAGGCCCACATCTGACACGTAGCAAAGATACTAGTTATAAACTCTGTATTCACTCGCAACAATAGGGTCTGAAAGACTATATTATTTTGAGCTGTCACTTTTGGCAGTCAAAACTTTTACAACAATAATTGGTTATAACAATAATAACAATGACCAATTATTGGTTTTTAATTAGTTTTTTCTTCTCAGTATTTTTACATTATTGAAATACAAACTTATGAAAATAATGTTTGGATGTTTATTTCTTTGTGGAAGCAATGTCTTTAGTTCTATTAAAAATTATTCACAAACAAGAATGTTTAAAAGGCTGGCCTCTCTTCATATTTATAAAGATGACTAACCGGATGAAATGAGCAGTGTTGATGCAAACCATATTCAGTTGTGTTCATGCACATGTGTTTAAAAATAAAAACATATTATTTTGAAACTAAAGTTTTCGATGGCTCTTTTTCTAAGGTATAAAAAACCATCTATATGCCTATTTATTATTTTATTTATGGTGGTCATTTATAATAAGATACAAGTGTGAATATAATAGTTTTTAATTTATTATTCCATGTAGGCCTACATCTCTTGTTGCCACAATCGCAAAACAACAAAAACATAATAGTTTTGTTAATATTTTTTATTTCAATTAGTTACAAAAAATCTAATTATTGAGTAATCTGTAAGAAAGTATTATTAGAAGTGTTTGATAACACCTTTGATTGGTAATATGATAATTACTAATGAAATAATACTTATTTTCACAAAGGTTAACATCAGAGACTTTCCACCCATGTTTACAATACAAATCTTCTGCTAGCTATCCGCTACCTGTACATAGCTATGAAGGCCTAATGCTAAAAAAAACAACAGATTTGGTATGAATAAAGTGAAAGGTTTAAGACTGCGGAAAACACACCAACCCCAAACTTTAAAATATGTATTTAGATTAAACTAGCACACTGATGAGAATATAAAGATTTATTTTAGGCCTATTTTATTCAAGTAATATAATAAAGCCTACCTTATGAATAATATCAAAACTAAAATAAGTGATAAATATACTATTTAGTGAAAGTTAGGGAGACATGCAAGTTGATGAAACATTTGCAGCAAATTATACTCTAGTGGTGTGAGTGGCATTGTCCATAGATTTTGAGACTGTACCGTATTTTAAATTTTTGTTTAATTTGCATGTAAATTGTTAATGAAATCAGCTACTTATTATGACTGTGTCTTTTAAACTTAAATATCATGAATAAACGAACAGTGAAAATTAAAGAGAAATATTTTAGGATATTTAGTCCTACACCTACTATAGTAAACATGTACATTTGACAGCTCTACCTGTAAGAAGATACAAGATGTTATTGTTGTCAAGTCTTAGGTCGGGACATGTTACAACAGTGTTTCTTAATCTTTTTACCAGAACAGCACCCTATAATTAGTCCTTATGTCCAACATTATTAGTTAAGGAAACACTTGGAAGAGAACAGAGGCTAAGCTAAAATAAAAAATACTCCTTTGTGAGATTAATAAAATGTAGGCCTATTATAGAAACACTAAATTAAAAAAACCATACCAGTACAAGTAGTATGTTTTAGCTCAACCTAGGTTTTCTTGTTAACTAAATAATAAGTGTTTCCGTATTTTTGTGCCACTCCTATGGGACCATTGTGGCACTGCACGATTCCATGGAAACCCCTTTGAGAACCACCGCCATTGAGTAAAGCTTGAAACTTCTATAGATGTGTAGGTCTACTTGAGTAAATATCTACCTAGATAAAATGGTAAATATAGGCTACTATTCATATTTATTGTAAGCTATCAATCTGATTAACAAAAAAATTATCCTTAGAAAATCTTTCAATTTGTCTAAATAAACATACATATTGTTTGCACCTGTGCTGGCAAAATAACAAAGAGTGGACAAAACCCACCCTGCTTAACTTTAAACATATTAACTTGCTTAATTTTTCTATGTGAATCATCTAATTTGTCATATGAATATGTAATATTTTTATATATATTGTGTCTGAATGATGTCATACTTACAGTTTTCTTCTCTACCCCTACTGCCCGCTGTCCTTTCCCTCTTGGGTTAACTTCTTTAGGAGTAGCCAAAGTAGAGTGTTTCAACCTTTTACTCCTTCTAGGAGGTGCTTTCCTCCTTGACACTACTTTAATTTCAAGTGGAGTGAGATCTGTAGAGGGTGATGGTAATGCAACAGGTTTAGGTCTAGAGTCCTGTGTTATTTTGATAGCATTTTGTTCTGCCTTGAAACATTCATTACAAATTATTCCAATTCCGTTTTTTACTTTTCTCCACATAAAACATTCCTTCACCTGACATTTTACACAGACTGGTTTGAAACCAAGTTTCATCGTGAACAAGTCTTAGAGAAATAAATAAAGATTTTTCAAACTAACTTAAAATAAATGACGAACCGAAACAATATGTTTTAGCATATATTTATAAGTTTATACAAAAATAAAACTAACACGTAACAACCATGTCCAATTCAGTAAACAAACTTTAAAAATATTTATGGCTACTGCAGGATTGCCAATCAAAGTGTAGTAAAACTTTATGAACGTTCTTTATCTTCTTACACGCATACACACCTATGGCCTTACCATTTCCATTTGAATTATGAAATAAGTGGATGGACATCAGTGACCGAAATTATCGAGTTGTCGTCTATATACTATTGTGTAAGAGAAAAAGAATATTTCGGGTATCTCTTTCTTCCTTACACACATACAAGACAACATGGCATTTTAACATCAATAATTCGCAAATTTACTTGAATATATGAGATACATCAGTACAATAAATTAATGTGGTAATAAAAAGTTTGATGAGCATAACAAAGTTTGGAACTCGTGTCTTGTTTCTTTAAATAAGGATATGTAGGCAAACATAATAATGCTTATTACAATACTATAACCTAAGAGATCAATTAAACCAGAGGTTCCCAAATTTTTTTGGGGGTCACCGACCCCTTAAGTCTACAAAATTATACCCTACACTATAAAAAATATTCTTAATAGTAGTTTGTAACGACCCATGAAGGAAGATATAATTATTCAGAATAATGGTTTACAACGACCCACTAAGCAAGATAATAAAAATAAAATTCAAAGAGTAACAATTAATTGAATATTACTTCAAAATCCGATTACAACTAGCATTAGTTCATTTAATTAAACCTAATTGATTAACTTGATCCAATGATATCATCTTTCCAAAGTCTAATAGTAATTTAGCACGAAAGTTAGATACCACATTTTTAGTAACTAGGTAGAGAACATTCCTATCCTGTAAATTCTTAATGTGATCGATGGGATTGATAAAGTGATACAAGTTCCCAATGCTTAGTATAAAGTCACATAATATGAGTTTTAAATCACCACGTTTAGTAATCTGAAATCTATTTCTTTTCTTGGAAATAAGTAGTCTGACAACACTAAAACCACGTCCCACAAAATATGATGTTGGAAATGCGACCAGGAGCTTCTTAACCACTCTCCATAATGAAGGATAGCGATCAGAGATTTACTTCTGTAAACAAAACTTCTGGTATGATATCTTAAACTTTGGCTTCAGCTCAATGTCATTTTGTAGCTGAATTAGTTCTTTCTCCAATACCCCAACTTCCTCAATATCTAATGATAGGTTTACATCATAAGACGGTCCTTGAATCGCTCAGATATATCTTTGTGCAGCATACATAAATTGTTAAGGAAAACTTACAGATTGTCAGCTTGTATCCTGACTTTCTGTTTTAGCTCAGACAAGCAAGCTCTGAGCAAGGCCTTTTATTCGTGCCTTCAAAAAATTCCACAACAGTGTCAAAAAGGTTGTAAAAGCGTTTCAAATAGTTTCCTTTTGATAGCCAACGAACTTCAGTATGAAGCATCAAAAGTTCAACTTCATGAACATTCTCAGCACAGAGCTCCCGTAATAGTCAATAATGGAGAGCATAGGCTTTAATTTTATTCATTGTAGTAATATCAGTGTGTAATAAATTGTGCAGGCAACCATCGAGACTTTTTGCAACAAATGTTGGTGATGAATGCTACAGTTAATGGTAAAGATAATTGGAACTGGTTTTTTCAAGTAAGCAACACACCCACAGTAGCGTCCAGTCATTGATGGTCAGGGATGCCATTTTTCGAAAATCTAAAACCAGGACACATATAAATATGAGGGGGAGGGGGGGAGTGTTAAATCACAATTATATATATTTCACTTTGAACGTGATATTAGAAGAACATTTCATATCTATTCATATTTCAAACATATTATACGTATATTCTATCTCAACTTATTTTTACATCCTATAATAGTTCAAGCGTTTCATTCTCTAAAATAAAATAAAATAAAATAAAAAGAGTCTTGTCTCTCCCACTACCTCTTTCTTATCTCCACGTCCACATCCTCTTGCTTGTTCATGAGCTTACACCACTGCCGGAAGCTGCTGATGACTGGGGCTGGGGTTGGATGGGCAGACTGGTTGACATTGTTGGCTGAGGCTTTCCAGAGTCAGAGGCATACTTATAATTGCTTGAGGAATGTATTTGCTCTAAAAGTTTTCTGTCCTTAAATATCATTTCAAAAAATGTCAGAGCATACAACAGCCTTGAAATATGTTTTAACTTGAAGAAGCGATTTCACTTTGTCCAATTGAAGGCGATTCCTTTTATCTGTCCATAATGCATTCATGAGAGAGAATATGCGTTCAACAGAAGCTTTGGATCCAGGCAACCTCAGGCAAAAACTGACTAGTAACTATATTTAACTGTTGGTGATTTGTTCGTTCTTAAAATTTGGAAAAATTTCCCTCCACCTGTCGCCGACCCTGCAATTATCCCTATTGCTATTCCATTCAGAAATTTTACCTTCGTTGGCATACATTTTCGCATGAGTATACTCATCAAAAATATTATCTTAAGCTGGTGTCACACTGTGAGTTTACGCGGGACCGTTAAAACCGGTCCATTTGTGGGGGAAGGCGACAATACATTGTTTTAAATGAGAGCTGACAGACTATCCCGTTGAAATGGAGCCAACGGGAACCACCGTAGCATGCTGCGACAGAAAGGGATGAAGAGACAACCAGGAAAGAACGAAAACACATGCAGACTGTCACACTGTATGTTTGTGAAGGAGCGTTTTTGTGCCTTCCAGTCTAGGTTAAAGCATATTTTCAAGCCATGATACAGAAGAAGAATGAAAAAATTGTATTATTCATTCAAATTAAAACAAACAAAGAACTTAGGAAAAGATCAAAATGAAATAGTAACAGTCTTGAGTAACTGTAGCCTAACTAGCAGGCTATCAGAATTTGGAGAGGGCTAACGACTGTGAGCCGAGTCTTCTGGGGGTGTCGTGGTCCTATCTATAGTACCCCCACCTCCCCGGCTACATCGCTCATGTCCTCCAGACAGTAACCCTACTGTCTAAACATATCGAATGTGATGCGTCTCTCTGCTCACTCACCTTTATACGCTCAGGATGGGGGAGGGGGAGAGAACCCTGTTGGAAGAGTGGTTCACCCCCCTTCTACACTACATCCCTCGCATCGATTCACGAATTTTGCGTCGAGTCAAACCCTAACCATTTCACGTATACTCTATCTTTGGAACGTCTGATTATCTTCTCTACAAGGTAAACATCCGGAAAAAGAGTCTTTCTCAGCTCCTTATCGTAGAATCCTCCCGTGATAGGCTTACCTTTAATATCTTCGAGTAAAAAAGGTCCTGGGACTAGTCTAGACGACGTTACGTATTTTAAAATGTTTAGTTGACCAGTTTGCGGTATAAACCTTTTCGAAAAGTCCTTATACTTACTGATACGAACTACATCACATACTATAAACATGTTAGGTGTAGAATACGAAATCTTGAGGCGTTTATAAACTGTATGTAAAAGTGTGTCGTCCTTGAAGGCTTCATCTTTATGGTAGAGTGTATCGTCTGGTTGTATTCTTCCAGTAACTAATCGAACATATCAATCCATCGATACGATCCTTTAGCCGTCAACCTCATCCACATCATGTTATGAGATTACGATTAACGATTGACGTTGCTTAATGAGGAAAAGTGATTGAGCCTCTTTCTTTCCATGAGTATTTTAAACTCTACGTTGTAAAACTTACTTCCATCATCCGTTTGGAGATGACGTACGGGAGGAAAACCTTTGTCAGTAACCTTGTCGAAGAGAAAAGCCATTGCAGTGCTAACATTCTTCTCCATCTTAGTATTGAATGGTGTAGCCCAAGCACTTTTGGAATGCACTTCGATGACGGTGAGAAGGTACTTGAATCCCTTACTTGATCTGGAGTAGGGTATCATCTCCCCCAATTCAGCCTGAAGGAGTTCATTCAACCCTCATATGCTAACGTGTCTTCAGGAAAACCATCGTCTTGCAGGACAAGGAAGTTCACGCGCAATCTCCCACTTGATGGTAGACATGATTATGATAAAATACGGACGAGATGAATGTCTTTATACGATTATTCTGGCCTCACGTAATTCCTCAATGATAGAAATGATCTCGTTCTCGTGAGTGGAATGACCAGCCCCTGTATATGCGTGCAATAGTTGTAATAGATCGACCAATTCATTGGGATAGTCCCAATAGGTATAATCGATTTCTATTCCTTTAGAAACCGCCACTCTCAAGTTCCTCCTCGAACATAGGTTTGATGATTAACAAATACTTAGATCCTGCGCGCATCTTGATACGTGCGTACTGGTCGTTTCTCGACCGATGCGCGCTCATTTCATCGATCATGGAATTGTATAATTCAGATCCTCCTTAGTATAATGAATGGGTGCTCTTCTGAAAAAAAATTCTAATAGTCCTCGGGTATACGATACCATCATATTGTTAAGAAGTACGGTGACATCACTCTCGTAAAATACGATAGGGGTATCTCCGAGCTTGGTCAAGTTACCTTCATGACGGACTCCGTAGGTCTTATCAAAATGTGCTTGAGACGAATAAAGATAAGTCTCCAATAGATGTCTGTTTTTCACTCTCTCAGATGAGACTTCCGCCTCCTCCTTCAGTTTGTGTTCGGCGACCACCTTCGCCATCTTGCTTAGAGGATCCGTGATAGGTTTGAAAGTTTCCTTCTCGCGACGTACTCGGACTCGTGTCTAGAATCGCGTAGTTGCTTATACTTTCGGTTATTAATCTTACTCGCTTTTATGATATCCTCCGTAACCTTTGGTCACATGGTGCAAGGTGCGAATGTCTCTTAAGATGAAGAAATGGTTCATTATATCGAAACGTAAGTAAAATCTAATTTGACATGTAAAATCTGAGGCGTCGTCACGCGTTTTTCCGACATGAAAGATATAGGGTCATATTTGGACACCTTGAAAGGAGTGCCGTTGATAAGTTTAGGATTAAACAAGCAAATAATACCTTTCAAGTTTATGACCATCGCTGAAACGATCCCTACCTTTTTGAACTTATAACCACGTTCACCCGTTAGAGCCAATTCAAAATGTCTCACGTCCTTCCTCGTAGTTTTTGAATCCAAATAGATGTAGATGAAACCTAGACTAGCCATAAAGCTTACTTAAGCTTTAGGTGCCACGTCTGAAGGTAATGACGGCATACATATGTTTTACAAAACTAAGCCGCCCACATCGTAAATCCGATCAGCCTCTTTCGTTTTTACGGATATTATACCTTTCGCTATCATATCGTTCAATTCGATATAAACCGTTTGTAGTATCGTGAAAGACTCCTATAACCTTAACAACTTTGGACCTAAAGCGTCAAGCACCGTTTTATTCTCGTTGAGACGATATTCATGACGATGAGCTTCCACACCTCCTCCATCCCTTGACGCCTACTATTCTCAAAGTTGGTTTATTTTATTCGATCTTTCTCCAAACTCTCAATCAACGAGTCCATCTGCCCTTTAAAGGCATCTTTGGCCACGTTTATATTGAGAGTCTACGCGTTACTATGTCTTGCGTACATCCAATCGACGTAAGACTTGTTACATACATCCCTAGATGCGATCGGTTTCTCAACGTTGACGATCCTCTTCAATCTAGCATCGTAATAGCCTTGAGAGTTTAGAGTCAGATTTCCTTCCGTCTCAACGATAGATCTATATTTGTAGAGACTATAACCGAATTTAGATATGAACGACATGATGTTTTATCGTGTACTGAGTACGCGTTAATGTCAATCGTACAAGATAAAGGTATAGAACCTGTAGCGATATCGTCGTTTATCAATCTCATGATCTTTGCTCAACACTAGAAAATTGTACTTGTGTTTTTCCCAACACGACGAGCATACCTCCTTAAACTTTTGGAACGTCATATACGTGTCCAAGTGATCGTCATAAACGTGTCTCAGGTTCATATAATCCATTCTTAAAAGGATAAGAAGGTTGACGTTATCTCTCAACATCTGTTTCGGGATGCGCGAAAATATATGACAAAGCTATAAACAGTCTATAAACTTTTGTCTCCTTATACTGAAATAAGTCTGTATGTTAAACTGTTTATCGCACGCGACATCGTCAAAAATGAATACAGAGTCGGGTTTGGCCTCAGACGGTGGGATAATTTCCACGTTGTCAGAATAAGGGAAATAGCTCTTGCCTTTGACGAGTGAGAGAAACTTTGATAAACGGTGATACTTGGGCTGGTATAACGATTTAGAGTAAACGTACACGTTCTTGAATCGTAGATCATTAGGCTCCTACATCAGACTGAACATAGCGTTGGTTTTGCCACAATTCGAAGGTCCGCAGATGATGTAACGTTGTACCGCAGATCGCGAACTTACCGAGAAAGCGTGGAAAAGATTAGTCGTACTTGATTCGAAGTTGACTGAGAAAGCTGCCACGTGGGTTGTTGCCAACACCTTGAAAGTGAAAGTCAAGATTTGATCCTGTCTGAAGAAGATAGGTCGTCATCGTCAAAAGGGTGCGAATAAACTGCGTACTACTACTACTACTACTGCTACTACTACTCGTTGGAAGAAGGGTGAAATCCTACCTATAATAACTCTAATCACCGCGCTTTAGGGCCGTCGCTGGAGGATCCACGGGAATCACAAAGGCTGTACAAAATGAGAAGGTGAATACAAAACAATTGAACGAGGCTCAGAGACATAATCGTACGCTCGAGGCTGTCACCATGAAGAAAGGGATGTATCTACGACCTTAATTGAAATAATGATTATCTAAACGTACCCTAACTGAAACGGATCCACGCAACTACGCTAACAAGTTAAAATCCCCTTCTTTAGGGGGGTATTTGCGAGGGACGCTTTACCTAATGGTCCACCTTGGAAGATAGAGAGCGCCATCATCAATCTCGATTAAGATAGTGGTAAGGGCACTCATTGGGTGGCGTGTAAGTAAAACGGCCAACAAGGTGGAATAGTTCGATAGTTTTGGTTATCTAAGACCACCAATCGAACTAGTCCTTTATCTCAGGGGTATACCTATCACCTATAATTATACACGGTATCAAGAGTATGGAACTTTTTTTGCGGCCATCTTTTACTAGCTTTCCTTAAATACTTGCGCTGACGTTCGATCGTAGTAAACATGTCTATGATGCTTACACTGACAGGTCAGAATTCAAATCTGACGGAGAATTACTTCCCACATATTCTGCTTGGAGAAGAGAATCGCGTAGAAAAATGGTTCATCGGACTGATCAATCTGGCAACGGTCAATTCCATAACGAACATCGACGAACGTAATAGTAAATTTTATTGTGACGGTAAGGACTATACCGTCCCTCCGGGCAACTATAAACTTGAGGCGTTGGACCGATTCTTGCGAAGAGAAGTCTCGAGTAGCTTGAAGCTTTCGATCATCGGTGACCCTAGCACTTTAAGGAGTTATATCACTTGCAATAAGGTGATTGACTTTACCCGACCTGGTACGTTCGCATCCCCGCTGGGGTTTGACTCCGTCATTCTTCCTGTGGAGAAGACGTGCATATATACCAATACTGTGAAAATCCTTCACGTGAACGTGATCCATGCAAAATGTAATCTCACTAGTGGAGCTTACGCTAACGTATAACCGAGTCAGCATGACCTTCATATCCGGCTATAAGATAGTGGAAACGCTGAACAATATAATTTACCTTCCGGTAACGAAACGAATTATAGAGTCTATCGCGGTACGACTTGTTGTTGAAAGAGGGGATATCGTCAACTTTAGAGACTAGACGATATCGCTACGTCTTTATTTGAAACAAGTCGGTGGAGATGGGTCTCGTAATAGATGAATCGAGACGACTTCGTCTTTCTCGAAACATTGAGAGAAAAACAGCGAAAGTGTTAACACCTGCAAATAAACTCCATTTAAGAAGTCTAGGTTATTCGTTACGAAAATAATGGATGATGTCTTGGATATTCTTAGCATCTGGGACACTGCTGCTTTCGATATGGCCTTGACCAGTTTCCAGTATCATTCTTACGCCTCGTATATTTTCGGACCGTTAGCTAACGGGAACAAGCTTAGGATATCTATCCAACATGAAGGACTGTACACGAAACCCCACTGTTCTCTCCTACATATCAAAGGGTGACTACTTCTGAATACGGGGAGCCTGGAAGTACTTCAAGAATTGTTAATATCGGAATGATTAATCTATTCTCAAAAATTGCCTACGAGCTCAATTGGGTAGAGATTGATCAATCGAGAAATGTAGGCATTTCGACTCAGCTTAAAAACTATCTATCTATACGGAATGCGGAGTAGAATCACCTTTCAAACGCGGGTTGGTGGTTTGAAGGAGTGAATGTGCACGCCGAAACCGGCATCTTTGTCGTATGTGTCTTTTACGTCTCATACTAGGATTCGTGAAGACTATTCTCGAATACTGATTAATGCAAAACAAGAATAGGTACTCGTTCTTTCAACCACTGACAAAAACGATTTACAAAGAGCACCTTCTCCTGCCCCAGAGACACATTCTAGGATCGAGTTAAGTAAAATATCTTGGTTTATACCGCCTATAAGGACCAACTATATTTATCATCTCCACATGCTTAATTTAATCAAGAGTGAAAGAATCATCGAGATACCTTTTATTACTTGGGAACTTTACGAGTACCCTAACATACCTACCTATATTCAACATGATTGGACTGTAAAAACATCAACTTCTTTTGAAAAACCTCGTTACATTATTATCGCTCTTCAGACTGGGCGTAACAATACGACGGCTGCAGATAGAAGTATTTTCGGTCATTGTAATTTACGTAATACCAAACTGTAACTCAATTCTAACATGTACCCTTACGAGGATATGAACTTGGATTTTAAACAAGATTCCTTCTCAAAATTATAGGAGGATTAGGTTATTTTAAGAATTCATATTACGGAACGAGTACCTCTTGACCTTTACTTGACCCCTCCCCTTTCAAGTCTCACGCACACGTAATCGTGTTCGATGCCAGCTGACAGGAAGATACTCTCAAGGACGGTATGGTAACGTGTCGTATAACATTCGAGACAGGGAAAAATATCCCCGCAAACACAAAGGCGTTTTGTCTCATCATACATGATAGAGTGGTCTGCTATAACCCATCAAGCAGTGACGTCAGCAAGATGACATCATTAATGGGTCATCAGTGTTCCAATATTGAGCAGTATGTTGATTGACGTGCAAGGGTTCTTGAGCGAGGAGCGAGTTTTCATCTTCAAGGAGGTGGGCGTTCTACATTTCGAACTATTCGACAAAGCCAGCTACATGTTTTTTCCTCCGGTCAAAATCGACATCCTCTCCACAGCGAGAAGAAAGAATGTAAATTACTATCACGAACTGTCTTGGTATGATGGAAAATTACAGTACGCAAAAATTCGTTCTATCATAATTTCCCATCTACACTGGTACACGTCACGACCATCGATCTATAATAAATGAACGGAGAAGGTGACTTGACTACAGTCTCATCGGCGTCGATAGTGACAAGTACGACTTTTATGAGCAAGGCGATCTCGGTTGTCCTTCTCGGAGTAAGCTTAAGAATCTTCACAACGTAGACTAGTGTACCACTCATTCCAGTACCACCAACTCGTGCGCCACAGAAAATGTAAAATAGTTTAAAAGTTTTAAGTGTCATCGGACAAAACGTTTGCGATATGGTCAAGAGTGCGATACAGAACGATACGATGACGTTTAATGGAATACAAAGACCATTTTATCTACATTAACTAGTGCTAGTTTCTTAGTGTCGAACCTCATTTTCCTTTTGAAAAATCTTCATCCAGCATCGATGCTTGAAGAACGACTGTCTGATTCCACTGTATTTAAGGTGTTCTGGAGGCAGCAATTCATGGTGTACACTTACCCATTCTGACATTATCTACTTTTTTCTGACCTTGAATGTGCTTACAAATTAAAGGGTGTGTGAAAAGATACTGTTCTTATACTACACGAAGGACTTGTATTTGAACGGGCACTGAGACAGTAGATTGAAAAGGTTTTGTAAACTTTTTCATCAATCATTCTTGGATACTCCTTAAGTTTTTTGTCTACCTGGAATGTATCAATAATGTGTTTTCAATGATTATTACTTTGCATTCTCTAAAAAGAGATGTATTTAATAAATTCGAGTATAATTCTAGTAATATATCAAATATGTTTTTATTCTTTGGAAATAAATATATTTAATCTATTAGAGTATAACTCTAAGAATGTATCAAACTTTTTTAAATAAAAATAATTGATGATTATTACTTTGTTTTTCTTTTGGGAAGAAATAAATAAAAACACACACAATTTTGTAATAATTCTATTTAATGAATATAATGATATACGAGTACTCTTTTACATATACATATTAAATTACTATTTTTATCTTTTTCAGTCAATAATGATAAAGTTACAGAATTGAACATATGTTTAATCATATATATTTGCCGTAACATTAATTTTTTTTCAAGTCTTTAGAAACACTACATTCCTTATTTTATCTTCTTTTTAGACAATAGTGAAAATGTTGTATATCTTGAAAAAGTTTCTCTTAATCTTGAATATACATTGTTACATAGTTACATTAATATTCCCTTTATTATATGTCTTTAGACGCAATGCATTCATGTTTTCCTAATCACTTACACTCATACTACCTATATGTCTAGGATCACACTTCTTCTTCATAGATATGGAGGAGCAGTACCAATCGATGTCTCTCTTTCTCTTCACAGTTGGTAGGAAGTAGATGCCTGCTCACTTATAAAGTAATAGTACCACGATAGAGTATTGACTCTACTTGGTACTATATATCTCTTATCGTCGATAGAGCATAGGGCGACCCGATTACATTTTTGAGTGTAAAGTTTGAATCCTTGAGCTCTTATTGGACGAGACTCTCTCATTACTATCGTATCATTGGTCAGACGATTGCGATAATCCTCTAACGAATGCGTTCTTAACGCACTACTCTTGACCCTTTAGCTTTGAGCATCTCACCATCTCCTAGTAGCGAGAACTAATAGAGTTTAGGACGTAAACCTATGAACTCGGTAGTGATCCGACCTCGAGTCTCATCTTTTAGTTTACCGAGCACCCATGTATTTACCAAAGGCATCCCGTAAACATTGTCTTGTCCGTAGGTAGAAGTATCTAGGTAGTCATTAGCTAACGTGATAAGTCACTGGTACGCATCCTCAACAGTTATGCAATAGAGGAGTGAGTCCGTATCTGAGTACTGAGGTTTTAACACATCTGTTGGGAAGGTGGGAAGTATAATCCGGTAATTTAGACCGTACATGACTACCTTCATGTTTTCAAACTGATTGCTCACTTTACTCCTCATCTCCGCGTTTAGCGTGATATAGGGAGTACTCCATGGTGATTGCTTGAAACTGAGAACTCTGTGAACTCTTGTCAGTTTCAATCCATTTGCCAAACATAGCTTTAGATGACGGTAGCGAATGACGTACCCACTCTTATCTGCTAAAGTCGTTAACCATTTCTCGTGTTTCCCCATGGGTGGAATGCATTTCTAAGAACAGAATGGAAAGTAGGAATGAGTATCGTCTACATCGCTAGGATATTCAAGATCTACCTAAAAGATATACCCCGTCTCGACATCGTCCTCTACCTTTAACACATCCAATCTGCCGATTTATCACCCAGCCACCTGAACTTTTCATAAGGTAGTGAGAACAACATGCTAAATGAATAGAGTCAATTCACGTCTAGATAAACGAGGTAGGATTCTGGATTGGAACGGTCGAATGACTCCATATATCTATTATTCGCGACAGAATGACAATTAACCGCAAAACATACCCCTCCTCGAATAGATCCCTCGATGAGTTGATGTATGTCAGCATCATCGATTAATTCGAGCCATACTCTGGTTATTCTCAAAATAGCTTGGTACGCAAGACTAGGGGCCGTAAGAGACCATCCGGGATCGAGTCTATACGTTCTCAAGCAGATATCACGAAAATTCTCAAAAACGTCAGCACTAGTGTCACATCCATATAAAGGTAGAGGTTCGAGTATTCCCAGAGAGTTTTACATTCGAACAGTCTCCAAACCTCACACAAATGATCATAGTCTTCGTGAGAGATATGACTATCCGTGTGCGCGTTGTAAAATTTATCCTTGCTCGGTAACTGAGTCTCGTTCAGTCGCTCGAATAAATCTATATAGTCATAGGGAAACACCCTTTTACAAGTGTTCAGTTTGAACCGTTCATCCTCAGGATGACACTTACAGGTGATTTTAAGCTAGTCAGGTTCGAGGTACGATACACATTTCTCTAGAGACGTACATAGAAAGCTGATACTGTCTATAATTTTAATCGTGATTCCTCAAAATTCATGCCGAATATATTTTATCATTACTTTGAATATCCCCATAGTCTCTCCAATAACCTTGACTTTTCCCGGAATGACGAGAACGCTCTCTCCTGTGAACGGATATGTTTCTTTACGTTCAACAATTGATTCAAGAAGAAGAAAAATTTGTCGTAACAACGCGCGTTATGGATTACTACGCTCAAGTGTAGCTGGTTCTTGTAATTAAAATTGTATCTCGCATTACTACGCCCACGTTAAAGTCCCGTCAAGTGGCAATAATCCATAATACGAATATCATGTTTCCCATAAGGCTTTTCACATACATGGCAATGAGCGGCCGTATTATGGGCATCTCTTTGAGTGTGTGTTAGAGAAGTCATAGGAACGATACTACTATAATAGTCTAGTACGCACTTTGCTGTATCTACGAGCGCCTCGAAGAAATGATCTGTAGAGTCTCCTCCCGTGAAGCTGTGGTGCTTAGAGAGAATATAGTCGAAATTACATTTCGTGTACATTCCTACAGAATAAGCGACATGACGCTGTACGTTCTCAGTATAAGAAAGTTTCGTGTCGGATCACACGTCTCTATCGGCACGAGTCAGCTCTCAAGGTCCACATATACAATAAATCCTGTTTTCTCCTGCTGCTCATTCTGTGAGAAAGTGAGGAATTTATCCTCTCCTTGAGGGAATGTACTCCATACAGCACCAAATTTTATGCACGTATCTTTATGCTTTGCAAGTTTGTTTTTGGTCATAAAAGCGGTCAGACTTCTATCACGAAAGTATCTACGTCCTCTCTTAGATGGTAACTTTAGTTGCGGGTTTATTAACCGAGAAAGTTTTTTGATTACGCTTAAATGATCAGTTTCCGTTCCATGCCCTCCTATCATGATTAAATGAACATGTCTGGCACGTTCTTTAGCACTGACATGTACAGGAACAAACACTAGTGTCTTAAAGTTGTCGAAAGTGTCAATATAAGTGTCACTTCTATCGTGTTTTGCATTGTACACATTAACGGATTTATCGTTAAACCTTTCGAAGCGTTCGATATGCCTCATTTAGAACGGTAGCGGATTTCCATCAAGTTTTAGCACGTCCTGAAAATTAGGATGGACGGCAAACTTTGCGGTCTTCCCATCGGTTCAAAGAGGCACGGCAATACAAATACGAGGAAGTAAAATTCTTCTTAGGATTGTACATTTATCAAAACTCTATATTTGACTATAATTTCAGGGATTTGAACCCGAGTCCCGATCGAGAAATCTGAGCTTTTCGAGATATTGATTCTCATTTTCAACGTGTGGTCATATATCCATCCCGATCTTCTAGAGACGAAGGCCTCAATCTGAGCAAGAAGTGGGAAGACCACGTTATTTTCGTATATCTCCTCCAAGATTGCTGGAATAAATATATCTCATAGAGTTAAAATAACCTTTTTCAATTCTACCTTCGGTAGGATGCCTGAACTCACAAATGAGGCTGCAATTTATCATTTTAGAGTTATTTGCTACTGATTCTTGTACCGTCTTCGCGTATATAAACCCACACGCAACGAGAAACTGTACAGGATCCTTTTAGTGTAGTTCATTGGTAATAGAGTACGTCTTTATGCGTTGGATATACGCCTGTTTAATAAGTTGGATAGAAAGTCCTAGCGGGTCCAGGCAAAGTCTAAACTGTGTAAATCTATATTGTCCTTGTCCTGTCCCAGTATCAGTACGCTAGAGGTCTTAATCTGTCCAGGTATATGTTCTATGTATGAATTAAATACCTCCCCATTACGTCGAGTGATATCATGTTGCAGGTATTTAATTAACAGTTGCTTATTAGAGTTTAATTCATCGAGGGTATACACCTTATTCCCGTTAGTCTGCCGGGTTATGATTATAAGAGATGACAGGGGAGCTCGTTTTGCTAGAGATCCTGACATGGTTCTAAGGTCACGCTATGCTCTGCAAGTATCTAAAATACTATCCTCCACGCATTAATTCCTTCATTTCTGCACAGCTTGCTCTAGGATCTCATTGTGTGACTCCAAAACAGCTATAAAACAGAAGCGCATAGTTAGTTTGTTTTACAGATACCAGATCATGGAGCTATGATATACAGACATTGAAATAATAAATATCTAATATCTTAGCTCATGAGCAATTCCAATATTGTAGAGGTGTTTGAACCGTAAAGCTTTAATTGTACTCTTTTTTGTTTCTTATACAAGAAAAACTCTTATTTTTATAACATTTAATTTATATTTTACCCCTACCAAGTGAAATTTTGAAAACGTTAGTACCTTAGCTCGCGGGAAATTCAAATATTGTAGAGGTGTTTAAACCATAAAGCTTTAAATGTATTTTATTTAGATAGAAGAGAAAAAATAATTAATCTTATTTTTATAAAATTTAATTCATATTTGATTCCTATAAGGTGACTTTTTTTTTTAGCGTTAGTCTCTTAGCATGCACACAAGTCAAATATTGTAGAAGTGTTTAAACCATAAAGCTTTAATGGTATTTTTTGTTTTGTTTTTATGATACAAGGGAAAAACAATTAATCTAATTTTTATAACATTTAATTCATATTTGATATTTTTTTGAAAAAGCTAGTATCTTATCATGCAATTCTAATATTGTGGAGAGGTTTTAACCATACATTTTAAATTGTATTGTTGTTTTTGATACATGAGGAAAATAATAATTCTTATTTTTATAATATTTAATTCATATTTGACTCCTATAGAGTAACATTTTTTAAAGTGCTAGTATCTTAGCACGCAATTCGAATATTGTAGAGAGGTTTGAATCAAAAAACTTTAATTGTTTTTTTTATGTGAGAGAAAAATAATTAATCTCATTTTTAATAACTTTTAATTCATATTTGGGATAACATTTTTGGAATATCGGCCCGCGAGCATTTAAAATATTTTAGAGAAGTTTAAACCATAAAGCTTTATAATATCTAGTTCGTATATGACATTACCTTTTTAAATAATTAAAACCGGTAACCGATATATGGACATTTAAAATTAAGAGTAAGTATTCTTAAAACTATAATATTTTTCAGTAATTTGGTTTTTATTAAGACCGGCAAAATGATACAAAAATATTACACATGCACACACACACGCGCGCGCACGTTGTATAACCAAGAAAATTTGAATGATTTAAACATTTTGGTGAACTATGTACATTCACCCACTGGAATAGTAGAGAATAATAATGAATCATATTTTTTTGTAACGTTTAATTCATATTTGACTCTTATTTAGTGATTTAAAAAAACACTAGTATCTTAGCGTGCAATTTGAATATTGTAGATATGTTTGAACCATAAAGATTTAATTGTATTTTTTTATGCAAGAGAAAAATAATCTCATTTTTATAACATTTAATTCATATTTGATTCCTAGATAGTGACAATTTTGAAAACGCTAGTATCTTAGCACGCTATTCGAATATTGTAGAGTGGTTTGAACCACAAAGCTTTAATTGTATTGGTTTTTTTTATGCAAGTGAAAAATAATTAATCTTATTTTTTAACATTTAATTCATATTTGAGATGTTTTTTAATCTTGGCTCTTGGGCACTTTAAATCGTAAAGCTTTATAACATTTAGTTTGTATATGCCATAAACTTTTTAAATAATGAAGACCGGTAAACGATATAGAGATATTTAAAACCTATAATGTTTTTGAATAATTTGGTTGTAAATAATAAGAACGGTAGAACGATACAATAAAATATTACGTAAACTTACTTCCCGCATGCACACACACATTTACATACACACACGTTATATAACCAATCAAATTTGAATGTACGCTTACCTTCAAAGGTTAAGATGACCGTCTTGCTAAGCTTACTTAGAGATACCCTTGTATACGAGCATCAACTCCACCTTGGCGGTGTCTTCTACCTGCGCGTCAGTAAGCAGCAAGAAATGGTTAGGCAGCCACACATTGCAATTCCCGTCCAAAACCATGAGGACTCGCCGACCGAAGCGAGTGTTCAACGTTTTAATACTTGTTATACGGTAACCACGACCGACCTTAATTTTCTTGTTAGAATCTCGCTAGATCCTTCTGTGCTTAACAATATGGCCGCATATTAGCTAGACATGGTTGATAATCTTTAGATTGTTGATGGAAGCTAATTATTTTACTTAAAGGGGTTAGATCTATATATATAGGGACGAGAAGATTCCTAGCCACAATCTCCCTCCCCTACTATGCGTGCGACTCAGAATGAGTCAAATTATCATGTGCGTGAAATCGTAATCTTCTCTGGGTGAAGTATAATGACTTGTAAATGTCATAGTTCATCTCACCCAGATGTCCACGTGAAGCGCAGGTCTCATCTGCGTGTGAATCAATTCAGCCATAACAGGGTTGTTTTGACGATGTGATTAAATGTATACTTTATTTTAGCGGAGGAGAGAAGAGATATCCTTTTAAGATTTTTATAATTCCTGAACCTATCTGTTAACCTCCAGGATCAATAACACCTGCCTCTTAAATGCACACATGTCTTAAAGATTATTAACGGACCGAGAGACATCTCTGGGTGAAGTATAATGACTCAGAAATTTCATAGTCCACTTCACACCAATGTCCACGTGAAGCACGTGTTTCAACTGCATGTGAACCAATTCAGCCGTAGCAGGTTGTTTCGACGATGCGATTAAATGTATGCATTCTTTTAGCGAACAAGATGATTACAGACCCAGAACCCATCTGTTAAATTTAAAGATTAATAATGCCTACGTCGTAAATGCATACATGTCCTAAAGATTATTACGTTTCGGTATTATCCAGAATCAATGACGCTTGTGTCGTTCACCCAAGACTGAGGGACACCCACCGGTATTAAGGCTTGAATATTGCAACATGTGCCTGCGAGAGAAAAAGAGTACAGATTATAACAGTCCTAGAAGACATCTGTTAACCTCCAGGATCAATAACCCATACGTCACATAAATATCTCCTCGTTTAAGTTTAACACGCTCACATGTACTAAAGATTATTACCACCTGGTTTCATTCAAGATCAATGACGCTTATGTCAGGGGAGTCGTTCACCAACATAATTAAGACTGAGATGGAGGGGGTCACCCGGTATTAAGGCACCATGCGTGTACGAGAGAAAAAAGAGAACATCCACACACGTCCTTAACATTATCCGATACAATTTCAATGACGCCCTGTTTACTCTTGCATGATTGCAATGCATGCTCAGAAACATATCTGTCTACCTCCAAGATCAATGAAGTGCGAATAAATATCCTCCCTCGAGAGTATTCAGCACCCGCGTGCCCACCCCCTTCTGAGCACATCCATGCGCCAGTCACCAGCCCCTCCCAATTTACCCCCCCGAACCATCCCTCGATCAATAACCCTCTACACCCCTCTCCCCTGGAGTTACCACTGTCCTGAAAACCGCATAAATGCTAAAGGGTTATAAGAAAAAATAAACCCTTTCCCCGTTCACCCCCTGAGATACCTCGGTCTTTTGAGTATCACTTATACCCTACTATTTATTCTAAGATATATTTTTTGGCAGTTATGAATCGACTATTCAATGCATCATTAGTATAATAATCGACTAGCAACTAATCGATTATAAACGTAATGTAGATTTTACCCATTTTTAATTTAAAATAGCATGTTTCTTAATTAAAAATACCAAACTATGGAGAGACAGAGAGAGTGATGGACAGACAAATAATTGTAGACCCCATTTTTTTTATTAGTTGCCTACCACATAAGGTCAAAAATTTACTGATCACACTATTGTATCTTTATGAGAGAAACAAATTTAATTTAAAAAGAAAGGATTGAGAATACAGTCTCTTGTTGTATCATCAACTTCTCTCCACCCTTTCACAGAAGAGTTAGGATACCGTGTGAATATGAGAAGCGCATGGGATGGATGAGAAGGGGGGAATAGGGTAATCACAACCCGCGTCTCACCCCTTTAGGCCGCATACTTCAGAAATAAAATCAATAAAGGAACATTTAACTCAATAATGAAAATAATATTCAACAAGTCAGTAATTTATTATGAAAATATAAATACAGGCATCGTTCTGTTGCACTCAAATAAGCCTAGACAAAATTTTTAAAATAATAAGTGACTAATGTCAATATACCATTCATACTTTGATAAAGATATGTGTGTAGGGCCTATACTGATTTGGAATATAAATGAATATAATCAAAAAGTGGCGCACGAGACATAACAAGGGATTCAGACTAATTCTGTTATTTCCCTTTTCCCGTTCGTTTTGTCTCGCGCCTCACGCATTGACTATATTAATTATATTCAGTTTGTTTGTTCTAGTCCATTGCGTCTTCCCAATATCCCATGTATTTTTAATTAAAATCTTTCCGAATTATGTTCTACATTTACTGACTTTTTTTTTGGTGCCACACAATTAAAATATTTTATTTTTAATGCCCGTTTAGTCTATCCCAAACGTGCATCGAACAAAGGCCACAAAATGAGAACGTGTTCCAAAGAAACAAACAGCTAGTTTGGAATGTGAAATACAATTCTGGACGTACTATTCCAGGAGCTATAAATAGCTTATAATAATATGGGTTACTCTGAACCTGTTACATTGTTGTCTAACACAATTTAAATGACCAACTAACATGATTTCAGTTGTGTGTAAAATGACGTTGTACTCCATTTACCTTAAAATAGGCATTTAATACAAATTAAAATAAATAAACAAGAATAAATATTCACCATGTTAACAATACATTGTTGACCTTCTTGTAATATTTTGTAATTAAGCCTAAAATACGCCTACGTCTCTGTTTAAAAAGACAACGCAGTTTTTTGAACAGAATCGCACCTGGATGACCACACCCTTTTTCTTTTGGGAAGCTTCGAGACGCATCTCTTCACTTTCCTTCCTGACAAGGAGCTGTGTAGGTAGAGGCTATGACATCTGTGTTTGTTCTAAATTTCACGTGTCGGGAATTATCAAGCATATAAGATATAACGTAATATTTGGACTTTTATTAAAATCCACAACGTGTAAAATATCTAGAAAAAAACTTTTTATCTACTTAAAAAAACTATAAAACACCAGAACTTTTAATTTATAAAATAAAACATCATCCTTTTTGAATCATTACTATACAAAACAGCAAACTTGGACCCAATTCAATAATCATATCAAATGTCACCCTAATGGTGGCGAACAAACATTAATTTATCAGGCTAGCTCTTTTAAACGTTTCGAATGTTGTATCTAAGGTACTTTTAGCGCGTCACTACTTAAAAGTAGGCCTATATCAAGTAATTAATATGAAATTTAGAATAATTTTCAAATTTCATAGTTTGCGTTGATTAATTATTTATGTTGATGCAACTTAAATCTACTATTGATTATATCATTTGAACTACTAACAATGCCATTTTGGTACTGTCTATAATATATTACAGTGTGCACTTTACCTATCATAGATAACATAAATTTCAGACAATTTACTCCCATTTCTCGATTTGTTAATACATATTTTAAGCAAAGATTTATATATAAAAACGTAAAAAAAACCCAACAGAGCCTAAAACAATAAATGCGTGCAAAGATAATGCACGTAAAACAATTTATAAACATAAATAATATTATAAAATGTATAATTTAAAGTACGTACATAAGATATTATGAAAAAATCTCAATAATTTTCACAAAACATTGAAGAAGTCCTTCCACGAGATTTTCTAGAAAGGATCCTTCCTCGACGGACGTGTCTAGATGTATGGCCGAAGGCTTGTCTGTCACTAACTGTCCAGAGTTAGTTGGCGATATGGACGCTTGTGTCGCCAGAGTCTCTGCGGACGTGGACATCTCACTAGCGGAATCCGTGGCGTCGCCATCCTGTTTCTGGGTCGAGCACAGGGTTAGACACAGTACGAAGAGAAGCGTGGCTAACATTATGAAACGGCTGGACATCTGAAATTATAACAATAATTTAAAACTACAGAGCAGAACGGGAATGCAAAAAACTGACCATTAAAAATAGCAAGACATTTTATGCAAAACTGCCACTGTAGATACTCACGGAAAAAACTACCAAGGGAAACACGTACCCTTCTGAGTAAATTTGACCCCTCCTTACCACCGCAGGGGAGAATATTAATCAAAAGTACCAATGATAAAATGAGGGAAAATTGTTATATGATGTGTAGAGGGGAAAAGGAAGAAAATAGCCGGTCCCGTGGTGTTGTGGTCATTGCACCTGGCTAGGAACCTAAGGGTCCCAGTTTGATTCCCAACTGGTTCAACAGGTATTTTCCCCGAAAGAGAAATTATCCCAAAGGTCACGAGGGTTTGGTTCATTAGGTTTAAGGCTATTCCAGTGGTTGAAAAAATATATTTATTAAAACTTCAATTTTGAGTGATCAATTATGATAGAGTGGGGTGAACTAACCTTCCCTCCAACCCCTCCAAGAGCGAATGGCCCCGGTGGGAGGTAATATTATTGCGAGTGAGTTTTCTTTAGAGGGTGTTTTCGTTCCACTTTTAGATATTTATCGCATACTAAGAAATGTGTACTTAGGTCCTTGTTGCTGACTAATCTTCAATAAGTGACAGTTGTGACGTCTAGCATACAGCCTTCTCTCTATGATGCTACCCTCCAGCTTTTCTCTGGTAGGAAGGGATGAGGAGGAAGTTAACTCAGGGACACATTATTATCAAATTATTTAAAGGACGCTTTCTACTTTAGTACATATAATATATTCTTTAATGAAGACATAAACAAACTAGAATGCATTTTACTTTTTTCAAATTAACACCTGGATACAAAAATATAGCACCTAACTTTTGGCTTAGTGAGTTCTTTATTTGCAATGTGGTCCACTATTATATGGATCCATCTCACCGTTTGTCTGCCAGTTTTTTTTTGTCGACCAGTTGGCTGTCTATCACTTTGTTGTTCTATGTACGTATTTTTCGACGAGTCGACGGCCACTAGTTACGTAATCTATAAAATATTTGTTAATATTTTGTCGATCAGTTGACTGTTTATCACATGGTCCTACTCTTGTCAACAACTTGGTCTAAGTACTCCTTCGTGTAGATTACTTGTCTGTCGATCACTTTGACCACACGTGTTGATCAATTTATTGTCGATTAGTTTTATGCACCAAAATTGGTCAACCATTCGTATGTAGATCACTTTTACCTCCTAAGCATGAGCTAGTTGACCAGTGGGTTCTACTATGGTCGAATACTTGACATACCTAGCATTACAAATATTTGTCTACTTTTCGTCGACCAATTGGCTCTTTATCAAATGGTCCTTCTCGCATCGACCATGTGGTCGACATTGCTTTTGCGTGACAGTCACTTGTCTATTGACCACTTTTTCCACACATGTTAACCAGTGTGTTGTCGATCAGTTTGCTATCACTTTGTCCACCTAAGCATAAACTTGTCAACCAGTTGTTCCAAATCGTGTCGGCCACGTGTCTCATCTAGCCTTCGAGGTTTTTTTTACAGCTTATCGACCAGTTTATATGATGCCAGTGTAAACAATCTAAACCTGTATCTAATTTTGTTTACAAATACAACTACAGTACTTAGGCTTAGATATTTAAATCATATCATTAATAGCAATCGGTCCTAGTTAAATATAATTATTTCCAAACATATCAATATCATTACACTTAGTGTATTTCGTTGAATATAATAACTAAAAAAAGTGTTTATCTTACTTAAAAAAAACTTTAGTTAATGTAATTCTCATCTCACATATTCCAAAAAGTGTGTTTAATTTTGTATATTAACTTGTTGGAATATGTAATCATCTTTACAAACAGCACAGTTAATTTGTTCTGATTAGCTTAAAGTTTCCCTGGCTAGGTCGGGGGTGGATCCAGGTGGGGTTGGGTGCGATCGTCCCCTCCTGCATAGAAAATAATCATAAATATCGAAACCAATACTTTAAGGTTGTAAATAATGACTGAATAACACCTTCCTCACCCTATCTCCTACGCAACCTAATGAAAATTAGGCAACATCTTTCAACTTAGCTCTAGAGCAAAGTAAGTGGATTAAAACTAAAATTTTCCAGTATTTATATTATTAAGTTTAGTATTAAAATACATATTTTTTTCTTTTAATACTAAAACACTTTAGACCTATGTACAGTATATATGTATTACTTTTATTGTGACGGCGACTTTTTGTTTTATGTTATTTCTGTATTAAAATTACAAATTAATCCAAATTGTGTTCTTTCTTAAAGTCCTATTATTATTTTTATTATATTAATTGTTAATTTCAACTATTTTATTAAACTGGCAGTATTATTATCAAAATTATTATAAATTAAAATCTTTACTAATAAAAATGATTAAATTTATCCTTAAAGGAGTCTTGTGAAAACAAATTTTCACCCCCCCCCCTCCAACAGCAAAATTATTTTGTTTTATATTTGAGTGAGCCTCATGAAAACCTATCTACCCCTCCCCCAGACAACTAGCCCTGGATCCACCCTTGAGCTAGGCTTGGTTAAAATATTTGTCCTTCTAACGATAGCATTGTATTCCACCATATTCCTCTGTAAATATTTCCTCTTAGGCTACTAATCCCCTCTTTCCTTTATTTTATTTGTACTCAAAGCGAGAAGTTAAAGTAAGAGGTAATGATAATGTCTCCCTCTTTAACCGGACCGTCACGAGCATGACAAACCGATAGTACTATCGGAATATATCTGTCCCACCTGATTTCATTGCTGAGGGAACTGCATGCTTACTATTGAGCAACAGCGTTGTCATTCTTTAGTTTTCCGTGATCATTCTTCCTTTGAATATATTTTAAATTTGGCAATGCTGGGCTGTCGTTGTTGCCAGTAGTTGTTGCTTCTTCCTCCAGCACAGTCGTAAAGTTACAGTAGTCTGAGTCTTGTCGTGTTACTAATAGCTAGCTCAAAAACATTAAATATATAAACACTCATAGTTTATTAGTACTCTGTGTAGAATTTTTTTATTGATCACGTAAAGATTTTTTGTATGCGTTGGTTGTGTGTTTTGTTTTTTTGCCGTAAGGTTGTGGAATTATAATTTTATGTGTATATTAATATATCTCTTTGAATAATAGTGTATTGTTAGCAGTTAAAATATAGCAAAAATGATGGAGTCTCCTCTCTGGCTTGTTACAAACAATTACATTCCAAGAGGAAAATATTAAGTAGTTATTATTATTATCACCGCGTCTTACTACCCGTTCGGGTTATACGCACTTACGCTAATGTGTAATGGTAAGGTGATTGTGAGATGAAATGAAGGACCTACAGTTTAATGTGGAATCCGAACCACGGTGGCGGCCTGGCATTCCACACATTCACAAGATGTCTTGTCAAAGGTGTATTAAGTAGTAAAGAAAGGGCAATGGTGTTTAGAGTCTACACCTAAATTCGTAAAGATGGAACTTGTTCAGTAACTCAAGCGGTAATGCATATTGTTTGTATATTAATTATTAGTAAAAAAGCTTTATACATAAAATAGTTGAAGCATAATTACGCGGGGAATAGAGCAAAACGTTAATATACTTCAATCTTGAAAAAAAAAAAAAGATTGTGGAAATAGTTAATGTTTCTAGAAAGGGCTTTATACCGATAGGAAAGGTTTTTTTCTGTCAATTGAAACCCCCAACCTCCCCACGCTGCATTGCTTATAATGAGGGATTTCCAAGTAAACCCTCCCTCTCACTTCCCAACAACCGTGAGCTAAAAGGTTTGGCAACAGGTAACAGAGAGAGAGCAAAGATAAATCTTTACTCCATAAGACCTGCATTCCCCTCAGCTATGGAATTATGTGTATCAGCCTGTGCACACTGTTAAAGGCTATTGCCCGCAGAAATGTGTAACGCGAGGTGATGATTGAAAGCTGTGGACAGTATGAGTTTGAAAAGTAGGTATTAAAAAAAACACTTCCCCGTAGAGGCAAAATTCAAGTACCTAACGGCTCTGAACTGATTCACAATATGTTTGAGATACATTTAAAACTTTTAAACAGTAAGTTCAAAAGAAAATAAATCATTACAAAGGGCTACATAAAAATTTAATTTTTAAATGTAATATTAAATATTTTATAAAATAATAAGGCGATCATATTGTAATCTTTACAAGATCATCTATAGCAAGTCATTTTGATAATTACTAAATATGCACTACTTAAAATTATTAGTTTTTGAGATACCTACTAATCTAATTCCTTTAATTAAAACGTCCATTTGACCAAATTAAAAAATATTAAAGATTAAAAGAAATTGAAATTTTAACACAGCCAGAATCTGTTATTTGGAGCCGACAGTTAAATTTGTGTAAAAGGTTCTGAGACTTCAACACTCTTAAGTTAGATATAAGATAACTTTAGACTTCACACCTTCATATTCACTGTCCTCACATGATCTCACTGTGGGGAATTGTAGTCAACCCCCATAAGTGTACCCTGGACTACGTTCTGTGTCCCCAGAGCGGCTAATAGTCTACATACAGACGATAGAAATATCTCTTCCGGTCAAAGAAAACATACGCCAGTAAAAAAGAGGGGACAGGTACAATTTTAACTCAAATTGAGCTAGTGGTGCCATCTGTTATACAATCATAAAACCTTTCTGATTCACTTTAGATTAGTCGCAAGAGGTCACTGTCTTATTTATAAAGTATTGTCTGCGGACCTCATGAGGTTTGAGGTATGAAAGTCATCCTGGAAAATGTGTGTGATGTGACTTTCTTCCTTTCCCCTGCACTCTTCACATTTTGTAATATAATAAGAGCTGATTTATGTGTCTCATTTATTGATAGTTAATTAATGTTGAAAACTAGACTATAACAGACTTCCTCCACTCTCCCTTAGCATAGCTGGGGGTTTTTCTTTACACTAGGTTATAAATTAAAAACCTCAACTCTAGTTCTAAAATGATGAATCTGCAGTTTTTTTATACCAATCTGCTTTAAATATAATATTTGTTTAGGGCTTGAAGATTTTGTGTTGATGCACCTTAAAACACATAATAATAATAATAATAATAATAATAATAATAATAATAATACTTATAAAACATGATAGTTGGATTCTGTATGGAAGAAATCTTTAAGAAATAAAAAAATATATTTATTAATGGTCAACTTTCCTAGCATTTAATAATATTATTAGTAATAGTTCTTGAAAATTATTTAAGTAACTTTTATAAACGTCAGACAAGTTTCCTCCTATCTAAATGGGACTGTAGTACCATGATAGTTGATAGTCTGGTCTCCCACTATACGAGTAACAAGTAGAACAGTTCAAAGGGGGATTGGCAGACATCCCAACGAATCTCTCGACCCCTCTGGTCCAGAAACAGCTTGGCAACATCGGATCTCGCTTCACACAAACAAAGATCTACTAAATATCTTAGGATGTCCCCTACTTCTGGGCCTACAAAGATGAACCAGAAATACAACATAACTTACCCACCAGTTCTACACCCAATATAACTTCTAAGGAATTTGTAGCACTCACGAAGGAAAGGTTTATCTTCGCTCATACTCGGTAAACTGTTGCCAAACCTCCCCGCTCTAAGATATGTCTGAAGGTGGTGTGCTGGGGTAAGAAGGAGAAACTGGCAACATCGAAATACCAGCGTTGCAAAACTAGTGTTATATTTAAGGGAAGATTAATCACACGAAAAACGATCTCTGTGGTTTAACTTTTTCCACTCGCAACCCCTTATCGTCCGAGAAATGTGTCCTCGACCCCGGGTGTAGGCCTATAGATGATTAAAATAGGTATAGAAACAAAATATTTACGGATAATAGAGCGTAAAAAAATCTATTAAAAATTATTTGGTATACATATAATTATTTTACCATTTAATAAAGACGATTGGTCTAGGGGTAAGGTGTCAGACTTCTGTGCTGGCGGCCGGGGTTCAAACCTCGGTCCCGGCACAGATTTATCTGATTTCCAAACCCTTCCTACACCTCTGACAAGACATCTTGTGAATGTGTGGAATGCCAGGCCGCCACCGTGGTTCGGATTCCACGTTAAACTGTAGGTCCTTCATTTCATCTCACAATCACCCTACCATTACACATTAGCGTAAGTGCGTATAACCCGAACGGGTAGTAAGACGCGGTGCTAATAATAATAATAATAATAATAATAATAATAATAATAATAATAATAATAATAATAATAATAATAATAATAAAGACGAAAGAAAATTTGCATATTAATGAGGTGAATGTACTTGTTTATTCTTATATAAAGAATTAAATTTTGGCTGAATATTTGATAATGTAAGACGTAGAACATCTTCAATGTTTTTCAGAGTTAATCGATATTTTAATTTTAAAATCGGCAATGTTGAGAACATTGCGTAAAACAAAATGGTAGAAGTATGTTGGGGCAATTCCAGAAATAGTTGGAAATTTTATATTATTAGCCTCAAGCCAAAATTAGTTTAGCGTTTTTTTTAGAAAACTCAAGTATTAAACCTGTGTCCTTGATAGCTCAGCAAATTCTTCTTGAACCTTTAATGGCAGATGACCGACGCTTTTGATTTCTATTTAGTATGGTTTATGAGCCCAACTTAGTATTTTATAATTAAAATTAAGGTAAGTATTTCTTAAATTGTTTCACAATTAAATATTTGGGAAGGTTATTTTCAATTATAGAATCCTCTGTAGCTGTTCTTCCCTGTGTTAACTTATCTTTTAACATAAATATGTTACAACTGGTTGTGTGTTGAGAACCAAGTCACGTGATACAACACGGGCGAGTGCTGCCAGAAACACTTCGGGTTCAGTACGTGTTCATAAACCTTTTACTACTGCCAAAGTTTTCGCGACCCTCACATTCACCTATAGAACCATATATGGAGTCGCACCCACAGCATAAGAAGGCCTGGGTTAACGATAATAATTCCTAGCTACAGATCCAGAGGTACCAGGTTCGATCCCCAGAGCTTCCAGATATTACTGTGAAGCAGTGAGTCCAGAATGAGAGTTAAGCCATACCTGTGTTCAGTCGGTAAGGATGTCCTCTCCAGAGAATCCTTGCTGCAACTGACGCTGAACAGGCGGGGATCCCCTCTTATTATCACTCTTTGGGAGCTTCCAGCCTCACGTGGGAGAGGGGAGGATTTACCTCAGCATCACTGCTGCCAACAAATCAAAGATAAGGCTGTGTGTGCAACTGGACATTTTTAGAAAATATAAACAGATTTTGGGTTCAAATTATAACTTTTATAACTATGGTATTATTTCAGTGGTATTCATACTATCTATTAAAAGTGGCAGCTTCAGATGACTACTTGACGTATGAATATATGAAAGTTTTTTTTTTTTAACTATCGAATATCGATTACCCTTCCTACCATGAAAGTAAAAGTAGTTTTGTTTGTAAATAAATAAATACAATTTACATAAAGTTTATTAAAGGATTAATTTAAAGGATAGGCAGAATAAAAGTATTTTAAATAAAATGCACCCGAATTAGCTTACAAAGTGGATGAGAAATCCCCAAGTCAGGTCACACGTGTAAAACCACGCCAAGTGCAACCTGCTGAGACTCAAACCTAGAAACCCCCAAGTCAGGTCACACGTGTAAAACCACCCCAAGTGCAACCTGCTGAGAGTCAAACCTAGAAACCCCCAAGTCAGGTCACACGTGTAAAACCACCCCAAGTGCAACCTGCTGAGACTCAAACCTAGAAACCCCCAAGTCAGGTCACACGTGTAAAACCACCCCAAGTGCAACCTGCTGAGAGTCAAACCTAGAAACCCCCAAGTCAGGTCACTCGTGTAAAACCACCCCAAGTGCAACCTGCTGAGACTCAAACCTAGAAACCCCCAAGTCAGGTCACACGTGTAAAACCACCCCAAGTGCAACCTGCTGAGACTCAAACCTAGAAACCCCCAAGTCAGGTCACTCGTGTAAAACCACCCCAAGTGCAACCTGCTGAGAGTCAAACCTAGAAACGCCCAAGTCAGGTCACACGTGTAAAACCACCCCAAGTGCAACCTGCTGAGACTCAAACCTAGAAACCCCCAAGTCAGGTCACACGTGTAAAACCACCCCAAGTGCAACCTGCTGAGAGTCAAACCTAGAAACCCCCAAGTCAGGTCACTCGTGTAAAACCACCCCAAGTGCAACCTGCTGAGACTCAAACCTAGAAACGCCCAAGTCAGGTCACACGTGTAAAACCACCCAAGTGCAACCTGCTGAGGCCCAAACCTAGAAACGCCCAGTATTAGGTGGCCCCCTGGAATGAGAGGCCTGGTCTTCTTAATGAATAAATATACAAAGAAACTGTTTACTACACCATACATCGTATTTGAAATATGAGCTTTTTGAACAGGTCTTTCAATTCTAGGGAAGGTTTATAGAATATACGTAATTTTGAATAGTATATTACTTATTTTATAATATATAAACTATTATTTTATGCAAACGTGTCTACCTAAGTTTCTGTTTTAATAACTTGTAGATTATTAAAACTTATACACAACTACCACAATACAAGATCAAACTAAAGTTGACTAACGAAAAGTATTTATTATTTATTTAACATGGCGCTGTTACGATGTGAAAAGATATTGTTCTGGAAGTGAAAATAATAATAATAATTATTAATATGATTCCAATGGGTAATGTCTTGAAGTATGTACTGATCATTGTCTATTTAAATTATGTAGTTTCCTCTGTTTCAATCTTGAAGTAATCTAATCATGTATCTTCTTGAAATAGTTCCGCTATTAAATACTCTTTTTAACTTACTCCAAGCGATAACAAATGTTTCATTTTCAAAAGTCAAGATTTTAGAAAATATTAATTACATTATGGTTTGTTTATGTAGGTAGTCTTTTTCCTACGATGTTAAGAATATTTATTTATTAAATTTGGTGTTGTAATTTTACTCTAAAAATTAACTAATATAGGCCTGTATACTAATTTATAATAAATGTATACACACGCATTCAAGCATGGGCATAGTTTTCCTGTATCTCTTTTGCAATATAAAGATAACGATAGTTGCCAAAACTTATTTTAAAGCCTGCTGTAAGAGACAAAATTACATAATGAGCGAATATTTTGTCCCCAATCGGTAATATAACCTGACACGTTGAACTAGCTCTTAATACAGATGTTGGGGGGGGGGGGGGGGGGCGAGCAAGGGGCAGAACGAACTAATTTTATCTTAAAACGATAAAATAAAAAATATTTCATACCAAATTAATAAAAAGAAAAATACGTATGATAAAGGAATTAATTAGATAAGTCATATACAAATCTACCTTAATAATGTAATCATTGTTGAAAATGCAAAGTTCCAATTTTCTGAAAAATAACAATTCACGGTTTGTTTTATGGTACTAAGAGTGTCCCATTTGAGGCAGACTCTGGAGGGACTTGTCCACTATGTCCCCTCCGCTAACGATGCCCGGGACATTTAGATCGAAAGGCAGCGATTAAGCAAAGACATCTGGATTTTATACTTCTAACAAAAATATAGTGCTATTTGTTGTTTGTGGGAACAGGGGTGTGGAATCGAAGAAAGAAGGATAGTACCACCCCAACCCCCTCTCCTGCCCGTAGTCTCAAATTAGTGGGGGTGGTCTAGTGACGTTAGACTAGTATTACATGTTGACATATTTGACAGGTAGGTCGGCTTTTGAATACAAATCAGTTGCACTGGAAATAATTTCTCAAACCTTATTTTCAATGTGGTTTTCCCATCTTCCCTCCACGTTAATGCGGGTGCATTTAATAACTTTTCCTCGGACAAATATCATATTATTTTGTTAATTATATGAAATACTCTTCAGATATAAATTCTAAACAAAATTGTTAAAGCTACTTTTCAGAAATTTTCAAAAGTCAGTCATTATTAAAGTTTCCTCGAAGCTCGAACTAAATGTTTCTTAGAAAAACGAAAATGTACTTATTATTACTTATAATATAAAACACAATAAATATATTAATTTTAAACAAAATCATCTTATTTATCAAATTTGAGCCGTAGTCCCGGTAAGGCGGATATACAAAGGAACTAACAGACAGAATTGGAAGATATTTTTAAATTTTGGGGGCACATAAGTGTCAAGATCCAACATAATCTCGAAAGAGAGAATGTTCATGTTTCCAATACTTTCCATACATGATACATTTTAATGTTAGTTATGTTTTATTCGGTCGAGGTAGCACTTTCTGTTCCGACTGGTTACATCACCACACGAGAATTTATATGAGGGACATTGACGGGAAAGTATTTTCACGTAGCATTGAATGTTCTTTTACAAGCCACAATCGACTTGGGACCGTTGGCTTTACTTCTCCTCCGAAGGAAGTTGTGCTACGGAATTTTTTAACTCAAGAAAATTAAGTAGTCTCGGCCTGGGATTGAACCAATGATCAACGGGTCCTGAGGCAAGTAATTTACCACAAGACCACCAAGGTCAGTTATATATATTAGAGTAAAAAGAAGGGCACAAATTGCTGATGACGGGGAGATCGAGGATCGAGGCTCGAATCTCGGTCAGGTGTACTGAGGGTGATTTTCCCAAAATGGTTTTCCACTCTCCCTCCCCGTGAATGTGGGTACACTTTCTATGAATATAGCCTCCTTAATCCCTAAACCCACTAGTGTAATTAGTACATAAGCGTATAACCCTAACGGGTAGTAAGACGCGGTGCTAGAAGAGCTGTATATATTCCCACGTCTACCACCATCTTGTAGCGGCATTTGTTTGTCACAATAGAGCAGGGTGACGTGACAGCTGTGACACAGATAGCGAGCGACGAACGACCCAGTCGGCGAGAACAAGAGAGTGCGTTGGTAATTACCGACTGAAGGACGAGTATAATCGATTACAAATAAGGTGATGCCATTTCACAACTTGCGACATCCAGATTGAGAGAGGGATAATACATCTAGGCCCAGCAGTGTTGGCAAAACTGACACTGTATAGGAGGATCGTGTGGTAGGAATTATCAAGGTTTAATTTAATCTATTGCGAGAGTGACGCCTTAGACCATTCTACCACTGAGGTGGGTAAAGGATAAGTTAAACATGGGATTAGACTGAATATATTTATAGTTGGTTGCTTTTCAATGAGTTATTTGACAGAATCAGGCAGTCAAATTTTAACCTAAATAAATATTATAATCGATTGAGTAAACATATAATTACAACGCAATCAATTAATTAATGTGAATGACATATATATTGTTAGTTTAACGTTACATCATTATTAACTGTTTCTAGCCTGTGGCCGTCTTCCATTCTTCTCCTCTCACTCACACACTTGCTCCTATCTGCTCTCCCCATCTCTTTCTTGTCCTACCTTATGATATTTTTCCTACATACTTTATCTCCATCTTTTCTTTGGCATCCTCTCTTTTTCCATCCTCATTACCTGTCCATACCATCTCAGTTTAACTTCCTCTACTATCTCATATACTCTCTATACCCCTACTCTCTCCTGATAACTTCACTCCTAATCTTGTTTCTCCTCGTGACAGCTAACATACTCCCCACAAACTTAATTCTCATGGCCTCCATTTGGAGATTTGTGAGTTTAAAAATAAACATTCTTAAATTTTAAAGATTTAAATGCAAAATTTAAAGAATCTTGTAAAAATGGCTTCACATCTTAGCTACTGGATCGTGTTCCCTTTTTCCTTTATGCGTGCACCATCCCGAGGAACTTGTTTTTGAAGTTAATATTGCAACTTGTATATTTATATAGTTACTCAATTATAATCTTTAAATAGGTAAAAATTTGACTTATTTATGCTGGTAACTATATAATTGCAAAGCGACACACTATATATAAAGCGTGTAGCCCGAACGGGTAGTAAGACGTGGTGCTAAAAACAACTACAACTGTATTCTTACCTCGGCCAGTTATTAACTTTCCCTCTCCTATTCAAAATTGAATTTGAAGTGTTTTTTTTAACTGCTGAAAGATAAGTAGATTGGTTTCCAGCAGGGTCACATTGCATTTCTCACATACCAGCGACCAAGCGATTGTGTATTTTCATGTAATTCATTCTTATTGTTTTATCGCTCAGCGTCTTACTTCTAGAATAATGGGATAGGAATGAGTAAGAATAATTTAAATAAATGTATCCGCATCTGTGTTAAGTGAGAGTGGAAAATCCTTTAGGGAACAGCGTCTTCAATATAGCCAACCCCGTGTCGAACAATGTGAGTTCTTTAAAAATTGAGTTTCTCATACTCTTTAGGCGAGATGTGGTGTATTGCCGTAAAATTAGTTTTATTCATACTGTACCCTTTGATTGCATTAAGAGGGGACAACTTTTTTCCGAGGGATGCGTACAAAAAGTTGTATTTTTTTAAATAAAAGAGTGTTTCGCTGAGAATTATTATACATATTTTATTTCATTTTTTGTGACCTGGTGGTCTATAGGTAAGGTGTTGGACCTCTGTGCTGGGAGTCCAGGGTTCAATCCCCGGTGCCGGCATAGATTTATCTGATTGCCAAACCCTTTTTTCACCTCTGACAAAAGGTGTATTAATCAAACCACTTAAGTTGGCCCCCCCCCTCCTCAAAATTAAAATTTAAATACACCACCGTTTTGCACCTATTTTGCACCGTTTTGCACCCAAGTATTACGTTTCGCACCCTAACCCAAGAGACGGTACAACTGTTTATGTTAAGGGGGGCCAAGTTAAGGCTAGCCCCCCACTATCAAAATGTTGGATTTTTTTCATGCCATCTTAAAAGTCCTGTTTTGCACCGTTTTGCACCCAAGTATGGCATTTTGCACCTGAATAGTTTTTCAAGAAAAAAATTTTTAAAACGGAAAAAGGTGGGGGGGCCAAGTTAAGTGTAGCCCCCCCACTCACTGATTGGGGTTTTTTTCAATGCCAAAATAAATGTCCTGTTTTGCACCGTTTTGCACCCAAGTATGGCGTTTTGCATCCTAAAAGATTAGCGAGAAAAAAATATTTAAGATACAAAAAAATCAAATCGTTGGACTCTCCTAGCGGGGAGCAACTGGCTTGCCGTGTGAATTTGTGATACAGTATTGCCTTGTTTTTTTAAGTTATTAATTGGCACCCCATATAGTTCAAAAACACATGTTGCCACTTCCAAAAATAATGAGTGGGTGAGGGTGTGGGGGGGGGGGGGGGAGGGCTGTAGGGCAGGGATGTGTGGCGCAGGGGAATGGTAAATATCATGTTACTTGTTACAACATTATTGACTGTAACTTCCATAGATTATATAATATAAAAGTCCACACTAACTAAAATTAAAGCTAATACATTTTTCTACAATTTGGCTGACAGCATGTAATTAACCTATTATCTCCAGAAATATTAATAAACGCTAAACATTTTAACTTTTTTCTATTAGTTTTGATGGTAGTAAGAAAATTAATGATTTTAGATTTACTAATAGTAACAACTATAATACTCTTTAGTTTGAAATATTTATGGCCTCCCTATCACAAACATTAAGGGCCCCAGAGCTATGAAAACATTAGATTAATATTCCCTCAGCAGATGTGAACATTAATGTAATAACTTAACTTGTCCAATGGCATTATTGACTTATAAAAATGTTATACTTTAAAAATAACTGTGTTTATCTCTAAATAAAGCACTAGGAAAAATCTTTTACATTCAAGGCTTGCGAGAAATTAAGTGTTCTTGCAAAAACTTTGTTTTGGAAATTAAAAAAAGATAAGTTGAAACATTTACTGAACCATATTTCTTACAGTAATTCACAAAATATAATTAATTTGCTCATGCATTTGTTATTCAGTGTAAATAGAAAAAATACACAATACATATAAGAGAAAATTATTACCGTGCGTTAGAATATTGTTTGTAAATGCTGTGTTATAATTATAAGTTTTTACAATCACAGTATTCATCATCATGGGAATAAAGAGGGCTACTGTTTTCACACTTCTGAGAATCATCATTTGGACACAAAAACATATCGGTGCACGGTAGATAACTACAGCAACAGGAGCACAATTTGGAGAGGCAGTTTGTTTTTCAATAGCATTTTATGAGCTATAATATTTCTAAAGGTGCTGGTGGCATTTCTGTAATTTTCAGGACATAATAACCATTACTAGCTTCCAAACCATAGCCCGGTTCAGGAGATGGTATATTTGGATGAGCAGTAAAATCATTGTTCCAAATTATGCACTGATCAAATATCCCTCAATATAGAGAATTTTAGAGCAGACAACTTGGGTGGCATATTTTCAGATTTCACTTTTTATTAAATATACCATCTTACTTCTCCCACTGTCGTTACTGTAGATCATGGCATATAAAGTTTACAGACAAATTTTTCTATTCCCTCCTCAACACACTCCCAAATTTGATTTGCCTGAAAAACATTATGTGGTAACACAGCCAGTGAAAGCATGAAATCCTGGCAAAATTAAGCACTGACTTTTTGTGTACCCATTACTTGATAGTTAATACTTTGTAATTGAAATATAACTGTTAACAATGCTGACTATTCTGTTGGTGGCGCAAGTATCAGTGAGGTAACATGAACTGCAGTTATTGGCAAAGATGTGGTTATATGAGAAATGAAGGTGGCCCATGTTGAAATATTTGAATTTCCACTCATGTCTTAACTTACACATTGTGTGCCATCTTGCAGGGAAGCACCTCTGATTTTGTGGATGTCTTCCCTATAAACCATCCCTTCATGTCAGTAATACCAAGGTGGCCTACAGAAATTGGCTGAAGTCAGGATAAGTTTTGAATTTTAGAATCTGTTTGGATGGCATAAAACAATCTCTAATAACAGTTGAACAGTCAGGAAGGTATATTGCACAGTTTCCAGACGTTTTACACAGTTGAAGAACTTGTGTACTGTCATCTGCTTCTTTTCGCTGATAAATGGCCAGCGCTGTGGCATGTGTAATTTTTTTTTTTTCCATTAGAGGTATCTTCCATAAAATCTACAATGTCTATTGCGAAAAATATATATCAGCTCTTGACCATATTTGCAAGTAAATACACTCCATTATTCCTCCAGACATCATTCATATCACACTCTGCGATTTGAGTCTCATACCTGAGAAGACAGATATACTTGATCGAGAAGCCCAATCCATAAAGCAGATTGACAATACTTTTGTTTCTAGTGGTTTGGTAAATTGCCATTCCTATGGCAACTTGTTGAGGCTTTTCATGTATTGGCTGCATATTGTCAGTACACAAACGTCACACTTGTCTCTCATTGTATGTCATAGCGAGCGTAATTTCTGCACTTTCGGAGTAAAAGAGCATCATAAATACACCGCATGTTCACATTCGTATCATTATCACAATTATATATTGCATTGATAGAAACATCTCTCTTTTTTTTAAATAAGATATTTCCGGTTAGATTATTCGAGCTGGTCAGTGGAATTCAACATCACCAATGTTGTCAATGAGTATTTGCTTTATTTGTTTCCGAGATATCCTAGGATAAACCATGTTGTTCATTGCCCGTATGTTTTCAAAAGTGGTTTGGATGACAGTCATATATATAGCCCACTTTTGTAGACATTCAAGAATGAGACTGATAAATTCAATTTATGATGCAGCTTATGTTGTAGTCTTTACACTTAGTGTTCGTAGCCTGCCTTTACTTACATTTTTTGTCCAGCATAGCAAATTGTATCTAACATCAATGACATGCCCAAAGGAAGGGAGGGGTCTGGGTTGAGTGTTTTGCAAGATCGACAGATGGTGACACTGACGTTGATAACTTCAGAACTATTTTCTTTAACAATATTAATTTACGCATTAATTTTCCTTTGTTTTCATTATTAGTGATCTGAATTAATTTCTCTTTGGTTTTTAAATGTTTAATAGTTATTGTTTCTTTTTATGTGAGAACTAGGTTTAGTAAAAACATTAACGTTTTGGCATCTTTTGGTGGTTTGATACAATGTGTGGAGCTTTTTTAGAGAGAGGACGCGTAAGAAAAGGTTTTTTGGAGTTTTTGAGTTGATCATCTGTTCCTCTTCCAATCTTCAATTTTTGTGGATGCAATGCAGGTTTTCGTACTCTGCGTGATCACTAACCTAGTGACAGAGAGTAAGGGTTTCATATACAAATAATCATTTTATTTGGTGGTAAGATGAGCTCGGTGAGTTTAATTGTTCTATGTTCTTTAACCTCATATTTCGGCCTGCGTGTATTGGAAAATTAATATTTCGGAAAAACGGTGGCGAAAGGTTTATGTTTTGAGTATCTCTCCTGTTATAAATATAATTACTTGTAGAGCACCGGTAATGCTACTAGGGTGGGAAGGGGAACGTCTTACTTACAATACATTTCCTTGGTGTATTATGTTAATGTTAAGGGTAAGGAGCATTATTGCATTTGTTGGTTTTAAGTCATCATTGTCATGAATTGTTGTTGGGTATTTTCATTTATGATATTAATGTTTGTGTTTTCTTTATCTTAATTCTTTTATGTGAACGGGAATTTTCATTTATACTATTATATTATATCTGGAATCTGTGATGTTCAATAATTATAATCATTAAAGGCTATCCTTATTTTTAGAGTTATTATATTTCAATTCCTTGTTCCCCTTTCACCACACATTAAAGAAGAGAGGCGAGCGCGCATAAGAGAGACAGTATAGCTGGTGTCCTTTTCTGACGGGTTTACTATGTTAAATATTAATGGTATACCCTGTTTTTCTTAATATTCAGTTACTTTAAATTTAAGAAATTCTGAAAACGTTTCTTATCGCTATCTTAAAAATGCTTGCTGAGCAACTGTCGGTCCTGATGGTTATCTTGACCACGTGGTCAATGTAAGAACAGAACTACCCTAGTTGAGCTTCTTTTTTGGAATGTATTTGACCTGGAAGGGTGTGCATGGGCATCTTTAATACTATAAATCCACCATTTTCCTATATTACTATATTATTATAAATGTTTGATTAATATATATACACACAATAAAGTTTAAAACTTATTTCCATTGACATTTAGAATTTAAGACACAATTTTTCTCATTAATGGAAATTATTAATTATAATATAACTAGGCGCTTTATATCCCGGACCATGGCTCATTAAATAGTATTTTTTTATAATAGCCTGAAATAGTGAAAAGTATAGTTCTTAGGTCCAGTTAATAGACACACTTTTTTGCTGAATAAAATGTTTTATTTAACTTGAAATGGTCCTAGCTATACAGATGAGAGATGTAAAATATTTGTCCCAACATATTTTAATCTAAATTTGTAAAGTTGAGAATGTTTAATATATTTTAGAAAAAATAATTTGAATCTTATGTAGAATTTAAATAACAACTGTATTTTATATTTAAATGTTTGACTTTTAAGAAATAACTATTCACAAGTTATAAAATATGCTCTAAATATAATTTAACCTTTATTTTTTTAATGTATTTTTATTTTATCATATGGAGAGAAAATAGACTTATTGTAATCATGAACATTTTCAATCTAAAGATTATTATGAAGCTTTAAGTTTATTTTCTCCTGAATTAAAAAAGTGGATTTTACAATTCTTTCTGTTTCTGAATATAGATACTAAATTGTTTGAATGATTTTGTTCAGAATTTAATGGCTATACTTTGGGAGTTTGTGTTGATTTTGACACTAATCTTTATATTAACGGTAGTTTATTTAAGAGTGAATTTTGAAAACTACAAATATTTAGAGAAGGCTCTACCAATTTTGTTTAAATTTTATATCGAGCTGGTGTTTGATCTGACAAATAACACTGTACACTTGAGTAAATTTTATTCTAGTGTAGTTTAATAAAGAATCATTTCTGTAAAGTCAAAAGATTTTTGAAAATGGCTTAAACGGTTTGGTTAAATATGTAAATCTGGGTATTTTTTAAATGACAAAATAAAATGTACACTTGCTTTTTAGGGAAAAATTCACTAAAGGGTAGTTTACCAAAGACTGATTTTTTTATCAAATTTTAAATGTTTTGAAAATAATGTTAACGATTTGGCTCAAAATGGGTATCTGGCAAGTTATTTACAAAAAAAATAATTTCATAATTATTGGTTTATCTTAAATTATACATTTAACACTAGTGCTGATTACTTATATTTGAACAATTGTAGTTTAAAAAAGAAAAAAAATTGAATTCCATTGTTTTATTGCCTGTTCAGCTTATACGCATATATTATTATTACTCTAATGGGGTAGGGAGGAGAAAGAAATCATTTTAGAGGTGATCTACCTGCACTTGCGTTGGAGAGTGGAAAATTAATGAGGAAATAATACCCCAGTAGGCACGATCGGTATTTGAACATCGATCTCCCCATCTCCAGCAGGCCAGTCTAACAGGAAATTGGACCCTTAGACAATTCTGCCACTGAAGTGGGTTTTTTGAAAGTAGATTTTTCAATTTTGCCAATTGAGGACTATTTTACACGATTTAATAATAATGTATATTGATTTTAATAAAATATATTAATTTAAGTTTAGTTTATATTTGATAAATTTTAGAAAATTTTAAATCTTTCAAAAAGTATTTTAATATGTTATTTAAATGGGTGTCTGTTAATTGTTTATCATGATAAATAAGAAGATATATATTTACTTTTAACAAATATACATAATTTGTGGGTAGTTTACGAAAAAAAATACTTTTTGAAAATTTGAAATATTAAAAAAATGTTTGGTCAATGTTGTTTGATTTGTAGATAAAATTGTTTTTATTGTACTTAAAAAATTATAGTTTTCCGATAGTTACACTTAACTTGGCTACCGAACATTTTTTAACTTTAAATTTATTTATTTTTCTTAAAAAAACTATTAAGGTCCAAAACGGTGCTAAATATGTATAAAACGTTGTTATATATACATTCTTAATTTGTGGGTGTGGGGGCTGGAGAGAAGGTCCAACGACTTAATTCTTTTGTATACTAGATATTTTTTTCTAGCGAATCTGTTAGGGTGCAAAACGCCATACTTGGGTGCAAAACGGTGCAAAACAGGACATTTATTTTTGCATTGGAAAAAACCCCAATCAGTGAGTGGGGGGGCTCGGGCTACGCTTAACTTGACCCCCCCACTTTTTTCCATTTTTTTCTTGAAAAACTATTCAGGTGCAAAACGCCATACTTGGGTGCAAAACGGTGCAAAACAGGACATTTATTTTAGCATTGAAAAAAACCCCAATCAGTGAGTGGGGGGCTACACTTAACTTGGCGCCCCCACCTTTTTCCGTTTTAAATATTTTTTTCTTGAAAAACTATTCAGGTGCAAAACGCCATACTTGGGTGCAAAACGGTGCAAAACAGGACTTTTAAGATGGCATGAAAAAATTCCAACATTTTGATAGTGGGGGGTCTACCCTTAACTTGGCCCCCCCTTAACATAAACAGTTGTACCGTCTCTTGGGTTAGGGTGCGAAACGTAATACTTGGGTGCAAAACGGTGCAAAATAGGTGCAAAACGGTGGTGTATTTAAATTTTAATTTTGAGGAGGTGGGTGGGCCAACTTAAGTGATCTGTATTAATCACAACTTGTGAATGTGTGGAATGCCAGGCCTCCACCGTGGTTCGAATCTCACGTTAAACTGTAGGTCCTTCATTTCATTTCACAATCACCCTACCATTACACATTAGCGTAAGTGCGTATAACCCGAACGGGTAGTAAGACGCGGTGCTAGTAATAATGATAATAATAATAATAATAATAATAATAATAACAATAATAATAATAATAATCTACATATTTTATTTATAGATCCATCAGGCCTATACATCTAATTTAGACGAGACAATTTATGAAAACACTTTTTATTGTAGTTGTGTAAGCTCATTCCAAGGTAAGTTCTAAGTAAATATTAATAAGGTCTGATTTTTATAGGAGGAGCCTTTTATCTTACAACTAGAGAAGTTACTATATCTACTTTCACGTATTCATACGTCAAGTCACGGGATCTGAAGCTGTTACTTTTGATAAATATGATAAATATTTTTTAAATAACACTATTAATAAGAAAGTGAAATTTGAGATGGGTTTTTCCTAAAATAACCTTTTTATGAAAACCTGATTGTGGTTTGTGAATTATCGGCGAGCCACAGGAAATAGTAACTGGCCCACGGACTGGAGTTTGGCCATCCTTGGTTCACTTAGTTGGTAGTCAAAAGTAATAGAACGTTTGTAAACTGTCATCATAGTAATGAAAAGCTAACTTAACCTAAGGCACCACACTACTATACAAACAAGCCTATCAACGTTACTATAGGTTTAAAAGGTTGGAGCTATCATTATTATTACGTTGTTTTATTCATAGTTTCGGATCAAACTAAGTTCTGAACTTGTAGCCAGTCACCTTTCCCACTCGTCTACAAGGGTGAGTGGATTATTGCTGGTATTTATACAAAGGCTCCAGGGGCTTGACAAGTATAGTCTACAAGGGTGAGTGGATTAATGCTGGTATTTATACAAAGGCTCCAGGAGCTTGACAAGTATAGTCTACAAGGGTGAGTGGATTATTGCTGGTATTTATACAAAGGCTCCAGGGGCTTGACAAGTATAGTCTACAAGGGTGAGTGGATTATTGCTGGTATTTATACAAAGGCTCCAGGGGCTTGACAAGTATAGTCTACAAGGGTGAGTGGATTATTGCTGGTATTTATACAGAGGCTCCAGGGGCTTGACAAGTATAGTCTACAAGGGTGAGTGGATTATTGCTGGTATTTATACAAAGGCTCCAGGGGCTTGACAAGTATAGTCTACAAGGGTGAGTGGATTATTGCTGGTATTTATACAAAGGCTCCAGGGGCTTGACAAGTATAGTCTACAAGGGTGAGTGGATTATTGCTGGTATTTATACAAAGGCTCCAGGGGCTTGACAAGTATAGTCTACAAGGGTGAGTGGATTATTGCTGGTATTTATACAAAGGCTCCAGGAGCTTGACAAGTATAGTCTACAAGGGTGAGTGGATTATTGCTGGTATTTATACAAAGGCTCCAGGAGCTTGCCAAGTATAGTCTACAAGGGTGAGTGAATTATTGCTGGTATTTATACAAAGGCTCCAGGAGCTTGACAAGTATAGTCTACAAGGGTGAGTGGATTATTGCTGGTATTTATACAAAGGCTCCAGGAGCTTGACAAGTATAGTCTACAAGGGTGAGTGGATTATTGCTGGTATTTATACAAAGGCTCCAGGAGCTTGACAAGTATAGTCTACAAGGGTGAGTGAATTATTGCTGGTATTTATACAAAGGCTCCAGGAGCTTGACAAGTATAGTCTACAAGGGTGAGTGGATTATTGCTGGTATTTATACAAAGGCTCCAGGAGCTTGACAAGTATAGTCTACAAGGGTGAGTGGATTATTGCTGGTATTTATACAGAGGCTCCAGGAGCTTGACAAGCATAGTCTACAAGGGTGAGTGGATTATTGCTGGTATTTATACAAAGGCTCCAGGAGCTTGACAAGCATAGTCTACAAGGGTGAGTGGATTATTGCTGGTATTTATACAAAGGCTCCAGGGGCTTGACAAGTATAGTCTACAAGGGTGAGTGGATTAATGCTGGTATTTATACAAAGGCTCCAGGAGCTTGACAAGTATAGTCTACAAGGGTGAGTGGATTATTGCTGGTATTTATACAAAGGCTCCAGGGGCTTGACAAGTATAGTCTACAAGGGTGAGTGGATTATTGCTGGTATTTATACAAAGGCTCCAGGGGCTTGACAAGTATAGTCTACAAGGGTGAGTGGAATTATTGCTGGTATTTATACAAAGGCTCCAGGAGCTTGACAAGTATAGTCTACAAGGGTGAGTGGATTATTGCTGGTATTTATACAAAGGCTCCAGGAGCTTGACAAGTATAGTCTACAAGGGTGAGTGGATTATTGCTGGTATTTATACAAGGCTCCAGGAGCTTGACAAGCATAGTCTACAAGGGTGAGTGGATTATTGCTGGTATTTATACAAAGGCTCCAGGAGCTTGACAAGCATAGTCTACAAGGGTGAGTGGATTATTGCTGGTATTTATACAAAGGCTCCAGGGCTTGACAAGTATAGTCTACAAGGGTGAGTGGATTAATGCTGGTATTTATACAAAGGCTCCAGCGCAAGTATTCTCATGTAAGCGTATAATCCAGGAGTTGACAGTTACTACAAGGGTGAGTGGATTATTGCTGGTATTTATACAAAGGCTCCAGGGGCTTGACAAGTATAGTCTACAAGGGTGAGTGGATTATTGCTGGTATTTATACAGAGGCTCCAGGAGCTTGACAAGTATAGTCTACAAGGGTGAGTGGATTATTGCTGGTATTTATACAAAGGCTCCAGGGGCTTGACAAGTATAGTCCAATTTGAATAGTATGAGCTCTTTAGAAAACATTAACGTATGTTTTTCCAGTTAAGATCAATAACATTTTACTATTTTATTCATGTTATTGATAGATGTTTGTAGATACACAGTAGACTAAACGCAGGGAGGGAGTAGTATGGGGCTCAGGAACATTGATATGGGTCGCTGTTACTCTTGCGTCACTCGTCACACATGCACGAACTGATATTAGGACTATTAATTCATATATATATATATATATATATATATATAATTATATATATATATATATATATATATATATATAAATTAGATCATTTTTAAACTTTAATACATCGGGGAGTTGGAAATTTTAAATATTTTACAAAATAAATTTACATAATATTATACTTTAGCGAATTTGGAGAATATTTTAAAATTTATAAACATAACAAAATAATATAATATATTACTATAGATGGATAGTTTAGATTATAATTATATATAATTATAAAGAGTATGTACATAAATTATTATTTTTAAATCATATATAATATATGTTGGCAATTTGTATACATTATACAAAACAAATGTATGTATACATCTTTATAAATCTGGGGACTTTTTTAAATTTGCTAACTACAAAAATCAGTTTGAACGTAGCATCAATATAAAATAATATATCGTGAGAAACTAGATAGATATAACTTGACTATTAAAAGCAGAGTCAACATGTGCTGCGCGGTGTCCCGGTGGAACAACACATCTCTGAACATTATGTAGGGCACGGCTCGAACCCGGGACTTGGCGAACTAGACGTGTAACGAGTGTGATATTTACCCTAAATTCCGCTGCTGGTGTCATTATCACAGCCCGTATGACGCGGGCGATATGAGGGTTGGTCGAGGTCACACCCACCGCTGTCTTGACTGTTCCCACGAGAAGTACACCAGCCTACCAATGACGCGGTCAAATTAACACACGCTTTAGTTTTGTAGAACTGCGGCAGTGCAGGACCTTTTAGAAAGTACACCAAACATTTATTTTATATTCCTTTGTATCAAAGTGTTACTCTGGCGTATATTCAACAAGATTGTTGCGTGGTTATTTGACCGGCATTTATAAAAGTGAGAAGAGCAAGTCCGTTGATGGAAACTTTATCTTTCCAACAAAGAAGATAGGGTATTGCATCGTTTATCTACAACTCTGTTGCAGGGAGTTATAGTGAGAAGATAAAAGTAGTAAGTGTGGCCAGGGGAAACGTTATTTGCCTATTTCTTAAATACCTCTAGAGCGGACTTCGCTTTACGTCAGTCGGGGATGGCGGTGTCGTAGCGTGGCCGGGCCCTGGGGTGGTGGGGCGTTTCCTTTCCTTAGCACTTAAACTGATTGTTGTAGCAAATTCATTAATAATAATAATAAAAAACTCCATGTGGTGGAGAAGATAGTGCAAAGTCCTGTGGATAAAGGGTATCATATGGTCGGCACAACAAGCCTTCCGGCCATTGATCTCAGTTTTCTAGCATGGAGCCATTGCCTTCTCATTCAAGTAGCTCTTGAGGCTGACTCACGAGGCTGAGTTGACCCCGTTCCAGGTCCACTGATTCACAGAAATGATCTGGAGGTACCAGGTATCAAACCATGGACCTCTGAGAGTGTAGCCATAAACTGCGACCCCTAGACCACAAAGGCGGTCAATAATAATAATAATAATAATAATAATAATAATAATAATAATAATAATAATAATAATAATAATAATAATAATAATAATAATAATAATAATAATAAGCAACACCTAAGCGTGTTTATTAATTTCTAAAGTAGGATAATATTCTTATATATATATATATATATATATATATATAAATAATTAAATATTATCACCTTGTTTCAAAACAACCCAACGTAACACAATGTAAGGAAATTATAATTAGTATTTTTAACCAAATAGAAGTAAGTTAATAGGATATGGACCAAGTAATTGTAGCATACAGACATATATAACTTATTTTATACTTTCTATGAAGAGTGACAGCTGTAGATTACACGAGTTGACATTAGGGGTGCGACAAGTTTAGAACTGTCAAAGTCAAAGTTCAAATCTCAATCTTGATTTAGAGACCCACAATAACCTTTGCATCTTTGAAAAATATTGACGGAAGAAGAAAGCCTCGATATAATTTCATGAATATATTTGGAGTAGTTAACTAAATATCTACTAGGACAATTTTTAAACAGATTTAACTGATTAAAATACATCTCTAACTTTAGCATAGATAGTGTAAGACATTTCAAAATAAAATAATATGCCTTCAGGGTGCTTTGTACTTTTTAAAAATATAAAATACGTTTACTTTATCTAAATGAACTTAATAGATATTTTAAAAACTAAGAGTAGTGTTAAGAGATAGCAGAAATACCCAAACTCATCTTCAACTTTAGCTTCGACTTATTTTCCCCAAGTTTCTAGTTTCACTTCAACTTTAATTTACATTTAAAAAGTGTGTAAGCGCCGCAAGTTGACATATGAATAATTATATCCAAGTAGTTTTAGTAACTTTACAACTGCCGGATACAGCCATTCCTAACAGAATTTGACTATACTTATATATGAGATATAAATTATTTTTTACCATGTATTACTACCCATTCAGGTTACACGCATATGTACCAATTACACTAATGCGTTAGGGATTAAGAAGATTGAATTTAGAGGAAGTGTATCATCATTTGCGTGGAAGAAGAGTGGAAAACAATCGAGGAAAACTACCTTCAGTAAAGCCGACCGGGATTGTCTTCGTCAGTCTAGTCTGTTGCGAGAGTAACTCCTTAAACCATGTGGCCACTGAAGTGGGTGGCAAGTAGTTGGCTGGCCCTGTAACCCCACTGCTATGAAAGGCTGAATTTGGTCACGTGACCACGTCCATCACTCTCTGATTGGCTGTTGGTTTTCCTCTTCACCTCCTGATCCCCACCCTCTCCTCCTGACCCCCTCCCCCTTTTCCCCTTTCCAGACATGTTGGTTCTTGTTCCAAACATGTTGGTACTTGTATTTTCTTGTTTTATTTGTTTTTTATATATACTCATTGCTTTTTTATTTGTTTTTTATGTATGCTCATTGCTTTTTTATTTGTACTCATTGGTTATTTATGTCTGGGTAGGATTGAGACGGGGCGTTGGAGTTATTTACTTATTTATTGGCATGCGGTCCACAGCGCTGGGTGGCATAGCTAGTGAACATCCTCTCTGGCAAGGCACAGAGCATAGAGTGTGACCACTGAGCATCCGGCTGGGTGCAAAGCGCGTAAGGAGTGCGGCATCGCTAGCATCTTCTCTGGCCGGCCGCTTGGAGATGAGTATGACCACCGAGCAGCTGGCAGCCGAAAGACCCTCTTTCACTTCTCCTCATCACTCCTCCTTAGAGGTATGTGTCGCAACCCCCTCCACCACCCCTTATGTGGTAATGGGTTTTCCCGGTGTTGCAACTGCTTATGTGGTAATGGTTTTTTTCCCGGTGACTCATACCTGGCGACAGTTTGGTGGGTCGACAAGACAAGTCGGGACAAGAATAGATCGTGATCTTGAATGATGTCGATATGGGTTTTTCCTTATGACTGGCGCCAGTTTGGCGGCTCGACAAGAGAGGAATAGATCGTGACCTTGAAACCGTGAGCTAGGTCATTGACTCTGGCAACCCTCCCCTCGGCAATGGGTTTTTCTGGTGTCACAACGCCTCCCCTACCCTCTGTGTAATGGGTTTACCCTGATGGCAGGTGCCAGTTTGGTGGGTTGGCAAGACAAGTCGGAACAAGAATAGATCGTGACCTTGATTGATGTCACAATTAGTTTTCCCTGATGACTTGGGTCAGTTTGGTGGCTCGACAAGACAGGAATAGATCGTGAATTTGAAATCGCGAGTTAGGTCATTGACTCTGGCAACCCTTCCTCCAGGCAATGTTTTTTTTACCGATGACGTCATCGAACTGTCACAACCCTGATGAATGGCGTCAGTTTGGTGGCTTGTCAAGATGAGTCGAAACAAGAATAGATCGTGACCTTGAATTATGACGCATTGGGTTTTCCCAGATGACTGGCGCCAGCTTGGTGGCTTGACAAGACAAGTCGAGACAAGAATAGATTGCAACCTTGAAACCGTGAGCTAGTACAATAGGTCATTGACTCTGTTCTTCTCGTACCACGTGACGTCGCTCGTGGGAGGGAAGGGTGGATATAAAGGGGGCACCCACTTGGTCGTATATTTATTATCGTTTGTAGAGCGGTTCAAGATGAACAAGTTACAGTATCTGGTAAATATTGTTTACGCCGTGCAGACCATAAAATTGTGTGATCTAACCGTTGATCAAAAGTACTTGATGGATAAATTAAAAGCGGTCAATACAAAGTTCGGGAGACGCCTAATAGCCTAGTTAGATGGCGAGTTTTGTGTATTATTACGCTGTCGTTTTGGTACTCTAACAGATTAAGACGTGTGCGAGCTTAATAACGAAAAACTGTTATTTAACTGCTCCGGAATAAAACCCGGTTCACCTACCATTGTGAACTTTGAACGCGTTTAAGAGACGGCACAGAAGATTCAAGCAGTTAACAACAACAACATCGGGCAGCTGGGCAGTTAATAAATGTGCACCATTTTGCACGGCAAATCATACAGCACGCTTAGCTCTCAGGTACGCTCACCATGTTTAGAACCGACTATATTAATTTAATGTTTGTGGGTCATACGATTGCAGGGCGTACCCATATGACTGTAGAAAATATTCACAGTGTGGATGTGAGTGATATACATGTAATTTACAAAGTAGTGAACCAAGACAGAGAGGAGCGAGGCTACATCGAGTTTTGTGACGCTACCTGTCACACGATGAGAGCGACTAAATTACTATCCCACAAGAGAATCGAAGAGACTTACATGTGTGATATGACATGTGCTTTTTACAATTTCCAAAAAGGGGACTTTGTGGCCGTGTTGCCCAGGCCTCCACCACCCTTCCGAGCTCCACACCACCCCCCACCGTCCTTCACGACGCCGCAACCACCGCCCCCACCCCTAGAGTCACAGACGTACCACCGTCAGAGTCACCTGAGTACCCACCACCAGAGTCTTCTACCTACCAGACATCAGATTTACCACCGTATCCGTCGCCGTCTGCCTACCAGACATCAGAGTATTCACAGCCAGAGCCACCCGTGTGCCCACCACCAGAGCCATCTGCCTACCACACATCAGAATCAGCAGAGTCACCCGCGTGTCCACCACCAGTGGAGGAGGAGGTAAAGTCTGAAGAACCCATACATCTCGAGGATTTAACAATGTACAAAACTTATTCAAATGTTAAAATTATGGGTGAAACGCCTGATGACTACATAATTGGTCTGGGCAGTTTCGGTAACGTCTTCCTTCCAAATTCTGTCTATTGTGAGTGATTTAAATCTAAAGCACGCAGCATGATATATCTCTAAGGACAAAGTGTGATGTTTAAAAGTGAATTAATAAACTAGGCGCGCTCATGTTGTCGTAGCACTTTGCTGGCGTCATCGGAGCTAACAGTGATATTTTGAAAAACGTGAGAGGGGGAACGCAGTTTGTGAGTAAAGAGCGTTGCCGCTTGAGCGAGAGTGTTTATTTTTCTCCAGGGATATTTCTTTCGCTGCGTCTCCAATCGCCATTATGCCATTTAAATGCGGCATTTGTGAGGGGTCCTACACAAAGCACTCCAATTTTATTCCACACAATCATCGATGTCATCAAACACCACTAAATCCTGCTCACCAGGATGCCTGTTGGGACGACGAGGTATTGTGCAGTGCGTTAGACCTGATCGAGAAAGAGAAATACAACCGTGTCAAGTGCTTAAACGAACTTGAGAAAAATAAAAGTTTTAAAGTTGTGCTATCTGAAGAGACCACCAATGAACCTAATGTTATTGTGCTTGAGTTTGTTGGAAGAGTAAGATTGCCCGGTAAAAACTGTGGATACATTGTCAATATGCGTTCAAGCACCTCTCAGCGAGTCCTGAACTATTTTGGAGGTGACTCCTACTCTTTTTCTAGAGAGTAGAAGAGATTATATTCTCTCCAGATTTTTTTTATTAGGTAAACGAGTGATTATATGTTTTGACTGATAGCACATTTATATAATTCATGTTGTACTCTAATCTTAATTACTTGTATTATTCACAAGACCTAAATCATATTGCTGCTTGTAAAAAAATACTATGTTGTTGTAGCCGCTTGTTATGAATGTTTTAAACTAAGCAATTGCTGATTGTCAATAAAAAAACTTGCAATAAAATGTTATTATTTTTTAATACCTAGAATAAGTTGATTGGAGAATCAAAGACCGGAAGGAGATGGCAACGTTGTAATATTCATTTATAAATTGTTGTGAATTTAGATTGCAACCCCCCAAAGAGAAAGTAAAAGGATTTAATTGTTTTATTCTGAACGTTTCAACTTATCCATAATGTTTGAGACTGAGCTTCTGAGCCAAATAATCTTGTATGTATAGGATAGGAGAGGGGATGTTTGGGTGTAGAAGTTAAAACACAAATATGACATTTTTGAAAAACACAATGAAATTTAATAAGGAAACAATATTTAATCGTAATAATAGAATTCAACGTGAATGAAAATTAATAAAAATGAATAAATAAAAAATAAAAAATTGGAACTCATGAAAGTCAAAAAGGACAATAGATAAGATATAAACAATGATATAATAAGTAGCAAATCTGAGATCAATAGACAATTTTAAGAAAATTACACTAAATGTCTCTCAACAATGTCTAAAAAAATAACACATTAAAAATGTGAGTCCAAGTCACATACATAGATAACATATTGAAATTCATATAGTGATAACAAATGAGTTAAAGTCAAAAATCTAAATAAGACATATAAGAACAAATGTAAAGAGGTTATAACAGAAAATATTATGAATTAGAGAAGGAGATGTATTAGATAAAGAAATTGATATTAACAAATTGTTAATATCAATTATTATATCATTGTTTATATCTTACCTATTGCCCTTTTTGACTTTCATGAGTTCCAACTTTTTATTATTATTTATTTATTTATTAATTTTCATTCAAATTGAATTCTATTATTACGAACAAATATGACAGTTTATAATATTTATTTATATACACAAATAAAAGTGTTTACAAATATAGCTCAAACCATGAAAAGTATACTGGGAATATTTATTTATTTACAAAAATCAATTCTTACAAATATATCTCACAACATAAAAAGTATACTTGAAATATTTATCTACACAAATAAAAGTTTTTACAAATATAGCTCAAACCATGAAAAGTATATTTGGAAGAGAAAATAATAATAATAAAGACATGTAAACATGGTTTTAAATATCATTCATGTAATTATTTCTAATATATTTCCATTTTTAATGTACCTGCTTGAGGTTCTCCAGTTAAATAACAATAATAATGTAATTTATAAGACTAATTGAGGTATTTTTAATGAAACAAACTATTTGTAAAATATAGTAAAAATATTAAATGAATGTTATTTTACAGAGACAAAGTTTGTTAAGGTTCTAGTTAATTTAGATCAAATATAGTGAAAAATATATTCTGGAGATAAAATAGAAATGTTATGTCCAAAATGGGAAAAATCAATTATTATACTATAATAATATTTCTTATTGAAATATGGGACCAATTAATAAGTACTATGTTTTATTCATTAAAAAACACATAATTTTGTTGATCACAATAATCAATCTGTAAATATAAATTCCAAACCAAATAGTTTTAATATATTTAACAAAATTTAAATTTTCAAAAATAAATTATTTGTAAATTACCCGAATTTTTTTTGGTATTTGCAGAAAAAAGTAGGTTATTCTTATAGATCATGAAAAAACTAATCCCTGATTTTCATTTTGAATTCAATTTTACTGGTTAATTTAAAAAAATTCAAACGTTCTATTTATTGTCGTAAGTAAACTATGCTAAATTAATTTATTTAGATAAATAAAGAAACTGTGTTATTGATGATGTAAAAGAATTCCCCCAATACCAATTTTGAAACCGATCACTTAAGCCATTTTTTTAAATCTTAAAATTAGTAAAAATAGTTTTACAAATATATTTCACACCACGAAAAGTATACTTGAATATTTATTTACAAATATAGCTCACGCCACTAAAAGTATGCTTGGAATATTTATTTACAGAAAACAAATTATCCACTTAAACAACAAATAAATTTAATATTCCCAAATATATTTTGATGTGATAATAATAATAATAATAATAATAATAATAAATATAACTTTTACAAAAATTCACAAGTAATACAGTTATGAAGACCTTGGCATTATTTTAAATATAATTTAATGTTCACAAATATATTTTGACGAACTAAAATTTACATAAATTAATAGGTTGTTACGCTTTAAATATCTAGGTAATGATAATGGGGCATCATCTTGCGTATCACGGCGTCTACTTCAAAATCATCGGGCGGAGTGTTGTTTGAATTTAAAACTTGTGAAGGGGATGCTATTGTTATTATCGGTATATTATTGTCCATTGAGGATCTTGTAATCCTAGTTCTGTTGGGCCGCATTGAGCGCCTCCTGCCAATACGCCCGGTTTGAACCCAGAAGGCCGCGCGTGTGAAATGGGGGAGGTAATCTGGGAACCTGAAGTACCTGGAGACCGCAGGTCTTGGAACGTGGATGACAGTGCGTCCTGGGGTGCCTGATGGTCCTGCGTGTCCTGGAGGGAGCCAACGCTTTGGCCCCCCCTGTGACTGTATGTCAGGGATTGGGACAGAGACTCACACGCCCTCAGGAGTCACGGTGGTTGGAGGAAACTGCTCCCTTGAAGACCATCGGTGGACAACGTCGGCCAGATAGGCGACCATAGCCTCTACGAGATTATCCGCCAACCTCACACTTTCCCTGCTCTACGACCGTTAGTCCATCAGCGCTCCACCAGCTCTTGTCTATACAGTTAAACTAGATTTTATTATAGGGTTTATTAAAGAGTGTAAGGTACTCCAGAGGTGCATTAACACATAGCTTACCATAACAAGAGCCAAACCTAGATTCCATCAAGGATTGTAAACGCTAGAATCTATCATGTATAAACCGGGTGTGATTTAATTGAATTGAAAGGTGTGCGCTACTCCAATATAACTCATGTTGAACAGTGTTAATAATTTTCTAGTAATATAGGGTAGGTAGCAGACTATATTATGTAATTTATGATCTTTGTTGTAGTGTTTCTTTAACAATGTAAATACCTATTATATAGTTTCATAAAGCTTAGAAGTTTTTTTAGTGTTTCTACAGACCTATAATTTACTTTCACAAATCTTACGAGTTTTTTTATTAAATGTTTATTTTAATATAAAATTGCGTTGCACCGTACCATTTATTTATATAAGTTATTGTAGATATATCATAATATAAATAAATTATTAGCCAACTTATTCATTAACTATTGAGAAAGGTTTTTCTTGTCGATGAAAATCAGATAGCTATTTTAATCATATTATAAATACAAACATTAAGAAAGTTCGGATTTTAGCCACACATAATAGAAATTGTTTTCTTGCTTCAAACCCGAGACCCAAGACCTCTGCTAGAGAAAATGATAGTCACCTATGAATATATATATATATTTGAAGTGTAATTAAGAAATCAGCCACGATATTAAATAATATTTGTCAAAAGGGAATAGAACAGGGACTCCCTCTCACAGGAAGTTCACTATATTAAGATTTTACACATAGACCCTCTAAACATCAGCACTTTTTTTCCGCTCTGATAGTTTTGTTTAAAAAACATGTCAACAAGCCATTAGGTAGAAGGTTTATTTGTCAATCGTAAAACCGAACCACAGGTAATGTAGCCAAAGGGACAGCTAGTGTGTGTGTGTGTGTGTGTAGATGTTCTCTAATTTATACCTTCATTAGGCGTGTAAACCAATCATACAAATAGTAAGAAGTGTTACCGGACCCTTTTTAATTAGATGCTTTGGACTATATTTAATTTTAGAATATACTTAAATGTTTTGTGAAATTCCTTACATACATACATACATACATACTTACATACATACATACATACATACATACATACATACATACATACATACATACATACATACATACATACATACATACAAACATACATACATACATACATACATACATACATACATACATACATACACACATACATACATACATACATACATACATACATACATACATACATACATACATACATACGTACATACATACATACATACATACATACACACATACACACATACACATACACATACACATACACACATACACACACACATACATACATACATACATACATACATACATACATACATACATACATACATACATACATACATACATACATACATACACACATACACACATAAATACACACATACACACACACATATATATACATACACACAGTTTATTATAAACAAATGAGAGATTAAATAAGACCAATAGTCACATGTAAATAACGGCGATGCGCTCAAAGTCGCTAATCTAACAGTTTAGACATATAGATGTATTCGGTACCATTGATTTAGATTAAAGATACACTATCGAATACACATAACTTAGAAAGTGCCAGTTTAAAATAATATACAAAATAAAATTAAAATAAGCTTTTCTAACCTATGTACCAGAACACATAGTATATTGAATCAGGCAGCTAATACCTTATAATCGGTCAAATCAATATTTTGAATCAAACTTGGTTTCAGGACCAAATTAAACAAATGTTAGTAGTCAATGCTCATAGATTTTATAGTTGGAATTTAAAATGCTAATTTTTAGAACATTCATAAATAAATATCCAACATAAAATTAAATCATTGAATCAGTTAGATAATGTTCTTAGTCGCTTGGATTAAAATTTTGAATGAAACTTGCTTTGGAAATAGACTAAACAAATGTTATTCGATACATATATATTTTAAATCAGGAATTTAAATTTTTAAATTTCAGAACAGTCCAATTTTAACCCTGGCAAATACTCATCCAATTTAAAATTGAATCGCTCTCTTTTTAAACTATGTAACAGAATGGCTTAGTACAAACAGAAGAGAATTGAAATACCTGATGTCGATGTTGTTGAATGTTCCATCGTCTTGATTAGTCAGTCGCTCCGTAGCTAATTTTCACGTGAAGAAGAAGACAGGGCTGCTCTAAAATCACCCCCATATATATATGAACCAGAAACCCTTTCACGAGAGAACCACTGACACATCCTTTCTAATTTATATCGAAATAGAATCGGACAAATACTAATGGTCTCATCATCGATGGTGTAAGCCACGCTTATTGTTTTAAATTGGCTCGATACAATTGAAATAAAAAAACTGTTAATAACGATAAATATTACATCCTATTGTATTTTATGACATTAAAAACTAAACTATTATATTAGGTGATCGTTAATGAAGGCAGTCCTGAAAATAATTATTTAATAAACAGCCAATCTGATTATGAGACATAAATTTATAAAGGAATAAGAATATCACAGGATACTACGGGTTAACTAAATAAATAAATGGTGAAAGGAGAAGTCGGGGTTCGAATTCCTGTCGTGCGTGTGTACTGAGGCCAGTTTCCGCCCTCATCGTCCATGGTTTGTTCCCCGGACGGGTAGTAAGAATACACATTTCATTTTATACCATCATACTGATGCCGGTACATTTATCCCCCTTATTATTACATTCTACAAAATATGTTTCTATGGTTTTACTTTTTCACTCCTAACCTCCCTGACGGGTAGTAAGAAGCAGTTCTAAATACCGATAAGCTTAACTTCGTGGATATTAGCAGGTAGATAGGGGGAGGATTAGATTCCCCTCTCGTGTTCAGTTGTCAATGACGTGCAAATGTGGGTACACATCTCGCCCTATGACATAAGGAGGTAGGGGTTCAAGTCCCTTAGAAGGCAACAAACGCTAATTACTTCACATTTAAATCCCTGGCAATTCCTGTTACACATTTCGCCTGGTCAAAATCAGCTCTTATCTCACGCTTGCCTGAAGAGCTTAGTTCGAATCCCTGTCGTGAGTGTGTACTGAGACCGGTTTCCTCCTTCATCGTCTACAGGTTGTGTCCCCTGATGGGAACAAGTTGGGAAGTTACATTTTTGCTTGCGCACTCGTATCCCTGTATCGGCGATCTAGCAAATTATGTCAAAGGGTAAAAACAAATAAAAACATAAACATGTGGTTTGGTTTATCGAACAGGTGAAGTGAGTTCTCAGTTTTAACTCCACCGATCTGCATTAGTCTTTCTGTCTGTGCTGGATATGTCTCAAAATAACTTTTGAACGCATCAACCGATTTAAATCAAATACGCTAATGTGTTAGGGATGAGGAAGGTAGAGTTTAGAGGAAGCGTGCCCGTATTTGCGTGAAGGACGAGTGGGAAACCATTTAGGAAAACACTCTCAGTACACCTGACCAGAATTAAAACCACGATCTCCCCCGTCATTGGAAGTTCTAGTTCATTGTGAAAGTTACGACTTAGACCATATGGTCACCGAAGCAGGTTTGTATATCTTAAAGAAGTAAATTTTGCATTAATGTAATTTATTTAAATACTGTCTCTATAGATCAGGATATTTTGGTTATTCGTTAAAATTGCATGTAGAAATATTTCTGAAAGCGTTTAAGGTGGGTGTCCCTGATATGGCCATGCTAAGCTGTGAGAATTTTTTTAGCCGTCATTTTGAAGGGACAGATCGAAGTTCGTATCCTGGTCGGGTGTACTGATACCTGTTATCCACTCTTCCTCCACGCAAATTCGGGTACTTTTCCTCTAAATGTATTTTTCCAAATGCCTAAAATCATGAGTATAATTGGTATAAATTTGTATAAACTGTTCGGACACGCAAATGCGCGTGCATTTAACAGCGAAATACGTGTTAAAGACATTAGCGATGCTAAGAAACTCCTTCGGATCTCGAGTTATGGCCTGATGTACCCTGCAAAAGATAGCGGGGTTCAAATCCAGGTTCATACATGTGAAAGAGGACCTCGCAAGGCAGCATTATAAAACTACTCGTCAATACCCCCCCTGTTTTCAGAGGTCAAAGCCACTGACTTACCAGACCATTTGGGACGAAAATATACCAGTATGTCAATGCTCCAAAAGGCGTATGTGCCAGAAATACAGGGTTGCAGCATAACAATTTCCGTTTCCAAAGTAAACGTTAAATACTTCAAATAAATTTAAATGGAAAAAATATACTTTTAAATAATATTAATTTGTGACTTTATAAAAGGCAAAGCACGTACAATATAAATGGCTATCATGTTATCGATTTGGCTACATATAAGTTAATTCATTTTTAAATATTAAATTAACGTGCTAAGAAACTCGCTTCAGAGGTCTAATAGTGCAAGGCATCACTCTCGAGATAGACCGGTATGATCATGATGGGGAAGATCGAGGCTCGAATCTTGGTTTGGTGAACTGGGGGTAGTTTTCCACTCTCCCTCTACGCAAATGCGGGCTCAAACCTCCCAATTATCAATCCGTTAGTGTAATTAGTACTTAAGCGTATAACCCGAACAAGATAGTAAGACGCGGTACTAAAATGTGTGTTCACATGTGTGTGGTTGTGTGACACCTTACCTGAAACAAAATTTAGTTAAAATTATAAACAAATATTTAAGCAGTGAAATAATAATAATAGTATACTTATTCCTCCTTTCTGTTCATATATTATACTTGCTAAATCAACATTAACCACACGTGTGTAAGCAATAAGGATTAACATTTAACCGTCTGTATTCTTTACTATTTATTCTGGCAAAGTATATTGCCAGTACCTTTCTTTCACAACATATTCTAGGGAACGAACGGGTGCGCCCAGTTTGAAACGTCATATTCTTCTCTTGGGTTTGACAACTAGAGGGCATGAAGCACCCGGCGAAAGATATCAGGGTTCGAATCTGTGTTGGGTGAGGTTGGGGGATTTGAATACTAGCCGAGGTGTACTGTTGGTGGTTCTCACTAAATGGTTTACCAGTATACATCCACGTAAACGCTGGAACATTTCCTTACTCCCCCTCCACTTAAATGTGGATTCAGTCTTGCCAATTCAGAATCGAGTTGGACTCACGGATCTGCTTCTGCTTTCAATCTGTTATAATATATGGTTTGGTTAAAGTGTACACAGAGAAGAGCCAGCCTCGTAAAAATTGTTAACTCTCTAAAAATAGTGCAGAGTGATAGAAACTCACCTCGGTGACGCAGTTGGATAACGTGCCATATTCGTGTTGAGCTAGCTACTGAGGATGGAGGAGATCAATGTTCGAATCTCGGTCGGGTGGACTAGGCTTACTTTTACATTCTCTCTCCACCCCGAAAATAGGGGTGCAACCATCCCAATTCCTAGTGTTGCACCCTCTCTGTATCCTGTACCCCCCGGCCAAAAAAAGGGATAAAAGGGAGAGGATGAACTTAACATACATTAAATATGGAAATTATAAAAAATATATAGATTCAACAAAAAGAGCAGTTTATTCAATTAAATGACAATAGCGCAGATAACAAAAAATGGTCTCATTATATCATTATGAGTACAGTTGGAAAATATGCTCGAAGCCAACAACTTTAAATCATTAAAGTTGCGCAAGTGTTTTAACAAAAGGAAACATGAAATCCAACATAATATTGATAGTCCAGTCTATAAGAGACGATATCAAAGCTTATATATTTAAATGCGATACAAAATTATAAGGGCCTAATGGGCACCTTGATATGGTTCCAAAGGTTTCGTAATTCACAGAAAACTATATCATAAATATAAAGATTTAAATTTGACGACTATACAACAGAGTCTACACAACGTGAGGGTTTGACTACCAGACATAAGCCAAACTCCCACGGGACTATCAGATCTGACTTAGAATATGGAACTAACAGTTCCATCAATTAACAAAACTTTAGCTGTTCAAACAGAATTTACGTTACAAAAGATTAAAGTCATCCTAATTTAAATTTCAATACTAAGTTACTTCACGTTACGTTAAATCAAACCATAATTTTAAATATGAAAAGTTACTTCGATAAAAAAAATTACTCTACGATTCCAAACAATATATAATATTAACAAGTCAAACTTCTAATCAGCACATAACTGAGGATATTTACGAGAATAAAAATATAAACAAAAGTTACAGCGCCCGAGTGGCGACCTATCTAAGATAGAATGTTTAGACATTGTTTGACGATCAAAATATAAATACGTTAGATTTTGAAACTGAATATAATATGCAAAAAGTTTAAAGTTTATAAATAGGTTAGAGTTCATAACTCCACCCGTCTAAGCGACGATTTTGATACATTTTTACAAGTTTTCTCCAGCCATTGTCCAGATCCATGACAATGGTCTGTCGTCGATCGTTGATCGTAGGATAGTCGATTATGGCAAGCTTGCACAGCCATTATATAGGGATTTCGTTGTTCTGGAAAGAAGGGGGGAGTACACCAAACACGCATATGATGACGTCAACGATGCCTTCAAACAGTCACGTACACCATTGTTGATTCCGCTTGCTCCATCGGAATATCCGTGAATATCTCCAATCACCCGATGTTTTGAAGGAGGTTCCTCTAGTCTCCGTCAGGGGTCGGATACATAATTGTCTTCTAGTTGATGTTGATAGTTCTCGGTTCATTTCACGCTAGTACAGTCGGAGTGCCGGGTCGCTTTGTTGACCCACTGGATCTCCCTTGACCCACTCGCCAATCTAGGAGCCCAGGTTCCGGCCAGCCTTGCAGGATTCTCTTGTGAGCAGATTAGTATTGTAAGTACACGAACAAATTAATACTTAGGATTGGATTGAGTAATGAAATATATTGAGCAGCATTGTTTTTATTATGTCTTCTTAGCCTACAAGAACTACAACATAGAAAAATACTATTGTAGGGATCATAAATGAGTTGAATTTATTGGAGCGGGTAGTATGCTTGTTGTCCAGTTGTAACATTATACCACGTAACGTTACACTAGTCCATTAGCATCAATAGTACTTAAGCGTATTATAACCGGAACGGTTAGTAAGACGCGTTGCTAAAAAGAGTAATAGATAGCAAAATGGCCTACACTAGAGGACAAAGTTGTAATCACTGCTTCAGTGGCCGCATGGTCTAACGCTCTACTCTCACATTAGACTATCGACTGCTGATGACGGGTAGATTGAGGTTCAAATCTCGGCCAGGTATACTGAGGGAGGTAGTTTGAGCCCATACCTGCACTTGGAAGGTTTTGTTTATGATTGTATCTTCTCATATTTAAATAAGTACAGTAACACTAATATTGGTGGTCGCGGGGCTACAAGTCGTCAGGCTCGTACTAGATTAACTTGACGGAGGAATAAGTGTAATAAAGACCGAACCTGTAGTAAGATCACGCTGTAGAAAAACAACTGTTTATATGTAGATTCCAATTTTTATACAAATAAACTTTTAGAAAATACAAACCCTTTTCAGCCAACATTTATAAAATAATACTACAGTATCGGTGATATTTTAAAGGTGTTAATAGTATATCAAAATAGTTTGCTGCAGATCACGTGTCTTGACATGAAAACGTGAAATTAGATCTAGTGGCTTTTCTAGATGCTCCTATGAAAATAGGACTCTAGTTCAATGAGACAGTGCTCAGCTGTCATGTTCATCTCTAGGATTCGGTTAGAATCTCGTTGGAGTGCAGTGGGAATAAATCTCGATATGGAGATTTTCGATCTTGTTTTCTCTCTTGCGTGCTTGACCGCCCGTCTGGGCTATCCGCATATTTATATTAATGGAACAGGAGTCTATAATAATAAAAGGAAGTGTTTGTTTGTGTGTGTTTGTATGCAATGCCCAGCCAAAACTACGGCACGTCAAGACCTGAAATATTTAACATAGATGTATGGGATGAGGTCCAAATGCCCCTCAAAGCGGGATTTTTAAATTTTTAAAGGTTTTTTTTAAACATAATACCACAGTGGGTCACGGGCAACGCCGTGTGGGATTGATAGTTATAAAAAAATTTAAAAGGTAAGTGTGCCCTCATTTTCGTGAAGGTATATAATGAAACCATCAATTAATCCGACTATATTTGAGCCCCATCACTGGCAAAAAAAAAAATAGACTAGGTCCTTGGGTAGCAATCTACCGTCACAATGCATTTTATACATTCATCAATCGTCGCATGGTCTAGGGCGTTACTAAACAGACGATGACAGAGTGATCGATGTTTTAAGCAAATGCGGGTACACATTCTACCTGGTCTAGAAAATCTGGTTAACCAGCAAAGCCCTTTCAAAAATGGTGGAGTGCAGGATGTACGACCGTTAAAGATATAGAGGTTCGATTCCCGGTGTGCGTGCTGTCTAAATTTGTATACTTGCATCGATGGTCTCATGGTTTATGATGTCACTATACGGCCGATGATATAGTGATCGAAGTTTGATTTTGATACTACAATCAAATGCTAGTACACATTCTACCTGGTCTAGAAAAATATAGTCGACCGGCAAAGCCCCTTCGAAAATGGTGGGGGTGCAGGAAGTACGACCGTTATAACAGACATCAGCTGTGCTAATGATATCGAGGTTCGAATTCCAGTCTGCACACCGTCTAAATGTCAAGCTCATCTAATTCTGGTGGGAGAGGTTGAAACCGAATCCCCAGTGGTGTAAGCTGTAGGTATTTCTCTCTCCGGAACATTTTATTAATCATCCCTACTGCACGTTTTGCCAGAAAGGGTACGTGTCACTAATATAGTTATGGCAGGGGGAGGTCGTGGGTTCGAATCTCACTCAGGTGAATATGGGTGGTTTTCTGCTCTCCCTCACTCCAAATAAACGCTGGGAAATTTATAACTTACTCCTCCGATCCATGACGGATACCTACATCCACGCATGTCGACGGATGATACCAAACAACTAATTTTAGTAGACTTTTGTGGTAAGGGATAGCAGCCCCTAACTGAGGCTTCTGAGGCCCCTGATTGTGCATAATCAGAGCTGTGTCAATATTCTCTAGCTGTGAAAAACTCATTACCACATAGTGGGTTGTGACATTGTGATCACGACACCAGGAAAAACCAAGTGGCCTTGGGGTTCATGACTGTGCAGCAATGTCGTTGCCACTCTCTTTCAAAATTTATTACAAGTTTTCGACATCTGATGACCTCACAAAGAGAGGGGTATGACGAAGTGAGAGATGGTGTTGGATGAAGTGAAAGGCCGTCCAACAGAGCAAAGGAGCAGTCAGTATAACTTAGTTCTTTCTGTGCCGTGGCGATGTAATGAGGGTGGGGAGTGAAGGAAAAGTGAAAGGGATTTTACGGCCGTAATACACTGTCAGCTGCTCGGTGGTCACACTTTATTCTCTGCACCTGGCCAGAGAGGATGTTCACTAGCGATGCCGCCCAGCGCTGTGGACCGCATGCCAATAAATAAATAAAAAAACCCCAACGCCCCATTCCAATCCTAGCCAGACATAAATAACCAATGTGTACAAATAAAAAAGCAATGATCATATATATATATATATATATAATAAAAAGCAATGAGTATACATAGAAAACAAATAAAACA
>JBCFYV010000935.1:5763105-5783621 GCA_039000515.1 Timema cristinae
TTTGTCCATCAACGCAGGTATCGGCCTCTTTTTACTTTCTCTCGACCCCTTGATGATAGAAGTATCCTGAACGTCAAAAAGATCAAACTCGAGATTTCGATAAATGTCGACGTTTCATGACCCCCTGAAAACAAAAAGTAGTTTTGGCTATGCCGTCTGTCTGTCTGTACCTCAGCCTAGAGCCGAAACTATTTTACCGATCGGACTAAAACTTGGTATATAGGGTTTTCCTAGGGTTTCCCCGGTGTTTTTTTTGGAACTACACATACAGCTCTAAATCAACGGTAATGTAAGTGATAGACGCACGTCTTTATTATGACCAGGATGTGAAGGCCTGACTTCTAATCACGGTGTATAACAATCCCGTTTCTGATAAACCAAAATGTAAAGTGGGCCGTGAACTATCATACATAATCCTCCCGTTCTGACACTAAAATGTAAGGTTAAGCCGACATTATTCCACTATCTGATTCAAAGAACTAGAGACCATTGGCTATCATTCTGTATGTGAGAGGTCTAATCAGGTATCTTAAAATAAAGTCAAGCACATCACTCTACTTTAGGTTTAGTCAATAAAGAACTGACGAGTGCTCGTTCACCCATCCCTGGTCACCATTATCTTACAGCCATGACTTCCCTTGGCAGCAATGGGATCACAACTCTCTAACCATTGTCTTAACCATGTCTTAATCATGGTTACACTCATGGCGCGCAAGGATCAACTGTCTGGAACCAACTTCCCAGAGCTCTACTCTAGGATGAACACTAGCTAGACTCTGCCAACTAGGAGATACCAATGACGGCATTAACGTTGTGCACAGGCTGCTAGGGACAGATATATTCCGATAGAGTGTAGTACTATCGGGTTGTCGTGCTCATGACGGCCCGGTTAAAGAGGGTGACAGTATCATTACCTCTCACTCTCACTTAACTTCTCGCTTTGAGTACAAATAAAAGTAAGGAAAGAGGGGATTAGTAGCCTAACAAGAAATGTTTACAGGGGGGTTTGGTGGAATACAATGCTATTGTTAGAAGGACAAATACTTTTAACTACGCCTAGCTCAAGGGTGGATCCAGGGCTAGTTGTAGAGGTAAATTGGTTTTTACAAGGCTCCTTCAAGGATAAATTTAATAATTTTGATTAATAAATATTTTAATTTATAATATTTTAATTAAATATTGCGAGTTTAACAAACTAGTTGAAATTATCAATTAATTTAATGATAATAATACTTTAAGAAAGAACATAATTTAGATTAACCAATTTGTAATTTTAATACAAAAATAATATAAAACAAAAAGTCGCCATCAAAATAAAAGTAATAAATATATACTGTACATAGGTCTAAAGTGTTTTAGTAATAAAAGAAAAAATATGTATTTTAATACTAAACTTAATATTAATACTAGAACATTTTAGTTTTACCCTCCTTTCTTTGCTCTAGAGCTAAGTTGAAAGAGAGGTTGCCTAATTTTGATTAGGTCGTGTAGGAGATAGGATGAGGAAGGTGTTAGTCAGTCATTCTTTACAACTTTAAGGTATTGGTTTAAATATTTATGTTTATTTTCTATGCACGAGGGGACGATTGCACCCAACCCCACCTGGATCCTCCCCTGGCCTAGTCAGGGAAACTCGAATAAATATGTGATTTTTAATGTAAATGAGAACCAATTCACTGTGCTGTTTGTAAAGATGATTACATATTCCAACAAGTTAATATACAAAATTAAATACACTTTTTGGTATATGTGGAATAAAAATGACATTAACTAAAGGTTTTTTTAATTTAAGATAAACATATTTTTATATGATATTCAACGAAACACAATAAGTGTAATGATCTTGATATTTTTGAACACAATTATATTTAACTAGGACTGAGTGCTATTATTGATATGATTTAAATTTCTAGGCCTAATTACTATAGTTGTATTTGTAAACAAAATTAGTTACAGGTTCATATTGTTTACATTGTCATCATACAAACTGGTCGATAAGCTGTAAAAAATATCTCGTAGGCTAGATGAGACACGTAGCCGACACGATTTGGAACAACTGGTTGACAAGTTCATGCTTAGGTGGACAAAGTGACAGCAAACTGGCCGACCAATTGGGGCTCCAGCTAACTGGTCGACAGCACACTGGTCAACATGTGTGTAAAAAGTGGTCGACAGACAAGTGAATTGTCATGCAAAAGCAGTGTCGATCACATGGGCGATGTGAGTAGGACCATGTGATAAAGAGCCAATTGGTCGACAAAAAGTATACAAATATTTGGAATGCTTGGTGGGTTAATTATTTGACCCTAGTATGACCTACTGGTCGACTAGTTCATGCATACGAGGACAAAGTGATATACACACGAATAGTTGACCAATTTGGGTGCATAAAACTAATCAACAATAAACTGGTTGATACGTGTGAACAAAGTGATCGACAGACAAGTAATCTACACGAAGGAGTACTTAGACCAATTTGTTGATAAGGGTAGGACCATGTGCTAGACGACCAACTGATCGACAAAATATTAACAAACATTTGATAGACTAGGTAACTAGTGGCCGTCGATTCATCGAAAAATACGTACATAGAACCACAAAGTGATAGACAGCCAACTGGTCGACAAAAAAAAAACTGGCAGACAAACGTTGAGATGGATCCATATAATAGTGGACCACAAGTTAATACATAGCGAATAAAGAACTCGCTAAGCCAAAAGCTAGGTGTTTTATTTTTGTATCCAGGTGTTCTATTTCCACTATATATTTAGTTACATTACAGTGAACGTCTGTCATCCGTTAATAATAACAATGTCAATCGATTAAAATAGTGCGCTTTACATAACATTAAATAAACAATGTCCCTTCTGTTTAATGTACAAATAAAAACAATTTAATGTTGGTAAATCATATACATAATATACAGCGAAAATGTAAACTAAATTATTGTAAAATAATAGAAGAAAAGGTATGTTCTCTAAGAAGAAAATACAAGGAATTCATACAAATATTAAAGTTATTATTTTTATAACAATAAAATAATCAACAAAAATATACACAATTCTCTAACCCCATCACTCACAAGTAGCCTTATTAACGTTGTTATCTCCTGATAAAATATTACTTATTTGGAAAGATTCTCACCTGTATTATCTTTTAATTGAATGTATTTAGAATCTATTTGGCATTGTCACCTGGGCTATTTTTGAAAATTATATGCATGCATAATCTATTTTGAGTGCTTCCCTTCCAGCAAATTTTTAAAACTGGATGTCTAGAAACTATTTGCAGGGGTCGTCGTCACCTCAATCACTTGGCGCATTTTTGAAAATTAAATGTCTTAAGAAGTTATTTGCCGTTTTATTAAAGTCATTTACTTCATATTCGGAATATCAGTAGTGTGAACTACATCTAGAAGAGGGCTAATTTATTCCAAGAAGGGCAATTCACCCCTCTCTACACTCCACTTATCGTTTTCTCTGTCCCTAATTTGAAGTGGTCCTTTCCCACTTTTTTGAAATTATACTCTTTTAAAAGAATATTTAGAGTAGTCCCCCCTCCAAATTATTTAGAACTTTGGATGTTCCTAGAACCTATTTTGAGTAGCATCCTTCGGAAATTTTTTAAAAGTTCGGATACCTCCAGAAGCTATTTTTAATAGTCCTCAAGCAGTTTACTTTTTTAAATTTAGATCTCCTGAATGCTATTTGAAGGGGTTCTCCTCCAAAAATGTTTAAAATTTAGGTGCTTCTAGAAAATATTTAGACTGCTCCTAGCTTGAATTTTTTTCGAAAATTAGATGCCTCTAGAAACTTTGAGGTGGTCTTCTCTGGAAAACTTTTGGTAATTGAATGTCTATAGAAGTTATTTTGAGGTTAATGCAAGATCTTTCAACTTCATATTCGATAGTATCAGAGGATTTAAAATATATTTAGGGGGTGGGATTTATTCCAGCTGAGATTATTTTCAGGGGAACGAGGCCCCTCTTGCCCCCCCCCCCCTCGGTTCTACCACCATAGATTGGAGTACTACACACATTTATTAGATGAGTCCATGCATAAAAAATATTCTGACCATCTCCTGTTGGGAGACTTTACCACGATCCACCATAGACAGGACCTTTCTCTCCCCACTAAAAACGAGGGTACATCCATGATATTACTCTACATTCTAAACGTATATTTTTTAAAGGTCTGGACCAAAAGGCCATTATTGCACGTGTGATGTGTGCTCAACTACAAGTGAAGATTAGGCAAGATAAACAGTAATATGCATAGGCCTATACATTTACAAAAGGTGATTCACCCAGTGGCGGTGGAACTTTATTTGTGTAGGGGTGTATACAATATTTTTAAAAGGAACTTTCTTCCAATTAATAGGAGATCCAGGGACTCAACACCATATATTTTGTGAAAATTGAATACCCTTAGAATCCATTTTGAAAGGTCCTTGTCCAGTAATATTTTGAAAATTAGACTCCTTCCGAGATATTTGGAGTGATCCTCCTCTAGAACTGTTTTGATATTTGGATACCCCTAAACGCTAATTATAGTTTTCCTTACCTATAATATTTTTAATTTAATTTTTCCAGAATATATTTAAAGTAGTTTTCCCCATGGCAAATGTTTAAATGTGTATGCCCAAAAACTATTTTGGTGGTCCTCACCTTTAAATTCTCAAATGATGGCAAATTTTCAAGAACATTTCCCGGGAATTTTCCCAATTTTATTGGTGAGTGGCCACCCTTAAAATATTACTTTTCGGTATATCCCTCACAATTAACTACAAATAACACTCATATCACCTACTGACAAAATATTACTCTAGCTCTATCGCTCACAATTCATTACAAGTAACACTCTTAATTCACGTCCTAACAAAATATTACTTTGGATATATACCTCGCAATTAATTACAAGTAACATTGTTAAATCACTTATTGACAAAATATTACTTGATATAGGCTAATATATCTGTTGCTAGCAGCAGTGTGTTGTTTTAATCTCAAACAAGTTCAAGATACCTACATCAACTCTCTTTTTAAGATATTTCAAGTTTTTGAAAAATCACTCATCACACTTCAAAATTTTACTGACCAAAACCAAATAGCCTCTACGTTATTTGTGAGATCAATTACTCCCTAGGTTTGCATTTTAATCAGAATCTTTAGATCCAGTTTTGAACAAAAAAATGCATTAAAAAACTTCTCATTTGTAAACTATCCTAAATTTGAAGGCTAGGGTCAAAATAAAATAAACTTGTTGAGATAGTGCCCTATAACTTATCAAGTTTGAAGAAATCAATCAAACCGTATCCGATCCGTGGCCAGGGACAGGTTAACAGATAGACATGGGGACAAACAGAATTGTGAAAACTAGTTTTTTGAGTTTGAGTTTATAAAAAAAGTAAAAATTCATCAATATCGTGAAACTTTTTTTTCTCCAAGATTACAATACTTTATCTTGATATTAGTAAATAAAAGAGTGGTTACCCTGGTATGTGTTTGGACACTACTCAGCAACCAGAAAACTGCTCACTGAGGGCTAACATTGTATCCCCTCTCTCTAACACAAACAATCCTTTTTGAGGACTGTCTGGTTTATTAGCAATGCATGCGTAGCTAACATTGTATCACCAGTCTCTAACACCAACACTTGCTTAGTGAGGAAGTAGACTTGATACTTCCTAGTTTATAAACTAAATATTTTAATATGACAAAGTTTATACTATGCTTCGTAACCTTGAATACAAACACTTGAATTAAGACGCTTTAGCTTTAACTCTTTGAAACACATTTATTGTATGTTAGTATTTTTTTTAAATATATTACTAATCTAGACACCTACTACATTATGCCTGTTCCATTCTATCTTGGTCCATCAAATTTACCCTTTAGTTAAGCCAGTGGTGTGCCTAGACATTTCCATCAGGGGGGGCACTAGGATTTTACCAAGCTCCCTCCCATATCATCGTCTGATATTTTTTTAAAATAAGATTTCTCTAAAAGCTATTAGGAGCTTCCCACCCCCAGATAAAATAAATGGATGCCTCTCTCATTTATTTGGAGTTATACTTATATGGATTTATTTTAATTAGATGCTTCTAGAATCTATAGGTTAGCTTCATCAATATTTTCATTTGTATTTAGAGTTCAATGTGTTCTTCTCCCAACAAATAGTTAATTTTTACGAGTTGTTTTGAGGTAGTGCATTGCTTACCATCACAATTGTCACAAAAATAAACGAGAATAAATTCAAGCCCATTTCTAATTTCCTTTTCTAGTTTATAGTGACCTAACGTACATTATTTGGAGTGTTCATCTAATTTAATGATCTGTTTAGAAAAAGGCATTACATCAATAATTCGGTGACCCGTAGTGGAAGAATCCTGTGTTCTTTCAACCTTTCAATATTTTCTATGAAAAGTGCTAGTAAGGTATTTTCATTACTATATTCATATTTTGAAAGAGTGTTTTCACTAACGAGTGAAGGATGTTCCACATTCGGTGGTAAATCCTCCAATTCGTCATCTTCATCAAAAAAGTATGTGTCTGCCTGCATATCTTTGGAATTGGAGGTTCCTGTATTTGGTGTAAAGTCTTCACTTTCTTGGGCGCAAGTCCTAAAAAAACTATTAAATATATATATTTTTTACATAGTTAATTATTGAAGTTATACTTCTTTAGGCGCGTTATGAAAAAATGATAAGAGTGAAATTTTAAGATGCGCGCGCATCACTGTAACACAAAGTAACAGGTTGAAGTTAAACCGCTCATTAAATCTCGAAAAAAAAGCTACCAACAAAATAGAAATATAACCTCTGTTAGTCGCGCATGTTGGTACGCTCATAGAGAAATGTATACTATGTTATTCCTTTCTCTATGGTACGCTCGTCGCCTCTGATCACTGTTTTCATATATATAATATTTATTGAAGTTATACTTCTTTAGGCGCATTATGAAAAAATGATGAGAGTGAAATTTTAAGATGCGCGCGCATCACTGTAAAACAAAAGTAACAGGTTGAAGTTAAACCGCTCATTAAGTCTCGAAAAAAAAGCTACCAACAAAATAGAAATATAACCTCTGTTAGTCGCGCATGTTGGTACGCTCATAGAGAAATGTATACTATGTTATTCCTTTCTCTATGGTACGCTCGTCGCCTCTGATCACTGTTTTCATATATATAATATTTATCCACATGTTTCTAGTTTCTACATTCACAACACGTGTTTTAGTTTCATACAAGTGAGAATTATATATGTGCTAATAAATTATATTCAGTAGTGATTTAAATTGAATATTTTGATTAATATTATTTACTATTCGTAAATATTAGTGAAAAAAATTGTGCTTATAGACTTTTTCAAGTGATCCAATATAATTGAGGTTAACTATCCGTATGTATTATTTATTGATATAAATTAAAATTTATTATTTAACATAATTAATACTAAATATTATTAAATTATTATTGTTAAATATTTATTATTGGTTATTTAATATTTACAAAATAAAGAAATAAAATTAATAAAACATTTAATAAAAAATGTGTGATAAAAATTTAAATCGAACATAAATTAAAACATTAATTTTTAATATTTATTATTAAATTGAATAAATAATAAATATTTATATTTAATGATGCCAAAGAAGTATAACTTCTCACGCGCGTACATAAGTACACACACCCTTTTTTTTTTATTACAGAACGTCTTACCATTCATCTAAGATATTCGCATTTAGTTATTATATAGGTAAGAGTGAGTAAAGTAGAATAGAGATGAAAAGTACCGCGTTTGTGTGGAGGAAGCGTGGGAAGCTGTTACTAAAAGAAGCTTTAGTAGATTACACCAAGTCGGAATTCAAACCTTGACCTCCCGCTCACTAAAAAACCAGAAAAACGTGTAATTTACTCGGCATGCATACTGATTAGGGCTTATAATCACTAACCCATAACTTATAAATTATATTATAATACAATCATCACCTTATATTATGTGTATATCTAAGGACTATTTTAAACTTTAGGTAGCCAACACACTAGATTACAAAAACTTGCCATAATTTCCGTTTGGAACCAATTTAACGCGGCCACATTTCATGTACAAGACTGTAAAAATTATTTACAATTTATTTATCAACATAAATATATTTGGCACATTTTTGGCATATTCGTAGAATTTTTTTAGAAAATAAACAAATAAAATACGCCTACATATACTTTAAAAAACATAAAATACAAATATTAGTTGTAATATTTTCAAACTACAGTTACCTTTTAAGTGATTCAAATTTGTTTCCGGTTAATTTTGATTCTTCTTTCTGGATTCTCCATCTCTTTAATTCTCTGGATCGTTTTCATCTTTTGCATACTTTACTTAGAAATGAACGAGGCTTAGACATTTTGTACACAGTAAAACTCACATAAAAGTTGATTAATATCAAGACCATAGTCGGGAAATTTTATGAACAATATATATTGCTTTATTTATGGTTTAAACAATACCAAAATTAATGTACAAGTACAAATTAGGGGGCTGTGTTACCATAAAAAGCACTTCAGAGAGCATCTAGAGGTGTGTAATAATTAGATTTTTTTCTAGCCTATGGCAGCTATGGTGTTAGGTTGCCGTAAAAATACTTTGGAGAGCTTTAGAGATGTTTAATATTTTGAATTTTTTTCTAGCCTAGGGCAGTTATGATGTTATGTTGCCATAAAAAATGCTTCTAGAGGAGTTTAATACTTATAATTTGTCCTAGCCTCCATCGATTGGGGGATACCCCCCCCCCCCCCGAAATTATTTGCTGGCTACGGCCTTGATTAATATAATTATATTTATGCCAGTTAAATGGTAGCCTACGCTTAAACTAAAATATAAAACTAAACAATGTCAAAGAATACTGGTAACAATAGACTGTACAGCTTTCACACATTAAATAGCTAACAATCAAGCTCAGTCTAATATATCAGAATATTACTCTTTGTATGTTTTTGTACCTCAATACTTTTCTCAGCTGGTTTTGAAAAGTTTGCTAATGATCTTCATCCCCCTCATCACTCCCCGCCGCCCACCGTTGTCAATCAAAACACAAGCGGTCTCTCCTACCTGTGTTTGGTTCTCAACGGTACGGCCCGGTTTGGCTGTATTTATTTCTGTGAAAATAACGTAATTTCTGGCTATTTCCTATCCAGTTTTTAAAATATGATGTAATGATTGTATGAAAAATGTCAAATGAACCAGTATTTATTGCTTAATAAGGAGAGTTAAATTTAATTTCAAAATACAAAGTAGTTTTCTAATAGGAAATTTATTTGTAAACGAATGAGAAAGTCTGCCGCCGATTCAGTTTCATTATTTATTAAATAAAAATTAATATCTTGGAAAATATGGTACAGACCGTGCCTAAAATATGTTTACCATATAGTGCTATACTATCCGTACATCCACACAAAAAATTAAGGCGTTTGCTTGTATTTCTTAATACTTGGATACGAATTAGTATTATTAAGTTAAATTAATCATTATAACTATTTAATCAAAAAATACATAACCATTTTGCTTTATTATTACTTATTTTAATATTTTTATTCTTTTAATAAGACTCACAACAATAAAAATAAGAAAATAAAATAAAATATTATCACTCTTGCACAGCCTTAAGCACCAATCAACGGGCCTAGATCGGATCCATGTCATCCAAAACAACGCGATGCTTGAACATCTCTTCTCACAGATTCAATGCTCTCCCACTGGAGTCAGCAGCTATGGGCCCACGTGCGGATTCACAGGAAATACCTCCCATTTCAGATGCTTGACCCTATATCAGACTTACAATAGATATCAAACATCTTGAGAATAAATCCCTGAGTTGAGAGCCTCACAGTAATTTACTTAAGGGTGAAAGGACAAATCATGTATTTCCTCATAATCACCTCTCACAATTTTGATTGCAATTCTTATCTAGGCATAGTCTAGCAACATAAACAAAATGGCGATTCTCATTTTCCCATAAAAATGACTTTGAGGGCACTTTACAGGGAAGGAAATTTCAAATTTTGATCACATCTCCGTAGCTCTTTGAGATACGAAATAACTTACAATTGCGAAAATGTGGGATTATTAAAAATAATAATCATTTATTTAAAATAAATATTTTATAATAATTCGTCATGCTCTTTGGTGGGCAGTGATGTTGCTCTTTTATTAATGTTTCTGTAACAGTTTTATTATTAATCCATGCTTTTTGGTAGAATGTGTGAGAATATCTATTATTTGGTTTCACACATTTTAGATTTAAGTAAATGTCTCCCTCAATTTTTATAATGGAGCGAGAAAGTTGGTGCACTGTACCATTTATTTTCGCTCCGTCTTAATACTCTTTAGTAGACAGGCCCGGATCCAAGGGACGGGGGCTGGTGCCTAAGGGCCTCCACAAATCAGGGTCTTTCCCAACATTAGCTATATAGTTATCAGTTATGGTAAGATTTTAAAATTATAGCTTACCCTATCAATTTTGGTTTATTTCTGACAAAATATTACTTACTAATTTTGTAAATAAAACAATTATAATGTCGAAACGTTGTAGAGAAAAAACTTCTTCGTTAAATTTTAGAGACTTTAATTTTTTACAAGCCACAGCTCTAAATCCGACCCTGCTAGTACATTTAATAGGTTAATGTAGACAAGACAGATATAATATATATTAAATATACCTGCAATAATGTTGAGAGAGTAGGAAACAGTTTTAAAAAATCCAGGTATGCCCAGGTGAGATTCAATCCTTGACCTTCCCCTCTTCAGCAAACTTGACTAAATGAGCTTGACATTTGAATCGCTTGCCCAACGGCTTGGAAATTAGCTGCTATTAACACGCCCGTTTTGAATTTGTGTTGGTTTTTTTAACAATTTGAGTTGCTAAATTATCACTAAAAACAAACAAATATAATTATTACTAGTTAAGACTATTTAAATCAATTGAGTTAGAAACGTTGTAGCTTGCAGCCTTAGTCAATATAGAGCCTGCAAGGATTATGTAAGCCTGAGATATCAACACTATCAATTGTTATGAATCAGCAGTCACGCACGCGTACCTGGCCATGTTTTCAAAAACCGATATTGTTTTGCCAATTAGCATAACATAGAGAGTTTTTAGACCTTTTCAGGATAGGGAGGCCGGGAAGGACGCTAGTTGTTAAGGGGCTACTTCGGAGGGCTTTACATACTTAGCTACTGAGTTACAGCAACTTGTGACGAGGATATCCTACAGCTTGAGCCCCTGTTCAGTACGGAGGAGGACGCCCAGGACATTGATTGAACGAGGACCTTTTTCTAAACTCTTTCAACCTGTTCTAAAACCTACATAACATTATCTTATACATTCGTATAGTAACTAATCTATTTTAATAAACAAGATAAAAACGAACCCCACAGTTACTTGCCGCTGCCTACCCATTCCACTAAGCCATCATGACACGTCGGCCCACGGATTGGGAGAAGTAGCGACAGTAAACTACTCTTAGAAAATTGTATAAACAATAATTTATACAAAATTGTGCATATGTTTATATTTTACACAATTGATTTTGATTACCTTGATTTCAGTTTTATAGAGATGACATTATTATATTATTGTCAAGCGTAAATTATACTCGCATCGGTGTTCACGCAGAACAAATGTCTGCCTCGTTTTGCCTGGTTTGTTGACGATGAGGTCAAGGATATAATTCCGGTCAAGTTTACTAAAATTGTTTATTGTGGTTTCCCATTCTTCGTCCACGTATATTCGGGGACATTTACCCTAAATTCTTCCTTCTTACACGCTATTTTACTAGCATAAGCTAAATCTTACTGAACTACTTATTTCTGATAAGCTATGAGGGGTTCATTCTTACCAAACTAAAGAGGAAACCTTGAGGTTGGTTTGTTTGTTGAGTCACGTGGGGTTTCCGGCCCTACCAATGTCAGACGTTAGCTGGTTTCTATTCACACACCACCTTGTGGTTGCTCTAATATCTCGAGACTCAGTCAAGACCTTCAACCGTTCTCTGAAGACAATCTGCTCCTTATTTACTTGCAACAGTTCCTTAAGGTACCCATTCAAATCTTTAAACACTTAGCTATCTCTTGACCTGCTTCGCTGGTCGAATGGTCTAAGGTGTTACTTTCTCAATTGACTGGGGCTTGAATACCGTTCGAGTGTTCCGAGGGGAGTTATTACTAAATGGTTTGCCATGCAAATCTGGGTACACTTATTCTAAATTTAACCTAACTCATCTTTAACACATATAACGGGTAGAGAGACGCGATTACAAAACATTTTATTTTATTTATCTTATTTTGGTTTTTTCACCCCCTCTCATTACCCGCTGGTCTGCACGCACATATCTTATTACGTTAGTATAATAAGGATGAGGAAGGTATAATTTAGAGGACATATAGCCGCAATTGTATTGAGATGAGGTGAGAAACCATTTAGGAATAAAACCTCATCACACCCTAGAGGGATACGATCCTGGATATCTCCTTCACCGTCAATCCAGTCTAACACGAGAGTGACGTGCTAGACCATGCAACCACCGATGCGGGTTATCTCTCTTAGAATGGAACATCTAGTTTGATTTCAAGTGGGCCAAGTAATATTTTTGGATGGGAGCATTTAACTTCTAATTTTGAAACAATTAATCACATTAATGCACGAGTTAAAACTATCACGCGTAGTTAAATGTATTATTGAATGGTGTGTTATTTTTTAAGTAATTAATATGTGATTGGCGCTTTGTTTTACAAAGGATATCTTTTCAGCGGCTGATTGACTGTATTTGATGAATACGTGAATACATGTTTCTTGGTAATAGTTTTGAAACAACACGGTGCTTGCGTATAACCCGAATGGGTAGTAAGACGCGGTGCTAATAATAATAATAATAATAACACGGTGCTGACAGGTTTAACCTTTGTAAAATGGTTGGTCCAGGAACTTTGTATGTATGATAAATTTTTAAAATAAAATGTTACGATGCACCGCACTCCATTTCTCCCGCTTTTATCTTAAAATGGACACTTACTAAAAATTGGTAAGATTTGAGAAACGAAATAATAATTATACATTGTTGTGGGAACACTACACCAAAGATCGTAAACGAAGTAACATTCACGGTTAATTGCGTAATCTATGTAACTAGGAACTAACAACACTGTTACAGACAAATTGAGGAAAAAGAAGCATCTTCTTCCACCAAAGAGAATAAGAATCAAACACATTTTCAAATACCTGAGTTAAAAAGTAGTCCTTATACATATTTACTTATAACTCAACAATTATTTGTTTTATAAAAATATGTTTCAAATAAAAGATTTGTATCTTTAATAGTACTACAACTTTACAATGATAAGGTATTTTGTATCTCGAATAGTTGTTGATAAATGATCAAACCTGAAAATTGTCCCCATGTAAAGTACCCTCAAAGCTATTTTCATGAGAAAATAAGAATTGCCATCTTTTTTATAGCTATAAATAGTTTCTAGATATAAAATTTAGTTAAAATCGTTAAAGCGAATTTAAAGAAAATTTATTTTTTCTCTTTTTGCCCTTCAGTAAACTACCCTTAAATTTAGGTTTGGATATCTAATTCCAAAAACTAATTGGGGGGACCTTATGAAAACTCTAAATACTAAGTTTTAGCCCAATCGGTAAAACGGTTTCAGCTCTAGCCCGAGGTACAGACAGACAGACAGACAGACAGACGGCATTGTGAAAACTTTTTGTTTTGTTTCAGGGAGTCATGAAACGTCGACAATTTTGAAAATCTTGAGTTCAATATTTTTGACGATCACAATACTTTCTCTCTGAGATGGCGAGAGAAAGTAAGAATAGTTGAGTTGGAAACTGCCAACATATACACTTAATATTAATTTCAAAATTGTATTCTGAGGTGTGTCGATATTATGCTCGAACCTTATTTTTAAGATAACCTTGCTCGTGATATGAATGTTTGTATTTGTAGATGCGAGTGGTCTTGGTGGTGTTTCTGACGGGGCTGGACACGTGTTTCGCGTTGTCTTGCATGGCGCAGGCCTGTGTGATGACCACGTGCGACCCACGTGTCACCAAGGATAGCTGTGTGGACGGCGAGTTCAGGATCAAGGGTTCGGTGTGTCACTGCTGCGACATCTGCATACCTTACAAGTGTACGTTGTGTTGCAGGCCGGGGTAATATCAATACCTAACCACAAACTAAAAGGTTGTCACTGTTTACCACAAACACTGTGTTTGTGTTTTATAAATGTTCCTTCCCGCTAGAACCCATTGCACTCACTACAGAAACAGTCGCCCCTCTTCCTCAGACTGGAATAGCCCAATTGGGCTACACCATGTCACAGCGAGCATCCGCAGGTTCTTAAAAAAGAAAATTCCCTCTGTGCTTGGGACATAGGGACATACTGTAATTATTAACAAGAAACTTTGTCTCTTTGTCCCCCATCGTTACCGCGGAAAATGTCGAGTAATAATTTAAATACGAACGCACGTCACACATTTCTGTCATATTGTAGGTGTTTTCTTTTCCCTTTTCCTCCCAAACCTCTGGGGCTGAGTTGGGCCTGCTGTTATGAACCCACTTAAGACAGAGCATTACATAATAAACGCCACCGTCCTCACACATGCAAACATTATAATATAACTTATAAGGTCCAGAGCCGTAATCATATGTTTTCTGGGGATAGGGCGGGATTTGTACAACTCCCCAGTAGGATAAGGATATTTTTAACATTGATTTCAGATTACAGCAGTTTTAAAATATGTTATTAGAGTTATAGGCACTGTGATTGTATCCACCCTCACCCCTTACAAACATATAGATAGTATATATTACTTACATACAGGTCAGTGTTCCTAGCTACAGATTCAGAGGCACTGGGCTCGAACCCCGGTGTTTCCAGATAGTCTGTGAAGCACTGAGTCTATAGCGGGGGGAACTCTGCCTCATGAGGACAATTGAGAAGCAATTTGAATAAATATGTAGTGGATCCAGTATAGAAAACTGAGATTAACGGCTGGAGGTTCCGTCATAATGAGCATATGATACCCTCTATCCGAAAATGTTGGCGCTATCTTCGCCAACGTGCACCGGCCAGTCAGTTGGTATAGTTTGCTTGCGGAATAACACAACGGAGTTTATTTTAACATATCGGATACATTTTGAAGCCGTCCAACTAACACTGTCAATAACTGCCCTCCCAGATGTAACTTGGTATATTTCCTCCCTCATTTTGAAACCGTCCAAGTAACACTGTCAATAACTGCCCTCCCAGATGTAACTTGGTATATTTCCTCCCTCATTTTGAAACCGTCCAAGTAACACTGTCAATAACTGCCCTCCCAGATGTAACTTGGTATATTTCCTCCCTCATTTTGAAACCATCCAACTAACACTGTCAATAACTGCCCTCCCAGATGTAACTTGGTATATTTCCTCCCTCATTTTGAAACCGTCCAAGTAACACTGTCAATAACTGCCCTCCCAGATGACACTTGGTATATTTCCTCCCTCATTTTGAAACCATCCAACTAACACTGTCAATAACTGCCCTCCCAGATGTAACTTGGTAAATTCCCTCCCTCATTTTGAAACCGTCCAAGTAACACTGTCAATAACTGCCCTCCAAGATGTAACTTGGTATATTTCCTCCCTCATTTTGAAACTCTCCAACTAACACGGTCAATAACTGCCCTCCCAGATGTAACTTGGTATATTTCCTCCCTCATTTTGAAACCGTCCAAGTAACACTGTCAATAACTGCCCTCCAAGATGTAACTTGGTATATTTCCTCCCTCATTTTGAAACCATCCAACTAACACTGTCAATAACTGCCCTCCCAGATGTAACTTGGTATATTTCCTCCCTTATTTTGAAACCATCCAACTAACACTGTCAATAACTGCCCTCCCAGATGTGACTTGGTATATTTCCTCCCTCATTTTGAAACTCTCCAACTAACACGGTCAATAACTGCCCTCCCAGATGACACTTGGTATATTTCCTCCCTCATTTTGAAACCATCCAACTAACACTGTCAATAACTGCCCTCCCAGATGACACTTGGTATATTTCCTCCCTCATTTTGAAACTCTCCAACTAACACGGTCAATAACTGCCCTCCCAGATGACACTTGGTATATTTCCTCCCTCATTTTGAAACCATCCAACTAACACTGTCAATAACTGCCCTCCCAGATGACACTTGGTATATTTCCTCCCTCATTTTGAAACTCTCCAACTAACACGGTCAATAACTGCCCTCCCAGATGTAACTTGGTATATTTCCTCCCTCATTTGAAACCGTCCAAGTAACACTGTCAATAACTGCCCTCCAAGATGTAACTTGGTATATTTCCTCCCTCATTTTGAAACCATCCAACTAACACTGTCAATAACTGCCCTCCCAGATGACACTTGGTATATTTCCTCCCTCATTTTGAAACTCTCCAACTAACACGGTCAATAACTGCCCTCCCAGATGACACTTGGTATATTTCCTCCCTCATTTTGAAACCATCCAACTAACACTGTCAATAACTGCCCTCCCAGATGACACTTGGTATATTTCCTCCCTCATTTTGAAACTCTCCAACTAACACGGTCAATAACTGCCCTCCCAGATGTAACTTGGTATATTTCCTCCCTCATTTTGAAACCGTCCAAGTAACACTGTCAATAACTGCCCTCCAAGATGTAACTTGGTATATTTCCTCCCTCATTTTGAAACCGTCCAACTAACACTGTCAATAACTGCCCTCCCAGATGTAACTTGGTATATTTCCTCCCTCATTTTGAAACCATCCAACTAACACTGTCAATAACTGCCCTCCCAGATGTAACTTGGTATATTTCCTCCCTCATTTTGAAACCATCCAACTAACACTGTCAATAACTGCCCTCCCAGATGTAACTTGGTATATTTCCTCCCTCATTTTGAAACTATCCAACTAACACTGTCAATAACTGCCCTCCCAGATGTAACTTGGTATATTTCCTCCCTCATTTTGAAACCATCCAACTAACACTGTCAATAACTGCCCTCCCAGATGTAACTTGGTATATTTCCTCCCTCATTTTGAAACCGTCCAAGTAACACTGTCAATAACTGTCCTCCCAGATGTAACTTGGTATATTTCCTCCCTCATTTTGAAACCATCCAACTAACACTGTCAATAACTGCCCTCCCAGATGTAACTTGGTATATTTCCTCCCTCATTTTGAAACCATCCAACTAACACTGTCAATAACTGCCCTCCCAGATGTAACTTGGTATATTTCCTCCCTCATTTTGAAACCATCCAACTAACACTGTCAATAACTGCCCTCCCAGATGTAACTTGGTATATTTCCTCCCTCATTTTGAAACCATCCAAGTAACACTGTCAATAACTGCCCTCCCAGATGTAACTTGGTATATTTCCTCCCTCATTTTGAAACCGTCCAAGTAACACTGTCAATAACTGCCCTCCCAGATGTAACTTGGTATATTTCCTCCCTCATTTTGAAACCGTCTAAGTAACACTGTCAATAACTGCCCTCCCAGATGACACTTGGTATATTTCCTCCCTCATTTTGAAACTCTCCAACTAACACGGTCAATAACTGCCCTCCCAGATGTAACTTGGTATATTTCCTCCCTCATTTTGAAACCGTCCAAGTAACACTGTCAATAACTGCCCTCCCAGATGTAACTTGGTATATTTCCTCCCTCATTTTGAAACCGTCTAAGTAACACTGTCAATAACTGCCCTCCCAGATGCAACTTGGTATATTTCCTCCCTCATTTTGAAACCGTCTAAGTAACACTGTCAATAACTGCCCTCCCAGATGACACTTGGTATATTTCCTCCCTCATTTTACACAATAAATGTGCAATAAATCCAAACTAATGTTGGTTTCCAGCCGAGCATAAATCTTGCGACGCCCTTGAACTGGTGCCTCTTGGTCTCCCCCTAGGAACTTGTGCAGGCCCCCTCTCCTGTGCATCCACGGTGTTTGCAAGAGGCCTGGGGCAGGGCTACCAACCATTCTACAGCAACGTTAACTAAGAACCGGTGCATATCGATAGGTCATTGGTATAAATATGAAGGTAGAGTGTCATGGGAATATTAAAATTGATTTTCAAAACGTAAGCTCCCATGTGAGTTTTGAGTATTATTTCAGAAAACCCAATATTAGGCCTTTTCATTGTGTTTGACTTCCTCTGAATTAGGCTACAAGAATACAAAAACTTCAGGATGATATAATGTGTATTTTATTGGGCCAATTGTAAACTTATGAGGAGAAGGTAGCCAAGAAAAGAAATTTATTATTTTACTGTCAACCTCATTAATTTAATTTTCAACTTTTCTGAAAGTCAATACTTTCCTTCAACATAATTTCAAATTTCTATTGATGATAAAATGGATCAAAACTAGCTTATTCGATTCTGAAAGAATATAAAGAAACTATATTTCATAAACATCTAATTTCTCAATTTATTAAAGTTAAATTAAATTTAAACTTAGGGGCCGTCAAGTATTACGTAAGCACCTTAAGGGAGATGGGTTCAAGCTGTTCTTATTTTTGCTGATAAGAGGGGGGAGGGGATCAGAACAATTCTACAGAAGACAGAAAGACGGGCCAAATTGAGGGAGGGGGGATCACAAGCTGCTTGGAGACTCCGGGCAGCAATGAAGGTGCTGAGTGGCCAAACGAGGAAGAAGGGGATAAGACCAAGCTTGAGTGAACTAATCCACACAAATAGAAATACAACAATTGAAAGTGTTGAGACGTGGATTCGAGGAACTTGCTCATCGGATTGAATGGAGCTTAGGGTGTTTTTATTATAAATATAATATTCATGTATTCACTAATAATACCATTTTATAAATTTAATTAAAAATATTTTTTTTTTATATTTTATGATTTTATAACTTGTTTTTAATTCTACTTGTTCATTGAATTTAAATTTATTGTATACCAGTGCTAATTGTCCATTATTTCGCAATATTAATTTACACTTCTATGTTAATAGCTACCAGCAATTTATAAATTGCACGAATATTTTTTATCATCGCTTACTACCCGATCAAGCTATAAGCAAAATTGCCTGAAAAAATGTTATTCCAGTGAACAAATAAAAAAATAAAGATATTCCAGTGAACAAATAAAAAAAAGTCAACAAATCTTACGGAAGCAATGGGAGACTGGGAGAATGGGGGAGGGGGAGGGGTCAGGAATTTGCTTATTTGCTTACAAGGGAGGAGGGTTAAAAATGGCCAAAAATGTGCTTGAGTAATACTTGAACACCCCCTTATTTACAATACAAAATGTATAACTTTACAACATTTTGTAATATAATAATTATTCAAAAAGAGATTTACCCATTGTTTTTTATTTTAATGTAATGTTTTAAATTGTTCATTCATGTTGGCTAAAGTGTGTTTTGTTTCTTCATAAAACATAAATGGTTATAATACATTTAGCATTTTTTGTATTTAAGATAATACATTAATTTATAACCTTGTATTTACTATACATCGTTGGCGGTTTGATGTAAATAAAACTATATATAAATGCAACCAGTTTAACTATTACATAAACATTTATGTTTCATTTCTTACCAAATTAATAAGATGTATACGAGCTCTACCAAAATTCTAAAATCCTTTTATAAATCATGTAACATTACCTAATTCAATCTATTTCCCTAAACATTTAACAAGTGTATAATTAAACAATCATCTCTAGATGATCAATATCAACTCCTTGAAGTACCAGTCCTTCTATGTTTCAAGGTTGTGTTATGTAGAAGTTTGATTGTAATAAAACTGTATTCATGTTTATTTTGCAACCCCTCCCCATTAATATCTATAGGGGGAGGAAGACTGAAAATCAGGGAAGAATGTTACCTGGTTGAACAATATAAATTTATTGTAAGAAAAACAACAATATTACAATAATTAAGAAGGGACAATCTGTGCGTGAAGCGCACCTCTCCGTTAACCATCGTAGTCTATTAGATAACATTAGTAAACAATCATGAAACTTCCTTAGGAGAGTCAAAAACGACACAAACGTGTCGAGCCCAAAATCAAATAACTCCCAGTTCGGGGTCACAATTTTATGGACCTTAGTTCCTTGGTGGTTTAACCCGCTAGTATTATATACAGAATAAGACGTACGGCTAACCGTAACCCCCGCGCAACATTACCACGCCAAGTTTAAGATTAACATTAAAGACGCACGTAACTAACATGGCGTCCCCACCAATCCAATGAGCCCTAAAGTAAAAGTAAACTAAGTAACATAAAAATAGTTTCAACCCCTAAAAAAAGTGAGTTTAAATCAAAAAAACAAGAGTGAATTATTACGTCGGGTTCGAACCCGGGGCCGGAAAATCTCGTGTTAACCCTAAAAAAATTTTCTTAAAAAATAACAAATAAAGTTTGGGCTTGGACCCCCAAAATTTAGGCGGGTGCGAAGGGGACGGCC
>JBCFYV010000935.1:5783721-5821221 GCA_039000515.1 Timema cristinae
AGAAAATACAAGTATCAACATGTTTGGAACAAGAACCAACATGTCTGGAAAGGGAGTCAGGTGTGGGGAGGCGGACAGGAGGAGAGAAAGGGGGTCGGGAGGGGGAAAACCAATAGCCAATCAGAGAGCTAGGGTAGTGGTCACGTGACCAAATTGAGCCTATCAGAGCAGTGGGGTGACAGGGCCAGCCAAATATTGTGGGATATTAGTGATTTAATCAAAGGTGAATAGGAAGGCGAAGGTGAATTTTCAAGTATGTCAACAAGTATTAGCGTGTAGAGAAGATGGGAGAGCACCAGTGAAGATAACACTTGGATGAAGAACCATCTAATAGTATATCCAGCTGGGATGTAAGCTCTGACCTCTCACTTAATGGTGGTCACGTTCCACGTGAGTTTTACTCCTTAGACCATTTGGCCTCCGCTGCAGTTAGCCACACTCCAAAAAAAAAAACATGGACAAGTTTTCCCACGCAGATAGAAGGTCAGCGTTTGATTCTGAATAGAGATATTGTTTGTTGGACTGTCTCCGCTACCTCACTGGTTGAATGCTATAGTAGGATTTCGGTAGAAAGAAACTTTCAGAATATGCAAACATATGTTTTCTCTTCAAAATTTATAATATTTTACAATATTATTAGTAGTAGAGTCTCGGAAACTCGACATTCCGTGTAGCTCTACACGTACACATGCACACAGCTCTTGGCGCCAGTCGTCACAATCCAAGGTCATTCAACTGTATAATATCTCAGTTTGTTTGTGTAACTCGAGTAGAACAATCGTGGTGGTTTTTTTACATGTGCTACATATTTTGCTAGTTTTCCAATTCAGTAACGTTATTCGAATTATTACAATATAATATGTACAGTACTTTACTGTATTTCTGTATAATACACGTATGTATACACATTGTTATATTAACACGTAATATATTGTACTGTATGTATATTATTGTTACTGTACCGTACAATACTACAGTAGAGTGCTACTGTAGGAATACCTATAATATTCCATACTGTCCTGTGATTCATCCTTGTTTAGTAAACATGTCATAGTAAACATACATCTTATGCAAGCTCATTCTTAAATCTCAGCATCATCTCAATCCACATTAGGTCGAGTTTCCGAGACTCTACTGTATTATTTAAAGGCATTGATAGGCCGGCCACTTGGTCGGTTTTGATTTCTGGCAGTACCATAGGGATTTTCTCTTGAGGAATTGTTCCTATGGTAACCATGGTCTGGTTAGTTAGATTTTAGTTAGGTTTAAGACTTCTAGTGGCACCGCATAATCATCATCAGCATCACGTCGTCTCATCGGGACCAAGTATTCACACCCACTTGGTGTTGCAATATCAGAAGATGGATACATAGCAGCCAATGTCAGTGGAAGACCACGAATGTCTGACAAACCCTACTGGCATATGATGAAAACAAACAAAAGTAAACTATTGATAATATCTACCAAAAGCGACAGCTGCAGGTCACAAGACCTGTCGTAAGAAGCCGTGAAAGTAGAACTAAAGGCCCGTTGACACGATGTTAGTGGACTAATGCAAGTTTATTGGTATTAGCTTACTAACATGTTAGTTGTGTTGACACGTATTTTTCACTTGTATTAGTAGCGCTTATAAAAACATGGCTGAAAATGAAGAGAGGTGATAACTGGTCTCTCTATTGGAGCCTTTTTTTTATCACTTCATCTCATTTCTCGTTCGGGTAATTTATACGCAAATACTAATTATGCTTATGTGTTAGGAGCTAGTAAGGGTGAATTTATAATAAGTATGGGCGGCCAAATAAATTACAATTTCTTAGTAAACTCAATTTATCATAATTAGTTTACCTATTTAATAAAAATTGTTTTATATAGCCAACATAAAAAAGTTAGTGATTAATGTGTCTCCTATTTCTTAGTTCCTTAATACATTAAAATATATTTTAGTTGATCCCAAATAATTATTAAATTATTTTACTTGATTTGTTAACTTATTTAGCATATATGTTAAATAAAATTAAACTCAAATAAGGTCAATAAATTCCAATACAACATAACTCATAGGGCATTTTTTTAAATAGGTCCAACCCCGATTTTTTCAACCCTGTTTTAAATGTTGGTATACTAATAACAAAATATCTTGTTAAATCCTAGCTAGACCTAAAACATAAAAAAAAATAGTAGGCCTTAATTAATTTGTTGGGCATTTTTTTAAATAGGCCTAACGCCGGTTTTTTACACCCTATTTTAAATTTTGGTATACTAATAACAAAATAATTTGTTAAATGCTAGCTTGCTAGGCCTAAAATATTCCTTAAAAATAATAATTCATTAATTTGTAGATTGGTTTAAATATAGACAATCTGGTTTGCTATACGATAATAATATTAAATTATGTATCTACTCAAGATTCTAAAGCATTACTACAAGTGTTTGAAGTGTTTGGGCTGATCATTTATAATTAATTTTAAAACTTATAAAGATTGGTTAAAGTGTCAAATATGGAGATTGGAAAACGCGCCGAAGATTTCGCGTGAAAACCACCGGCCATTCATACCTTACTTGCCGATAACGCGAATATTATGTTGCCGGAACTAATCACGGTACTACAAAGTTGTATTATATTTTGTGATCGTATATAAAAAAATTACTCATGCCACGTTGAGTGGTAGGAAATAATGGTTTGTTAAAATTATTGATAACATTTGTTTACCGATATTAAATAATATCTCTCACAAGGAACATTTGTAAAATTTACGTAGGCCTAAAATTTTATTTTGGAAACTTCTAGAGAATATGTACACCTGATATAACTTTACAATACCCTATAGTGCAATATCCCTCCCATTCTTATCTTTATAAATTCGGTGCTTAAAATTGCACAAAAACTAATTCTTTTCATAACATTCCACAAATAAGTGTCCCCCGCACAACCAATTCTTCAGTTGCCGCCATTTTGGATTGTCTACTTGCATTAGTAAAGTTGGAAGGTGACCAACTTTTTCAGTTGCAAGTGGACTTGCAGATAAAAAAGTTGGTCACCTTCCAACTTTACTAATGCAAGTAGACGTTTCAAAATGGCGGCAACAAAGAAGTGGTCCGAGCGCGACACTCTTAAAATTGTTGAATGTTACGAAAAGTACGAGTGCCTTTGGAATTACAAACATAAAATGTACAAAGATAGGAATGCGAGGGAGAGTGCACTGGGGGAAATTGTAAAGTGTCTTGACATTCCCGAATTTGGAATAAACGAAGTCAAAACCAAATTAAGAAATATCCGAAGTACATATTCTCAAGAAATAGCGAAAATAAGAAAATCGCTTAAATCCGGCATGTCAACCGATGAGTTATACAAACCAATATTGATGTGGTTCCCCATCGCTGACAGATTTTTAAGAAATGTTACAATCATCAGGAAAACATATTCAAATTTAGTAAGTACCTCTCTATACTAGACAAATGTAATGTTAATATTTTTAATGTGTGTTATAGCTTACGATATACTTTATTATTAGACAACAAATGCTAAAAAATACAAATGATTAAACTATTATTTCTTATCAATCAACGAGGTGTGTACAATATTTATCTAAAACACAAATAATACAATAGTGTATCTTGTAATTAGTACCGGCAACATAATAATTGTATTGTCAGCAAGTGAGGCATGACTGGCCGGCGGTTCTCACTCGAAAACACCGATGCTCTTTCCAATATCCGTATTTGCCATTTTTAGGCCTACAAATTGTTATACTTAAATATTTAGCCCAAACACTTAATACTTAGCATCAATGCCATTTTAAACCCCGGAGATGCATAATGTAATGTTGTAATTTCATAACAAACGATTTATTTTTTATTAAAAACAATTTAAAAATTATTTTTTTTGTGACGGAACAAACAGTATCTGAAGTCACATCTTCTTTGCTATGTTTAGCTAGTAAATAAATATTAAATGCCCGTTTTTCGCGCAGAGGATCTATAGGATAAAGTAAATTAGTTATTTGTTTATAATATACAACTACCCCAAAGGAAAAAATATAAAAATCTTAAATTATTTGTAAATATTCTATGTAAGTTTAAATTGTGTGAAGAAAAGTGTAAAGTGTCAAAATCGAGAATAATAAAACACGTGTTAAAATCTTTTGAAGTTAAAGTTATAACTTTCATTTTCATAATATTTGATGTCTTGCCTGTTACTATTTAAAAATAATTATTTTCTATAGGTTGGGTTTTAAAATTCCCATTCCCCAATTCCCACACCCCGATTCACTGACCTTTGTTTTGAAATAAAATATTTTCAGACTTTCCTTGTTATTTCGGTAGCCTATGTAAATATTAAATCTTCCAACGTTTTTAAATGTGTTCTGTCTTACGACAGGTCCATTGCCTTGTTCAAATTCAGTTCTCCAAAGTTTCCTATTAGAATATTCCTTTTTTTAGGTCATCAGTTAGTTGCATTTGTGGTCTTCATGGTTTCCTTTAACGTTTAACTTCTTCTACATCACTTAATAAGCCATTTCTTCTCATAATGTTACCCACTAAGTTAGCCTTTCTTCATAGAATCACTTGGGTAATGGTTCACTTTTCATTAACTCTTAGAACCTCTTCATTAGTCATCCTGTACATCCACTACTCTCCTCCAGCATCACATCTCAAAACTTTCAAAAAATGTCTTCTCGTTTTCCTTACGGTCGATGTTTGCTAGTCATTGGCATCTTCTTATTGTTGAAAGAAGCCTTGGCCATTACTATTATTGATTTAATCTCCCGTGTACACTGCACATTTGTAGAAATAACATTTTCTGACTATTTGAAAAGTTTGACATTGCCCAGCTGTTGATTTCCCACCTCACTTCTCAGTGGTTCTTATCTCTGGGATATCCTCATTTCCAAAATACAAGAAGTATTTACATCTATTATAGTGGTTTCTAACAATGGCCATGTTTATTTGGTATTGAGTAATACTAAATTGATAGTAAGGTTATATCTTTTTTTATTCCCTTCTCCTTATTTTATATAATTTTCTTTTAAACGACAACATGTTTAGGTGATTTTTTCACCATCTTCAAGTCTTATTTTTATTTGAGATATTTTATTTTACTTAATAATATTGGGCCATTTGTGAAATATTACTGTTTTATTTATATGTAAAAAACCATGAAATTTCACAAACTTTCCAATATTATGAAGTAAAATGAAATATCTCTAATAAAAAATAAGACTTGAAGATGGTAAAAAAAATCACCGAAACATGTCGTTGTCATAGAAGAAAATTATACAAAATAAGAAGGGAATAAAAGAAGATATAACCTAAGCATCATTATTATTATAGTAGTGTTTGAATTTTTAAGGGTCATTTTGAAACCTCTAATTAAAAATTTCAAAAAAATATTTATTTTTTATTTGGAGCACTACAGTCCCGGCAAATTTTAATTACATTCTATATCACCTTAAAGTGTGGTTATCTATTAACACCCCCACCCACTCTAATTTTTGGTATCTCATTTTAAAATTTGAAAGTATTACTTTTATGGTTATTTGGAGTGGACTCTTTACACCCCTACCTAATTTAGGTTTTCTATTACCTTGGAAAGTAACAGTTTTTAATAACTTGGTAAATGTTAAACTTCAGATCACATCTGACCAGTATCCGGTGATTTTTCTTTTTAATAAATACACTGTCTTTTTCACAACAAAAAATATATTGTAATATGGATATATTTTATTATAAAAATAAAAAAGGGTATGTAATTATTCATATTGAGTTGACAGTTCCCAATTTTTTAAAGAATATTTTAGGCCATAGATTCAGAGAAAGGAGAGACTTATGTTCCAAACAGACCTGGTCAGTGGCTTAAACTGTCAATGATGATGATGATGATGATGACATACAGATATGCATATGACAAACCCCTCAAACCTTCCCGCCCCTCCAAACACACACATCTATGTTATTTACAGGGTAGGGTTTATAATAGTAAAAAATCACGTTTAGACCCATATTTATTTTAATAATCTGAAAATTGACAAGTACAAGAACAATACACACACATAAAACATATATACTTATGGTCAAACAAATGACAAAATTTGCACACACAAAAATTTAATACATTGGTAATTTATTAAACAAAACCAAAACATAAAAATTAAAAATTTGCTAAATTCCAAGTTTATTTTAAATCTTAGATGTATCTAAATTATATTAGTGAATTTTATTCCACTGCCAATCTAACTTTCCTTCTGTCATAAAATAGTTTGCATAGCTATCTCTTCGGCGTGCAGCTTCCCTAGTGAAATTATTGCTCCCCATCTTATGGTTAACATTTGTAAATACATCCCCAATTTCATTCCTCCATGATCCATTAATTACATTTCCATCAATGTCTTCTCGATCCACAAAGCCCGTTGGTATGTAACTGTTTCCTGATATTGACCTTAACCAATTGTGAAGAGCACATGTGGCTTTAATAATAAGGTCAACTTTATCAGGACTTAAGGGAATTGCTCTCAGAAAAATCCTGAATCTGGAAGCTAGAATACCAAATACATTCTCAACTATGCGTCTTGCTCTCGATAAACGATAGTTGAAGACTTTCTCACGAAGAGTGAGATGGTTATGCCTTGCATAAGGTTTCATGAAGTATGTTGTTAATGGGAATGCATCGTCAGCTACAATCACACCCCACGGAGGAAAATTTAAAGGAGGGTCATTTGTTTCCAAAGCAGCCTTCAATGTAGATGCTCTAAAAACACTAGCATCATTTGTTCTTCCATTACTTCCTACATCAATATATAAAAAGCTGTAATTGCTGTCCACCAATGCAAATAACATTGTGCTGAAGCATTCTTTATAGCTGTAGAAGTCACTACCACTGTTATCAGGACATTGTATTTTTACATGCTTTCCATCTATTGCCCCACAACACCCAGGGAAGTTCCACCGATCTTTAAAGCCACGTGCAACCTTTTCCCAATCTTCTGGAGTTGATGGCACCTGAAAATAAATGTGTTAACATGAATAAAATATAAATATGTAAACTTTATTAATTTAGAATAAAAATTGTAGTTCTATCTAGGCACTAACTACTACATTAATAATCTCTTTATGTTAATGAGTATTGGTATATTAAAATTAAATAATACACCAAAAATGTTAGAGCATTAGAGGCCTATTTTACTGCATTCTATGTAGGCCTATTATTATTGCATTACATTTATACTTATTTACATGAAGAAGTATTGTAATTGTGCTAATAATATTCAAAATTATAATTTTTTCAAAATAGTTCTATAACACTTTTGTTTAAAATGAATCAGATAGCTTCGGCTATCTGATTCATTAATATATGCAATCCCGTACAATTATAATATATAATTGTCAATTGGCTGCATAATGCCAACTACCGAGTCGCAGGTGGCTGCGTTGTCTGATGGCTGTGATCTTATATAATCACATGTTTATAAGCTGACGACTTCTGCACGTCCATCATAGACTCTGCCTTAAAATATGAGTGAAGAATGACCATGGGCACGGGACGAATCCTGGATAGCTCAGTGGTAAGAGCAGTGGCGTACTAAGTCGAAGATCCCGGGTTCGATTCCCGTGTCCAGGTGTCATTTTTCAATTTTCAGGACTTTTGTTTAAAGTTGAGGATGTTTGAACAGTAGAGTCTAAGCCAAATCTCAGGCTTAGCCCATGTTACTTAATAATGTGAGCCATAACAAATGTTTTAATACAAATGCAACACCTAAATATTATACATTTATTTAAAATAATAAATCCTTTCCTGAACCAATATTATTAACAGTTTTTCTCTTTTTAGGATAATGAAATTACCATGGGTGAATCTTTTGGAAACAAACATCAACAGGTGTCTGCAGATATTGATGTTGATGAAGAAACACCTGTCGATGAAACCATGTCTAGGCCTACTTCAAATGAACAAAGCACCTCAAAAAGAAGAAAAAGCATGACTATCCCAACCATATAGATGCAGCTATTGCTAAACTAGAAGATCTAAAGAAAAGTGAAGATGAATTTTCTTACTTTGGGAAGAATGTTGCTAGTCAACTCAGGCAGTTGCCATTAGAAAGAGCGTTAATGTGCCAATTTAAAATCCAAGAAGTTCTTATGAAAGAACGCATAAATATCTCAAGAGAAAGTACATCTACAGATTCTCAATATTCATTTGCTTCATCACCTTGTCCTTCCAGTGTTAACACACCATCTCCTTCTGTCTCTATGACCAATCCTATGTTTATTCATTCCACTTCAAATTATCCAGAAAACACATCATCTCCTCCTGTTTCTCTTACTCAGCCTACATTAATAAATACTTCAAACTTGATGGTAAAAACTACACTCCCAGATCAAAGAGATAATGACAATATTTAGCAAATGCCATTATGAGCATTGGTGGCATGGATGGCTATGGCTAAATACTTTCTAGTCTATATTATTAACCCTCTAATGTAAGACATTTGTCACCACAACTACTACATTTCTGAACTGATCTGAACAACTGTTGAGGTCTTAAATTTTGTCCCGATGTGTGGATTTGTAACAAACCGACAGAATTTTGAAAATTGTGTTCAGGAAAAAGTTAATGCAATTTATTTATAATTATTTTTTAGCCTTGCGCCTTAATACCCATTCGGGCTATACACATAACTTTATATACATATACAAGAACATTTTCATATGTATATATATAACGGTTCCGTTAACTTTTTCCTAGGTACAATTCTTAAAACTAGCACCATTAGTTTTCAAATTTACATAGTTGGATGGAAAAATTAAGATCTCTACAGCTACAATTGGTCAGAATTGATGAGTTGAAAGGCTTATTTTTTATTACCAAATGTTCCTAGACCCACTTAATATCCATGTATCACTTCTCAAGACATTAGTTTTTTATGATTATATATTTTTATTTATTTATATAATGTAAAATTATCCTTTTTTTTAATCACAACTCATTTCACTTTAATATTTTTTTTTACCAAAATAAAAGTCAAAAGTCTACTGTCAAAATTAGCTTATTTTCCAAAATTATTATATTCTATACTCATGGCATCCTTTATATTATATTATATTATGTGATTCAGAGTAGAATATAAAATATTATTATTTCACTTAATTAATGTAAAATGTTAAAATTATTAATAAATGTAGAAATATTGTTTTGTTTGGTAAATTTATTTACATTCCACTTAGAAATTCATGTTTTAAAATAAGGTGACTTCTTCAGCTGGGATGACTAATTATTATTCAATGTCCTTATCTCGAATATACTTTTATTTTATTTGTTGTGTAACTCACAAGCATTAATGTAAATACTAGTTGTATTAATAAAAAAAATGTCTCCATACATGTTTACATATTATTACATACCTTTATGTGATTTTCTAGAACAGTATAGATTGCGTTCATAATATCTACAAGAAACTTAGAAATAGTGCTCCTAGGAACTTTATACATGTGCTCTAGAGTACTGAATGAATCACCACTTGCTAGATATCTCAAAGTTATCTGAAGCTTAATCTCTGGTGACAAAGCCTCTCTCATTACTGTGCTCTGAAAAAGTTTGGTTAAATATAGAGTTAGTCTTATTATTTTATATAGGAGCATACTATTTTTTTTTAAACTTAATAAAATGCTAAGCTGGAATAATTTTTTTTTCAAGATCACGACAATATATAATTATTTTTTAAAGTGTGGCTACCTCTGTAGTTTAGATGTTCAATGTGAACTTTTCAATCAAACGAGTTTGACAATCCTGCCCTAGAAGCACTGGAGTGCCTAGACATTTCATTAGAGGGGAGGGGGGGCACTGAGATTTCATCAAGGTCCTTTTCTCCTCATCATTATTGTCCGGATTTAAAAAAAAATTAGATGCTTTCTCCAAATAATTATTTCTTACATTGAAAACAATATTTAAAGCAATATTAGGGGGCGGGAGGCAAGTGCCTACCTGGACCCTCTGTAGCCACACCTATTTCTAGAAGCTATTTGAAATATTTGGAGTTATCAACCCCCCCCACCCCCCCGATTTTTTTTAAAACTATATGTATCTAGAATATATTTGGAGTGGTCCTCATCTGGCAAATTTTTAGAATAGGATGACTTTAAAAACTATTGAAAGCGCTCTCTCTCTACCTTGAAAATTTTCGAAAATTTAATGATTTAATAAGTTATTAACAGTTTGATGCAGGTATTTCAGCTTCATATTCGAGAATATCAGGTGTCAAATACATCTAGAGGGAGCTCGTTTATTCCTGGAGGTGCAGTGGCATCTCCCCTACACCCCACTCACAGGTTTATTTTACACTAATTTGAAGATGTCCTTTTCCCAATTTTTAGAAATCAGGTTTTTTTAAAGCCGTTGGAGTAGTCCTCATAGTTTTTTTTAAATTTGTATATTAGAGTAGAGTAGATTCTTTTTTTAAAACTTTGGATGCTCATAGAAGCTATCTTAAATAGTTCACACCCAAGTTTTCATTCCTTAAATATTTTTGAAGGCCACCCCCATCCCCCAGAAATTACTTGAGATTGGGATGCTTCTAGAAGCTATTTCTCCTCGCCTGAATTTTTCTATAAAATTAGGTACACTTAGAAGCTATTTGAAGGGCTCTTCCCGTCATCTGTAAATATTAAAAAATATATATATTTTTTCCTTAGAAGATATTTGAAATACCCTTTTTTTTTAATTAAATGCCTTTAGAAGATATTTAAAGTGGTCTTCCACCAATAATTTTTTGAAAATGGAATACTTTCAGAAGCTATTTGTTGTGGTCCTCCCCATGGAGTTATATAAACGGAGAGGACATCCCTGTGCCGTAGCGTTGCGAAAAAGTGAAGCTTGCCACGCCCCCCTCACGGAAAGACGCATAGAGCTGCTTTATGGCATAGTATGGCAACCGGCCGCCGATTTAGCATGGGGAGCGTAGGGAAAACAGGGACGCGTGCGCTCACTTTAATTAGAATATAACCGGATTGAAATCTTTTTGATGCTTTATGTAAATGAGGTGTAAATGTTGAATACATTAGCGTTATTTTTATGTAAAAAAAGATTAAAGATTACTTTATATTACTTTATATTACAAGCGTCTCAAAATGCAAATTAGCCGAAAATCTAGATTGTTGTCCGAGTCAAGGGTGGCTTCAGTTGCGCGTCAAGATAGCCCCTCCATATAATTAAAATTATAATATATCCATGGTCCTCCCTTAAAAATGTTTTAAATTTGGATGGCCCTAGAATTTATTTAGAGTGCGCCTCACTTGATTTTTTCTTATAGATGCCTCCAGAAACTATATAAGTGGTCTTCTCTGGAAAATTTTCGAAAATTTAATGCGGGGCCTAACCTAGGCCTAGGATATATAAACTAAAAAAATTAATTATAAAACTCATGTATTTATTCCTAAAACATGCACTTTCTAGCTTGGACAATTCGAGAACTGTAATGAAGGAATAACACAAAATAGTAGTTTAATGTTTGAAAAGAAAGCGTTTGGGCGTTCAACCCAAAATTACCTGCTTTGTTATAAAAGGAGAAACTTTGATCAATAATTCTTGAAATTGCTCGCTTGTTAAACGTAGATGATTTCTGAATGTATCAGGATCCTCCGTCCTTACTTCTCTCATAAATGTATTTGAACAGGGTACCCGTCATTTGGCCTAAAAGGCATTTGGCCAAAAGTGTAGGCTAAACGCCTTTAGGCCAAATGCCTTTAGGCCAAATGCCTTTTAGGCCAAATGCCTTTTAGGCCAAATGCCTTTAGGCCAAATGACTTTAGGCCAAACGACTTTTTGTAAAGTTAATTTTTAGACCATTTATTAAAATATGTTTTGCTGTCTCCGGAAACATTCGTTAAGATTTGTAGTGATGCTAATAGATGGCGAGGTGTGTAGTGTTTAGTTAAATAGTATATACTACCGTTTCAAAATATATTAGTCTTTTCTCAATTTACTACTTCCCAAGGTATAGCAGCACGTCCATTAACCTGTAGTACCACTTTTGTATGTTGAACTTTTTACATTGCCAAGGTTTTGTACTAATTTTTGACAAGCCATCTTGTTAATGTGGGGAGTGCCAGGCCACCACCGTGGTTCGGATTCCACGTTAAACTGTAGGTCCTTCATTTCATCTCACAATCACCTTACCACTACACATTAGCGTAAGTGCGTATAACCCGAACGGGTAGTAAGACGTGGTGATAATAATAATAATAATTTTTGTACCGTTTTGTACCAGAAATAAAAAGTTTTGTACCCGTACCGTTTTTTATTAATTAGCACATACATGTGGTTACACCATTTTAATAATTTTGTTTTATTTTGAATTTTGAATATATTTTTTTTAAGTGCCAAAGTATATTTTATCAGTCTTTCTAAGTATATTTGTTTATTAATTTTGCTAAATGAATTAATCAATCATTCATTTTTTTATAATCATATTAACTTACTCGAGTTTGCCCACGGCTTCGCTCACATTTTGGTTGGGTAAATTATCTTATTTTTAGCAAATCATCTAAACCAGGTTTTCTCAAACTCTATACTCTTGAGCCTTATATGAACATAAAATTAATTGTTAAGACTCTTATTCTTAGAATAAAATAACTTGTTTACGTTAAAATACAAAAATGAGACATTTATTATTTAATTGATTTAGTTATTTTCTGATAAGAGCTTTGTAGAAGTTTATAAAAATAGTAAGGTTTTGTAAGATAGTAATTAATTTTATTGCTTCATAAGCCAAACAGAATATTAATTTTTTAGTCAATCATAATTTAGGCAAGTCGAAAGAAGTGAGAAATTGGTTCACACCTCATCTGAAATCCCTTCGCGCCTCGCAGTTTGAGAAACCCTGATCTAAACTACCAAAAATACAATTTCAGACACGTATAAGGCGAAAACTTTGTATGTTGATGAAGCCACAAATTAACTACTACCTATAAGAAGTAAAATCTATTTTATAAATATATATATATATATAGGCTAATCTATTTAATATATATATGCAGTCTTTGCATCAATATTTACTCGCTTACGCAGAGACATTGTTGAAATGAACACCAAAAGAAATAGTTTAAATTTACTAACTAAACATGAATTAATTTGAAAGAATCACTCTAGTACTAAGCACCTCAGCTTATCAAATAAATTGTTCTGTTAGTAATTGTTTCTATTGGTTTTTGAAAATTTTCCTTTCTCCTCCCCAATCATAATTTCTCTAACTCCCATTTAAACACATAGTTTTAAGAATACTTTCTTTATCTATAGTTGTTCTTCTACCTGCCAGCCAAATTTCGATTTTAAACTATAGATAAAAGGTTTTTTATAACTCCCCCCGCCCCTCCCTTGATTTTCATGGAGTTACATTTTAAAATGCTCAGACTTTTTAGTTATTTGGAGTGGTGCATTTACGGGCATGCCAAAATTCAATTTTTAACGACACTGCACTGAGATGTAGTAGTTTCTATTAATTTTGTAGATTTTGAGCCCCCCATTCCCCAACCCACTTTGAGAAATTTATAGTCTAATGTTATTTTGGCTATCTGGAATTTGATTTATCTTTATTTATCTGTCAAAATTTTATTTTTTTCCTAATCTCAAAAAGTTTTTTTCTCTATTATACTCCATCACCACTATTACTCAGAATGCAATATTAAATAATAATAATAATAATAATAATAATAATAATTATTATTATTATTATTATTATTATTATTATTATTATTATGTAAATGTCTATTTGTGTTGTTTCCCGTACCTAATTAATAAATTTAAATTCTTTACAATACAGAGAAGTAATTAAATATATTAGTTTTTGAAAATGTTGACCTCCAAGCTCCCCTTCCTCCTGCAATTACTCAACTCACTGAGAAATTTCAAATTTTAAGGTTTATTTGGTCATCTTGATGGGTCCTTCCTTATACTAAGGCTACTAGAGTTGTAGGGAAGGCTCGTTCACTTTACCGGCCAGCACTCAGCTCTACCCTAACACGCAGCACTGCTGTAACGTCTGCTCGTGAACTAGCCAAGCTTGCTTCTGTTCAGATCATGTGACTGTGTAGTGCAGCATTTTTTTTTAAATTATTATTCAGCACCACGTCTTACTACCCGTTCGGGTTATACGCCTAAGTACTAATTACGCTAATGGATTAGGAATTGGGAAGGTTGAATTAGTGGAAGTGAACCCGCATTTGCGTGGAGGGAGAGTGGAAAACCATTTAGGAACCCCCCCCCCCCCCAGTTCACCCGACCGAGATTCAAACCTCGATCTCCCCATCCTCAGCAGTATATCTCAACACGACTAGCGCATTGGCTATCTACGCCACCGAGGCGGGTGCGCTCGTTACTAACTTCTTATTTTTGTCAAGTATGCTTCCAAAGTCAATGTGAATAGTAAATTTTTGTATGTTTATTGTAAGCTTTCTTATTATTTATGCGTGAAGGATTACGAAAAGTGTCATACCGATACTAAGAAAATGCCGGGTAAGCGTTGTATCGTTGCCGTATGCAATAAAAGTAATCTAAGAGATATGGTGTTATACACCATGACTTCCCTAAAGATTCTGATGTCAGATGAAGATGTATTCCCTTCTGAACGAGATGGAAAATGGAGTCATGATTCATATTTTATTTGCTCAGAACATTTTTTCACCTAATGAATATGAACAAGACCTTCAGTCCTAACTGCTGTAATTTCCTTAAAAAAGCAAATTAAAATCGCCCTTATTTGTGATGTCTCCGAAAATGTTATCCAAGGGGAAAATATATCACCCGTGAATCTAGGCATTGTATTAGATTTACGAAACAAATAGTAAGTGATTTCATGGCGTGTAAACATGTCACCCCCAATAGTTTTACTTTATGGAAAAGTCCCCTTCTGTAGTGAATTTAATGATCTGTTTAAATAGTTTACTTAACTGCAAGATTTCACATATGCATTTTATAACCTTATTAAACAAATCGATCTTGCTTCATTAATGTGGACAGTAGTCTATAAGAAAAATCTCCCCATGCAAGGTGGATATAGTTTTATGTTATCCGTGCCATCTTAAAACATACTTTAGAAACATTATTTCTAAATTTAATAAATCACGTGGCTGTATGACACACATGAATATGTTTTTGTACAAGAACATAGTTTATTGTAGTACATGAACAAATGTATATAGTACGCAAGTTAATGAAAGCATTAAGGTATTTGGTGACGTAAATGTTCACTTAAATTATGTGTTAACTTTTCAATATAAATTTAATAACCCTCTTGTAAGTAGGCCTATTCATAAACCAATTTGTAGTATAGTGAAAATCTTGAATTTATATTAATGTTCAACTGAGTGTGTCAAACTATATATTTAAAGGGTAATATTAGATTCAGCTATATATTTGTGTTATATAAGTTGGTAATAATATATGCCCCCTCCAAAGTTGGAGATAATATGTGTGTCCTCCATCTATATCCCCCACCCGCCCCCCCTCAGTTGGAAATAAAGTTGTCCTCTAAGATTGAAGTTCAAATCCCAGCCGGGTGTAACAAGGGTATTTTTCCCTAAAATGGTACCCCACTCTCAATATACGCAAATGTAGGTACATTCAATCTAAGATGTAACATTCCTCATTCCTGTTTCATTAGGGTAAATTGATGTATGTGTACAACTCAAACGGGTAGTAAGTCACAATGAAAAAAAAACCTATTGTGATGACTATCAAGAGTATCGGCGAAGCTTTATAAGTGTTGGGCGAGGTAGTTTGTAAAAACACTATTTTTAAGGAGTTTTTAGGTGCTTGACTCCAAGCCAGTGGAAAATATTTGAAAATGGAATGCCACTAAAAGCTATTTGGGGTGTTCCTTAAGCATTTAGAAATATTAATAGATTGTTATATAATCTTTTTGAAGTTTGATGCTAACCATCTTTCAGCTTCAAATTCAAGTATATCAGAGGGAAGTTTAACAAAATGGAGGGAGGCACATTTCGATGGGGGGAGAAAAATTTGGTAATACCCACCCTATCAACCCTTCCCTCTTTCCCAGTTCACGCTCAATGAGTGACACTCGATATAAAACTAGTGACAGACAAACCGTAGAATGTAGATTATTTCCTCAGAGTCTGACAAACTAACTTAAATCTAGAACAAATACAACATCCAGCACCCTGACAGTTAATTCATCATTGTGAAAGGGGAAAAGCACAGTCAACCAATGATACGTTTTTCGGACATTCCGGTAATCGAACCCGGGACCTTTAGCTCAGTATACAAACACGCTACCAACTGAGATAAAGTTTCGGACTGTGTATTGAAATCAACATTTAGTACGGTTTATGTGTTGTTAGCAAAATAATTCTATATTACGTGATAAAAAAATTACACCTCTGTACACAATTAAACACTGGTACGTTGGTATTAACGCTATACACTACCTGATCTCATAAGTCATCGCACTCAAAATATAACTTGTTTTTAAGTGACGTGGAGGTCGGGGTGTAGTGTAGTTCTTCTTTTATATTCATTCAAGTATTAAATTATAAAAGACTTGTGAGATTTAAATGTATTTATTGAATGATCATAATACTAGTGTAAATATTTCTATGAGAGTTCGGCCATTCATTTTTTCTGGTACAAAGGCTCCTTCGGTCTAAAATGTGAGAACCCTGGTCTAAGTCAATATATGTTAATGTGTTGAATAACACGCTCTGGTAGCTTTGTCAGTTCGAAGTACTTTAGTATTAATTTTAACCGAAATTGGGTGGGGTGCGAGTGATTCTGAAGTCTCTATATAAGCGAGGTCCTCGGTGTAGTAACCCATATCTTGTGTTAAGAAACTTAAAAACTAAAACGAACTTAACTACCAGAATGGTGGCTACTAGTTATATACATTTTCTTGTATACAATGTATGGAAGCTACTATGGTTGTGCTTTTTTCAAATGAGAATATAAGTGGCACTTTTAATATGTGTGTGTTTTGAATATAAAGTCTTAAACCAAGTCTTAAAAAGGAGCCTATGTATACGACTCATCTTCTGTGTCTAATGTTTTAGTTATAAAGTAAATAATTTATGTTTGTATTGAAATTATTAGGGGTTAAGGGGGAAGGTGCCCCGTTTACTCCACCCAAATGAGTGCGCCACTGGTTCTAAGTAAACGCTTAGTTAGAGGTCATTTTATCATAGATATAATTAATTTATAAAATATGATAGTTATTAAAATGGTTTTTATGAACTTATAACGCCCCTTTTTCTCGTCAAATGAAAAAATCAAAAGTATATCCATTAGCTTTTATTTAATTAAAGGGTAACAAACTTTTAGTTCAAAACCCTTTAAAAAAGGTTTAAATTATATATATATATATATATATATATATATATATATATATATATATATATATAGTTAATAATGAATACTTTTTGAGCCAGTGTGTTAAAGGAGTCTCTCATTTTATATTATTAAGTCAACATAGTAAGTATAGTTTTTATCTTAAAAATGTTAAATAAAGTTTAAATGTAATTATAATTATACAAAAATGTACATTTGTTATATTTGAATATGATGTATTTTCACTGTCTAAAATATGTTTTTCAAGTAAATAGAGTAAGCTCTAGTAGTGTTGTTTTTTCATTGTATCTTCACGCCAGTCAATGCTTTCCACATTTAATAGCAATTAGAAGGTAGGTATGAGGAAGATAGAATTATGAGAAGTACCCTCGTTTGCGTGGAAAAACGGGAAACCATTTAGGAAAAATTACCTTAAGTACATCGTGTAATTGAGCAGGCGCGGTATGCACATTTTTGTCCTCGATTCATTATTTTATAGTAAAAATCTTTCTTTCAAAAATGAAGATGAAATACATATTTAAAAAAATTAGATATCACTAAACTTTACACAAAAATATACAAATCAATACATTATTTAATCTATATAAAGCAAAGGATGAAGCAAGACAGAGGTACCCGCCAACAACTCGTGAAACTCAAAACAAATTATGTTAGTGGGTTTGAAAAAGAACCAAAGGAAAGTTGCCGGGGAACAATGAATTTTTGTTATGGTTTACTTCAAGGTCGTTTGCTATTATTAGGAATGGAGTGAGGAAAGGACTGCTGCCTAATCCCACCCTTCAAAGTATCTTGTAGAGTGCGACGGAGAAGAGAGAAAGAGAAGATTTAGCCTGTTTGCCAAGTAACTCAAGTTGGCCCGCCACATTGCTGAAAAAAACCTTTTTTGTCTTAACGTTTGTGCTCTATTTGTGCTCATATGTGCCCGAACATGAACATTTGTGCTGTAAAACTGGCCATTTTAGAAAATATTTAATGTGGTGGGCCAACTTGATCTCAAGCTAGCCCGCCACATATTGAAAAACACAACATAACAAAATTTATTTAAGTCAATCTATTGTGTTCCATTTGTGCTCATATGTGCCCGAAAATGAACATTTGTGCTTTAAAATTAGAAAATCTAGAGAACATTTAATGTGGCGGGCTAACTTGAACCTTCCCTGTATCATAAACTGTAGAAAAATATAGTTCAAGCTGGCCAGCCACATTTTTAAATATCAATGTAACAAAATTCTGTATTCACGATTCATTTGTTCTTAGTTTGTGCTCATATGTGCCCAAAATTGAGTATTTGTGCTCTATAATTAGAAAATCTAGAAAACAGTTAATGTGGTGGGCTAGCTTGAGCTCTAGTTGGATCGCCTTCATTAAATGTTATCTAAAAGGCCTAGATTCACAGCCCTAACGTTAATTTTCAGACACATATGAGCACAAACTAAGAACAAACGAATGGTGAATACAGAATTTTGTTACATTGATATTTAAAAATGTGGCTGGCCAGTTTGAACTATATTTTTTCTACAGTTTATGATATAGGGAAGGTTCAAGTTAGCCCGCCACATTAAATGTTCTCTAGATTTTCTAATTTTAAAGCACAAATGTTCATTTTCGGGCACATATGAGCACAAATGGAACACAATGGATTGACTTAAATAAATTTGGTTATGTTGTGTTTTTCAATATGTGGCGGGCTAGCTTGAGCTCAAGTTGGCCCACCACATTAAATATTTTCTAAAATGGCCAGTTTCACAGCACAAATGTTCATGTTCGGGCACATATGAGCATAAATAGAGCACAAACGATTAGACAAAAAAAGATTTTTTTTCGGCAATGTGGCGGGCCAACTTGAGTCACGTCTGTTTGCATCCAGGCTATAAGAGTGTCACTTTTTGGAATGGGAGAACACAAGCGATCCTAGCGGTGAGATATTTTTACCAACCAAAGCTCGTCAGATTTATCCCTCTGGCCTCTGCTGCAGCCATTGGCATTTCGGAGGTCCACTTGCTTACATCGTACGTTTTTCTTGCCCTAGGAAGTTATCATCCTGTAAAGGCTACCATATTTTGTATTTTTACGTTTTATGAAGACTTAAAAAAAGACCAACGACAATTCCATAAAATCTTTTGTATATTTTTCACAAGTTGAAATAATTCCTGAGAATGCTTTGCAAATTACTAGGAGGGAAATTAGTATATAGTTTTTAAACAAAGGACCTATTGTGTTAACATAGCCCATGTTGTTAATAATATCACCGTAATAAAAATAGTTACACTGTTTGAAAAAAAATAACTGTACTAATTTTATATAATAATAGTTATAATAATTCTAACAATAATAATAATAGAGTTAAGGATCTAGTCAAAACCATAATTTAAGTTTATATATATATAATTTATATATATATATATGACCATTGTAATATTTACTGGCAAAATTTATTTAATACGTCACTATTATTTATATATTAATTATTAATACAATAGATAAAAAAAAATATGTTCATATATATCTCAGTAGCGCTAAACGAAAATCGGGCGTCACTTCAGACAAATTTAAAGTGGGTGGGTTGAATATTGGTTTCCACTTTCATTTTTCCTTTCGGAATAAGTTGTCAAAAGTCCCCATAATTTGAATGTACGCATATAATTTTACCGAGCGTAAACGATGCTGAGAATGGGATTTTCTTATTGTTTTTCGTTAACTTTATGACCGTGAGATATATTAACAAGGAAATACTATCGGAAATCTATATATAAAAAAGGTGATATAGTGTTTTGTGAACTACTGATCTAGTTGTATGTAGGATATTGTCAATGTTTTTAGAAATATTGTAACTACCTTGCATCAGTTGTGCTATCTATATTCAGATGAAACAACTAACAGTACCTTTTACTCTCCGAAGATAACCGAAGGTTTTAAATTTACATTTTAGGCCAAATGACTTTAGGCCAACTGCCTTTTAGGCCAAATGCCTTTTAGGCTAACTGCCTTTAGGCCAAATGCCTTTAGGCCAAACGCCTTTTAGGCCAAATGCCTTTTAGGCCAAACGCCTTTAGGCCAAACGCCTTTTAGGCCAAATGCCTTTTAGGCCAAATGACTTTTGGTTTCATTTTTAGGCCAAATGCCTTTAGGCCAAATGCCTTTTAGGCCAACTGCCGCGTCCCTTTGAACAACCAAGTGCATTTCTTCTGGCTACCCACTCTCTCATCCAAACTGACCGTTTACGGCGGTATCGTTTCTTTTTATATTCTTTTAACTCCTCGATCAATAAATCGGCTACAATAGATACACCAGCGAGCACCGCATCACTTTCCGCCATGTTTGCTACTGTACGACTTGCACAAGTGAAAAATACGTGTCAACACAACTTTCATGTTAGTCAGCTAACACGAGCTAACTTGCATTAGTCAACTAACACCGTGTCAACGGGCCTTAATATATTCTTTTAGCTGTCAGAATGAAAATTAGGGTAAGAAAATTGGACTGTGATTTAGTTACTTGAAATTCACCTAACTTGTTTTATGTAATATATATTTGAGGTATTAACGTGCACTTTCTGAACCGACTGATTATATCAGCACACAAAAATGTATTTGAGCGAGAGTGAAAACCCCTACCAATTTTACCTGGAAATGTATTTTCACCTACTATCTAGGCTTCTCTTATTTGATACAATTGAAATGGGACTCACGGCTTTATTTCCCTTCCGAAAGAAGTTGTGCTACGGATTTTTATAGCTCAAGAATAATCCGTCAACCCCAGCTGGGTTTGAACCCACGAACGACCTAACTTAGTTTAACAACTATTGATATTTAGAACTTGCAAACTCCTGTGTATATAAAAAAAGATTTGGTGACCACTCTACTACTTCCTGTTACCCACACAAGTGATCACACGATATAAGGCGTCAGCTCCACAGCAAACCAGATGGCCAGTAAAGGGAAGGTGGAGGCTGGAATCCTGGACGTGGACACTCCGTTTATTTCCACAGGTGAGTTATTCCTCACTATGTTTATTGTAATTCCTCGCTCATGGTCGACTTTTATGCTGCTTGTGGCACCTTGAGTGAGTTTCTGTTATTTGTGCTGTGCTGCCAACACGTACATCACAGACTTTGCCTTAAAATATGAGCGATATAATTAATACTCTGAGCAAAGGATACGCATAGGCAGTCCAGTGTTAGAGCATTGGTCACCAGGCTCAACGTCACACGTTCGATTTCCGTGTCCAGTTGTCATTTATTAGCCTCCAACCATTGTACACAGATCTATTAATGTCTGCGTCACAAGGAACTGTACCCTAGCTCTAAATTTAGAGTGGCTCAAATACATAAAAAAAAATATAATCTAATGTTATCAAAAAGGGGTAAATAAACAAATATGAGTGAGCAGTGTGAATTACTGTTTTGACAAATTCTGGAAACATAATACGTCCCCAGAGCACGCAACTCAATCCTAGATGCGGAAAAACTACGGTCCTCCTTAAATATATATAAATACTATCTGGATAGGATAAATTTGAAAGCAAATTGAGATGCCTGGATAGTGTACTTTCCTAATTCTTGGGATAACATAATATTAAAAGATTGCAAGTCAAAAAGGAACATAGCAAGTTTATTAAATGTATTCAAAATTTTAACAACATGCAGAAATTTAACTTTGTTCCTCATAGATATAATAACAGCAATGACCTTGAATATGCGCAACAATAAATATAGACATTTCCCAAAAGGAAATCATTTCATACAAATTTAACTGTTTTATAGTTAAATACCATAGAAAAATCACGCAAGACAAAATTAATTCATAATGAATAGCATTATTAAATTTTAATATTACTATATATAATAATATTTATAATTTCTCCCAAATAAGACATTACCGAATTAAATATATAACAAATTTCACAAGTTAAGTAATTTAAATTTAATTATCTATTCATGAATACTAAATATACCGCATAACATTACTAATTTTAAAATGTTCAGACATAATGTTATTCATGAACTCTCCCAAGTAAATGCTTAAGAAATTAATTAAGAAATATAATTCTCAAGTTAGGTAGTTTAAAGTAAATTACCATATTTATAAATATAAAGTATAAAGCATAACATTACTAAATTTTGAATGCTCTGACATAATGTTATTAACGAGCTCATCCAAGTAAATCTTTAACAAACTAATTATCAAATATAATTCACAAGTTAGATAGTTTAAAGTTAAATCAATGTTCAAAAGAACGAAGAATAATACTAGACTTCAATAATTTATATTTAAAAAAAAGTATGGCCGAAATAGAATTTTGAATAGTTACAAGATATTATTACGCCAAAAGTGAATTTCTCCTTACATTTTATATAAGTCTTTGAAGCCTCTGCTTCGTCTTACATCATCCACGCCCAGTCCAAGAGTGCAGTATATTTTCCTGTCCAGTCTTTTATATGGTGCACAAAACTCGTAGAACAGGAGAGGCGGGATCAAAAGGGGTGGGGTTCACTGAGTTTAACACAAAGAAAGGGAGATGTGCGTGACACTGGAAACGTCTATTTTCTTCTGGAAACGTCTGGCATTTACTGGCCTCTTCTACTCTTGTCATGTCGTTGGGCAGCATTGGGCCTGGTGGCGGTCTCTAGTGGCGAGGTTTGATTCTTGGCTCAGAGCTAGCAGTTGTTCGCGGGCTGTTAATGTGGCCAGACGTGTTGTTATTAGTGGTGCATAGCCTGGACGGTGAGATTGGGTAAGTGTAGCTGTTGTTGACTTGCCCATTTTATTTAACTTGTAGCTAAAATTGCTACAGAACGTCTATTTATACTCAGAGAGGATCATTTTTCCACTCCACAGATTCGAGCTAGGGTCCATAGATCAAGGGATAGAGGTTAATGAACTGAGCTAATCAAGTGGTGTGCCATATTACTTTATCGATGGGAAATAGTTTTAAAATCAAGGCACTGTAATTTTTCTTTATCCCGCTTAGTTCATGAAACTAGCCATTTTTATAAAAATAATAATTGAACAGAAAAGACCCAAATAAGGAAAAATTAATTTTTGATTGCTGGGTAGAAAATAATAATATGATTACAAAATGAATCAATTTATGACAGAATAATCTTTTTAGTAGTTTAAAAACATGTTTATTAAATCAACCATATTATGAAAATGTAACTTTATAAGAACTTGAATTACTAAAAACCTATTCATAAACTTAGCCAAAATGAAAATATATTTCTATATGCAACTGAATTACTAATACATATATTCATAAACTTAGCCAAATTATGAAAATGTAACTCTATATGCAGCTAAATTACTATAAATATATTCAAAAACTTAGCCAAATTATGGAAATGTAGCTCTATATGCAGCTGAATTACTACTATACATGTATTCATAAACTTATCCAAATTAAGAAAATGTAACTTTATATGCAGCTGAATTACTCTAAATATATTCAAAAACTTAACCAAATTATGAAATGTAACTCTATATGGAGATAACATAGTCAGAATATATTAACCAAATTAGGAAAATATAATTTGACAATTAACTGGATAGTTAAAAAAAAAGCACATAAAATTAATCGAGTTTTGAAAATGTAGCTTTGTAGGCAGCTGAATTATTAATATTTTTAAAATAAAAATAACCACATTACGAAAATGTAGCTTTAGATGCAGCTTCTTAGATAAAATAGTCAGAAAATGAACCAAATTAGGAAAAATCAGCTTTGTAATTAGCTAAATAGTTACTGAAACATGGCTAATAAATGAACGGAATTTGGAAAATTTATCATTTTAGGCAGTTCAATAGTTTCTTAAGGCAGGTCCTGAAAATGAGCCAAATAATGAAAATATAATATTGTAAACAGCTTCTTAATACATTATAAAAAGGAAATAAATGTTATCTTATTTCAGTTTATTTACTATAGCAATACAAGAATTAGTTTAGAAAGATTTATTATTCAAATAAAAAGTCATTTGAATAGGGTAAAAAAGAAAGAATAAACATTTTAAACATTATTTTCCGTGTTTTATTTCTTTTTCGTACCACTTTCAAATCAAAGTGATGCAAATAAATATATTTTAGAAAGAAATAAAGTGGTACGATATTTGTGTTTATTAAAATTTATACATATTAGAAATTGCGTAAAAATCTCGTATAAAATCACAAACAATAAATCACACATACACTACGTCTTTGGTCTTAATCTACCTGTACAAGGTCACTACAAATAAAGACATAAAAACCCTATTCATCAATAATATTGTTTAAAAATGCAATAAAATAAAGCAGCAATATATAAAATACAATTATTATAATAGATATACAACATTATTACGAAATCCCAAACAAAATAAATTAACAATATAGTGAATAGTGACAGTAAAAGAAAATGCTCTATACTATATATATATATATATATACAAATGAAAAAAACAATTATTAGTATAGCTTTAAAATTTACTAAAAAAAAAAAAAAAAAACGTTTTCTACTTGATTCAAATGAGTCTGTTTTGTTTATTTGTACTAACTAGTTGAAAGTAGTTCATCTCGGGAGTAGCCAGGGACATCAACGCGCGGACAGAGTGTACTACTGTCTGATTGGTTCAGCCCCGTCGATCACGAGTTCACGTGTTCCCGGCCACACCACCTTCCACAGTCCCTCCAAGTAGTCCAACAGGGCTAGAGTGACATCGCCCAGCAGCTGAAAGAAGCTCTGGTACCTGTACTGAACCTTTCCGGTCGCCGCCGCTTTGGAAACGCATAGAATGGCGACCGCGAAGGCTAGGAGAAGAATACTCAACACTCTGCTCTCCATCTAAAACAAACAATGATACAGGTCTTGGCACTTTGGATATCTTATGTTAGTGGAGCACTCAGAGGGGGTGTGGGAACACACAACGTATCACAGAAACAATGTTTTTTCTTCGCTTTATTCCGTTTGTTAATTTTAGGGTAAACAATAAACAGTTTGAATATAATGCCGTAGGTCTTGTTTTAAAATTCAGCCTAAGAATTAGTCACATATTTAGTGCTTTTATTATAGTTTGTATTAATATATGTTAAGCATTTAGTCAAATAATTTTCTTTCTGTGGAGAGAGAGATAGTTCCCGCTTCCTCCACTTCAGGGGTGCACCAATGTTTATGAGTTATGATATTAATTTTCCGAATACTTAACTAGACTATTAACGAGATAAAACACTTCAGGTAAAGTGCAATTGTAAGCTTTTAAAAATAATATAGTTTTACGTCTGAAAGAATTGTAGCATCTTATCATAGCTACAAAGTTTAATTCAAAAAACACACTAAATTACTTCAAATAATATTCTACCAAGATTAAACAATATGTTGTTCTAAACTCACCGTGCTCCATTTAACTATGTACATTCCAAGCCACACAACCGGCTACGCGAGCATGTGGTTAAGACTGAATGTGCGAGGGAACTAACCGGGCCAACATCGAGTGTTCACTAAGGCCGCCATTTCCGGCGCTATATGGCCCCACGTTGCCTAGATTACTGTTCTCGGGCTTTCTACTGCTTTATCGACATATATTCCCCTTTCACGAATACACCCCCTTCCCCTTTCTCTTTGTGTGTAGCCCCTACCTTCCCCCTCTCTGAGTAAAAGATATCAAATAAATACTGCCAGGAGATCGGAGGACACTTCACTCTTGGCAGGATATCAATATTGGACACATCTACGTATTTTAAAATGTAAGAACTAAATTAATTTTTGGCTATTTGTATTTCAAAACTCCTTTTCGGCTTTAATTTTTTTTACTATGACAATAATACTTTATGCTTTTTAAATTAAGCTTACTTAAGGGTACATTTAGCTCAAGTTTATATTATGTTAAATCGTGTACTAAATCAGTTAGTCCTTTCAGGATAAAGTTGTTACTGTCTATTCAAAGTCCTCCCAACTAGTGGAATAGAAATGTAGTGATGGAAAATTGTTACTGTCTATTCAAAGTCCTCCCAACTAGTGGAATAGAAATGGAGTGATGGAAAGTTGTTACTGTCTATTCAAAGTCCTCCCAACTAGTGGAATAGAAATGGAGTGATGGAAAGTTGTTACTGTCTATTCAAAGTCCTCCCAACTAGTGGAATAGAAATGTAGTGATGGAAAATTGTTACTGTCTATTCAAAGTCCTCCCAACTAGTGGAATAGAAATGGAGTGATGGAAAGTTGTTACTGTCTATTCAAAGTCCTCCCAACTAGTGGAATAGAAATGGAGTGATGGAAAGTTGTTACTGTCTATTCAAAGTCCTCCCAACTAGTGGAATAGAAATGGAGTGATGGAAAGTTGTTACTGTCTATTCAAAGTCCTCCCAACTAGTGGAATAGAAATGGAGTGATGGAAAATTGTTACTGTCTATTCAAAGTCCTCCCAACTAGTGGAATAGAAATGGAGTGATGGAAAGTTGTTACTGTCTATTCAAAGTCCTCCCAACTAGTGGAATAGAAATGGAGTGATGGAAAGTTGTTACTGTCTATTCAAAGTCCTCCCAACTAGTGGAATAGAAATGTAGTGATGGAAAATTGTTACTGTCTATTCAAAGTCCTCCCAACTAGTGGAATAGAAATGGAGTGATGGAAAGTTGTTACTGTCTATTCAAAGTCCTCCCAACTAGTGGAATATAAATGGAGTGATGGAAAGTTGTTACTGTCTATTCAAAGTCCTCCCAACTAGTGGAATAGAAATGGAGTGATGGAAAGTTGTTACTGTCTATTCAAAGTCCTCCCAACTAGTGGAATAGAAATGGAGTGATGGAAAGTTGTTACTGTCTATTCAAAGTCCTCCCAACTAGTGGAATAGAAATGGAGTGATGGAAAGTTGTTACTGTCTATTCAAAGTCCTCCCAACTAGTGGAATAGAAATGGAGTGATGGAAAATTGTTACTGTCTATTCAAAGTCCTCCCAACTAGTGGAATAGAAATGGAGTGATGGAAAGTTGTTACTGTCTATTCAAAGTCCTCCCAACTAGTGGAATAGAAATGGAGTGATGGAAAGTTGTTACTGTCTATTCAAAGTCCTCCCAACTAGTGGAATAGAAATGTAGTGATGGAAAATTGTTACTGTCTATTCAAAGTCCTCCCAACTAGTGGAATAGAAATGGAGTGATGGAAAGTTGTTACTGTCTATTCAAAGTCCTCCCAACTAGTGGAATAGAAATGGAGTGATGGAAAGTTGTTACTGTCTATTCAAAGTCCTCCAACTAGTGGAATAGAAATGGAGTGATGGAAAGTTGTTACTGTCTATTCAAAGTCCTCCCAACTAGTGGAATAGAAATGGAGTGATGGAAAGTTGTTGACTTAGAAAATGTTATATTTAAAAAAACTATTTTCTTGTTAGTCTTCTGGGGAAACTAAAGGAATAAAATGCTGGCTATTCCAAGTTCTCTCGCCTAAAGGCAATATATATGTACAGTTTGGACGTTATTCAATTATACTTTTGATATACTTGATGTTTATTTATAGAAAAGATAGAATATTGTAACGTAAATATTAGAGTTGTTTTCAATTAATCATATATATCTATGTATTCTTTTAATATACATTTTTCATGCTTATCTCTTTGTTGTTACTTATCCTTTATTTATAAATAAAATTTATGTTTATCTATTAACTTCCGACTTGTTAACTTCAACTTGATTTCAATTTAGATAAGTGGGAATGTTGTTTAGTAATTTGCTGATTCATCCTTTTTTTCTATCCTTGTTGGTTTAGCGCAATAATGCAGAATGTGTTGCTTGGAAAACATGAGCGGATATATTATTTAATAATATATCAGTTTTTAATGTCCTATCTGCCCACTCTCTATTTACTCTCCTCTTATTTTATAACCTCGTATGCCTGCCTGCGTCCTGGAGATGAAAAGGGGCTACAAAATGTGCTAATTAATGGCTTAATTCATGAGGAAAATATTATAGGAATATCTCAAAGGCTGTGCACCCGCATTAGCGCGTAGAGGGTGTAATTAATATCCTCCCAGTGCATTCAACCAATATTCAAACCTGACCACCACCAGAAAGTCAGTATATTACGAGCTTTACGCCCTTACTGGCGTGATCACCGATGTGAGCAGCTGGGAGTTGGTGTCAAGTACATGTTTTAAAGTTATCACTTGTAAGAAAGTTATAAGCAGCCCGGAGTGAATTTAAACCAACACAAAACAAACTCCATGTAGTAATGTCTGATTGGATATCACAATCACTACGATGGGCTTTGCTGGCGTGATTGTTTCTGACCCAAGTGGCCGGGTTTCAAACCCGACTTGGTGCACTAGGAGTGTTTTAGAATAGTGATAGTTATAGTTCATCTACTCCACACTATCCTGTCTCAAGCTAAAGCCTGATATATTTAAAACAAATCCTTCCTCTGTACTAAAATTACCCTACGTTTCAGGTAACATAAATAGCTGGTAAGCCAACATTTGCGGGTAGAGGGTGTCATGTGGTCAGAACACCCCCACCAACGAACCTTCCAGCCTTTAATATCAGTTTTATAGACCATGGCTGCCACTTATTTATTCGAGTATCTCCTCATGAGGCTTAGTTTGACCCTGTTACAGAACCACTGCTTCACAGATAAATTATGAAAGCACCGAGGATCAAATCCGGGACCTATAGCCAGGGACTCTGACCACTAGACAATGGAGGGAGATCAACAATAATACTATTATTTACGCGTTGACACGATGGTTATAAACCACTTAACCTAAGAGGAGGTAGTGAGAAGAGTAACTTAGAGGAGATGTATCCAAGTTGGTGTGGAGGGAGAGTAGGAAAGTCATAATAGACATCCGTGGGGCAAACCACTCTAAATACATCTGGCCTCAGTGGTGAGTATAAGTCTAACAGTTTAGACCAATTGACCACCCCTGCGGATGGGGGTAGCGCATCATCATCCCTGCAGGTTCCAATTGTATTATTTTCCTGATAGTTCTAACCATCATCATCCCTACAGGTTCCAATTGTATCATTTTCCTTATAGTTCTAACCATCATCATCCCTGCAGTTTCCAATTGTATCATTTTCCTGATAGTTCTAACCATCATCATCCCTGCAGTTTCCAATGGTTTCATTTTCCTGATAGTTCTAACCATCATCATCCCTACAGGTTCCAATTGTATCATTTTCCTTATAGTTCTAACCATCATCATCCCTACAGGTTCCAATTGTATCATTTTCCTTATAGTTCTAACCATCATCATCCCTACAGGTTCCAATTGTATCATTTTCCTTATAGTTCTAACCATCATCATCCCTACAGGTTCCAATTGTATCATTTTCCTGATAGTTCTAACCATCATCATCCCTGCAGTTTCCAATGGTTTCATTTTCCTGATAGTTCTAACCATCATCATCCCTACAGGTTCTAATTGTATCATTTTCCTGATAGTTCTAACCATCATCATCCCTACAGGTTCCAATTGTATCATTTTCCTGATAGTTCTAACCATCATCATCCCTACAGGTTCCAATTGTATCATTTTCCTTATAGTTCTAACCATAGATCTGGTTTAACAACCTGCGCCAACAGATTATTTGGTAATCCATTCCATGAACTTTCCTGGTTGATATACTTCTGAGGACAGAGCTGCCCTTAAAGATGTGCCAACAAGGGCCCCACGATTTGGGGGACCCCATGCATGCTTAGGTGACAGAGGGGAAAAAACAAGCTCGTATAGAAGGTTCCTTGTACTGGAGATCTATCCAATATTGTCAGGGTGTAAAAACAAATAAAAACACAATCGTGTGGTTTTATTTATTGAACGATTGAAGTAAGTTCTCCATTTTGACTCCACTGAGTAGTATTTGTCCGTATGTTGTGGTGTGTATCACGATGACTTTTGAACGAACTAGCCGATTTTATTCAAACTTGACACAGCTGTTCTTTGTACCGCTATTCAGATAAAGTTTGTCTGGGAAGAAAGTCGAACATTAACTATTACAAGTATTTACCTTTTACAGCTGACAATTGGTACACAGGAGGAAGCTACTGTGATAGCATCACATAAAATTTAAGTATTTTTATTATCTTTTGGGGGAGGTGGGGTGGAGGGTAGGAGGCATATAACTGGGAGCCTACGAACGAGGTTTTCTCGGGCCCAAGGTCTGCCAAGGGCGGCCCCGCCTAAGGGGTATTCTAATTTAAGATTGTGGGGACATTTAATATTGTTTATTGGTTTGTTTGATTTCGTAGGTATTTCAGCAAGTGGTTAGGAATTAATTCAGAGGCGTAGGAACTTTCCGTTTTTCATGGGGGCTGGGGGGACGTTTGAAATTGTTTCTGACATTTTATGAGTGGCTTAAGAAACTTCTGGCGGTCCTTCCCTAGGAAATCTTTTAGCATAGGGAGCGTATAAGGGCCATTAAGTATGGTTCCAAGTTGTTTGGAGGTATTTTCTGATAGTTAAAATACTGTTTTTTTTAATCAGTTCCCAACATACGTCTACACAAAAAAAATTACACAACTTGTATAAAATATGTTTACCTTTAAGCTTTGGTAATAATTTTATCTCAAAATTGTAACGAATAAAAGTAACTTTATCAGCCTATCAATTAACATTTTATTGAGTACACTGTACCCATGTACGCCTGGTGTCTCTGCGCCACTGGTTCAATTGTAACATGGCTTGGTTTGTATACCATATGCTGATAATACTTATGCTTAAACATGGTGCGCTAAATAAATGTATACATATATATATATGTTTTAATTCTATAAAAAGTAGATCACATTAGAGATAGATATTCTTAATTTTCTGATGCCTTAGCTCAGTTGGTAACGTGTCTGTCGGCGGAACAAAGCGTCCCTGGTTTGGTTCTAGGCTTGGCTGAAAAATCTATAATTCGTGAAATGTGGGTTTTCCCTTGGACAGTAAGTCGTGTGATGATATAGTGACTTCAGAACGTGCACGTTTAATATATATATATACTTAGTATTTTGATAGAAAGAAACTTCTGGAAAATATAAACATATTTTTTGTGGTCAACAATTATATTTAGTGTTATTTTATAGATATTGATAATACACCTATCTACCTAAAGTAACAGCTGCAGATAATATGCCTTGACTAATTAATACGTGTAAGTAAATCAAGTAACTCTTGTAGCAGTCATTTAATTTCCTTCCTATTAAAATTGAAATGTACCTCATATCAACATTATCTATAGTGAATTTAATAAAATACAATATAATTGAATATATTACACAATTAATACAAAAACAATAAAAAATACTTTGGAATGACGAATAGTGAAGAAGGAAATGAATCAGTACCGTGGACAGTAAGTCCATATTTAATGAGACTGATACTTCTGCATGTATCCTGAAATATTTTTTTTAAATCAATACAAATGTAATCTATCTTAAAATATTTATCATAACAAGAGAAATCTACAGTTTAAGTCTGAAAGAAAATCAGGGTTAAGATAAGTACTTTTATTAAACGTTTTATACTAAGATAAAAATAAACTCACCACGTGATTTGATCATTTTAGCTCTCGAACTTCCAATAGAAGTACATTTGAAATGAAATACAAACCACAGGTAAATGAATTTGAATGTACAATAACGGAGCCTACATAAAATATAAACATAATATACTGTTTAGTTGTAACTCGAGGTCCACTTAGTGATAACACGTTGTAAATATAAACTTAACCTGTTTGTGCTTTCTTATATTTTAATCATTAGTGAAATTATCAAAATCACGTTGGATTGAATTACACTAGGTTGTTAAAACTTTATAGGAACAGTAAATGTTATAGTATAGTCTTAAAAAGATAATTAGAAATACGAGTAGTAATTAATCTAAGCAGTATAATATATACATATATATATTTGTATTTCTACCTAGCCTATCACCAATTTTACATTTTAATTAGGGTGGGATAAAAGGAAACGTGAAATAATGTAAATTTTTGAAGTTTTATAACAATGTTCCTATTTATATAATGGTAAAGGTGCAAAGTGTAAACTATGTTCGAAGGTATATTTTAGATTGTATGAATCCACATTCGTGTAGAAAGGCAGTGTAAAATCATTTAGCTATAAAAATACCTCAATACACCCAGTTTGGAAATTAACTGCAACCATCATGCTATTGTCAAACCAGATAAAATGAGACTGACCTATTATACTGCGTGCCCACCACTATGGATAAAAAGTAGTTAGAAAAGTCATAATAGTTTTTGAAAAAAATGTCATTTTTAAAAAAATAAAATTAGACTAGAATAAAGATTATTTAATGATAGGTTACTTAAAAATCGTACTAAGTAACAAATAAATCTGTGTTAGATATTAACAGTAAATGCTTACATTTGACTACAGATGATCTTTGTCCAGTGAGGTCTGACCGTTCTCTTCGCGAGGAATGAGAGTTAACGCCCTTTTGTGTTTGATTTAATACCCCTTCCTTCTCTCTCCAATTACAATCTGAACACGACGTACTAAAGCAATTCTACCCATCGAAAACCGATTAAAGTTTCAGATTCAAAACAAAGTTTTGGCTTTTTGTTACTCAATATCATTTAAATGTTATTCAATACAAAATGAAATTGAAACCTACTAAGAATAGGAAGAAAGAAAGAGACAAAGATATTAATAACACTCCTAAAATATTAAATTCTATTGTTGAATATAGAACACGGAGATGATTTGTTATACGTTAAGCAACTGCAGATAAAGGTCACTTTAAGTATATATTAAGATTTTTAATTTAACTACTTATGTGTTTTATTGACATTATAATTACTTTTATTGAGAATCGGACACCAATGTTTGGATGAAAATTTTGTATATTGCTTCATTTGTAATTACACATTTTTTAATTGCAAAGAGAAAAAATGCCATTCCATCTTTCATTGTAGAGATTTTAGTGCTGCCCGAATTATCCAAACAAAAAGTATATAAATTGTTTTTAAAATGAAATTTAAGTGGTTTGAAATTCGCTAGGAACATCTTTAATCTATTCGTAATTGTTATAAATTGTAAGCTGCTATTACTACTTTTAAATGGTCTGAGGTTTCCCAAACAAACATGACTTTAGGGAACTCTTACAATATTTAAGTTGTTGTGTAAACAACTTTTGCAAAATTACTGAAGGGTTAGTTAAGAATTTAGTGGCAAAACTTCCATAAATATTCTAAATATAAAAATTAAAAATATTATGGGAGGTCTACAACAATGTTTGATTTATTTATTTTGGAGCAGACAAGTTTGGTTTTAGAAAGAGAAAAAGGACCAGGGATGCAGTTGGGTGTCTGAGAATGCTGGCAGAACGAGTGTTAGAAAGTGACAAGGAAATGAATTTTTGCTTTATTGACTGGGATAAAGCGTTTGACCGAGTGGACTGGAGTCTGATCCTGAAGGTTTTGAGGATCATTGATAAAGATAGGAAGGATAGAGGACTGATAAAGCAGCTGTACACAGGACATAAAGTGTTGGTGAGAGTAGAGGAAGATGAAACGGAAGAGAGGAGCATATGAAGAAAGGTACGACAGGGATGTTTTCAACTCAGGGAAATTGATGGCGAAAGCTCTAGAAAGGGCGTGAGGTATTGTAGTAGGCGAAGAGCGACTAAAAACCATTATGTAAGCAGACGATCAAGAGATGTTATCAGAGTCGGAAGAAGAACTTTGGGGCATGATATGGTATTATAAGAGTAGGAATGGAATTCGGAATGAGAGTATACATCGGTAAGACGAAAGTCACTAGAGTTGGAAAGGAAGAAGGCTATTTTATGTCAATATATCAATCGAAGGGAAGAAAATATAACCAATAAGGCTGTTCAAATATTTGGGAAGTTTGGTGAATTGGAATGGAAGCTGTACGGAGGATGTTAAAAGCAGGTTTGCCAGGGGAAAGGAAGCATATGGAAGGGTGAGGTGATTACCGACAGCTAGAATAATCCAGATTGAGATAAGAAATAGATTTGCAAAGTGTTTCGTGGGAAGTGTGTTGATGTATAGATATTAGACGTGGACTACCAGAAAAAGGGAACAAAGGTATTTTGATAGTTTTGAAATGTGGTTATGGAGAAGAATGGAGAAGGTGAATTGGATGGGCAGGGTAGAGAATGAGGAGGTGACGAGGAGAGTAGGAGAAAAGAGGAGCCTGATGAGGATAATTAGGCTGGTTGGAACACATAATACGCAGGGAAGTTATATGAAGAGGATCATGGAGGTGAAGATAGAGTTAAAAAGAGGAAGAAGGGGGCTTGAAATGCTAACAGATATCAAGAAAGGAAGAAGCAACTAAAGGATGAACGAAGACGCTCAGGACCGAGGAAAATGGAAGTTGTGTTAGAAATAATGCATTGAGAAATAAAATGTGTATGGAATTCAAACAAATGAGGAAAATAAACTAATTGTTGTGTTGCTGTTGTTACTTTAAGACTATCCAAGGTGACAGGAGGAGGAGGATGACTTCTAAGTAAATGTAATAATATTATCTGAGAGAAAAAGGGAAACCTCACTGGAACTAACTCCTAAAACTTAAACGTGCGCAGATATCATGTTTAGGGCAGCGATTTAACTGACGGCACACTGAACCAACCGTTAAAATTGTCAAGGCACGTCAGTTTTTAAATTTTATATTTTATCATTAAAAAAATTATTAAGATAGTGTTTTAAAGTTCAGTAGCTAAAATCTAATAATTGAATTAATTTAAAAAAAATCATGGATTTACAATTATTAATTTTTTCACTCAATTTTTTTCTCACTTATTTTTAATTTTACTCCAAACTCTCGTGGCACACCAGCTGACCCTTCGCGGCACACCAATGTGCAGTGGAACACCAATGTACCGCGGCACACCGGTCAAAACACGTGGGTTTAGGGGGTAAAAGCCAAAGATAATATTTTCGACAAGAATTAAAGGCAAGGTGAGGTCCACATGGGTGAACACGTGGACTACTAATATTGTGTTCCGGTGACGGGGATGTCTGGTTTCGAATCCCAGCTGAGTATTTTGAAATATTTACTTTTCACAATAATTTAAATCAAAAGTCCCCACCCATAACATATTTCAAATCAATGAATAGTTTCAGAACATAAAACTAAATGTATCCACATGAGTTAGGAAATCTGCTCACCAACTTTGATGGTTGGTTTAACAGTGAGAGGCTTCCAATAAAACACTTCCCAGCAGAGAGCATGACTCTACAATATTGGGGCTGACAACCTGGGGGCTCGATCCTTCCAAGACCAGAAGAGAAGAGGTGCTTCACCAGCTGAGTAACCGGAATGAATAGACAACGCTGAGACCAGAACCTGGGTCTACAAACAAGAAGCAGTCTGGCTACAAGAAGCATTTCAATCCACGAGATTCAACAACATTCACATGACAGGTATCACGTACTAATAAGTGCAAATTTTTAAAAACATTATAAACTGAGGAGGATCGTAGTTACATAATCAGTGATGTAGATAATAAATATCTAGAAATTGTAGCTAAACAATCCGTAGAATTAGACTCAGATGCAATGCTCATGCAGTTACTAAGGACATTTAAAGGTATGGATAAAAAATTAATAAAAGTACTCGGGAAAACATGGAACAATTAGATAAAAATAATCATGAAAACAGAGAACAATGTGAAAAGAACAGGCAGGAAAACAAGGAGTTTAGACAGGAATTAAAAGAGGAAATAAAAGGCATTAATGACAAAATTGAAAAAATCACAAGGAAACTAAAAATCTATTTAGAAATGTAGAGTTTAATTTTGAAAAATGCAAGCATGAAATCCAAGAGTTAAGAAAGATTTTGAGAAAGGAATCAAAAACAATACAAATGAAAAAAAAAAAAAAATAGAAGATGATATCCGGGTCAAAATTAGAACAATGAAGGGTAATTTTGATCAGAAATTAGAAACAATAATCCATCGCACAAAAATTGATCACATTAATACTAGAGATGATTGTATTAAAAGAGGAAAACAAATGCATGAGCAGTTATAAGGATTATAAAAATGCAAAAGAAAATTTAAAACATAGACAGGATGCTCTAGATTCCAAGGTATTAGTAGGGAAAGAAAATTGTAATAAAAATAGAACTGAAATAACAGGACAGGTTAGCAATTTGACAGAGAGATTTGTAAATGTAGAAAAAGAGCAACCAAAATGTAGTGATAATATCATATTTAAAAATTACCTTTTTTACATACGGTACCAGATGAGTACATACAAGAAATTGTGGACAGTCATATAAATGTAAAGATAATTTAACTGAAACTGTTGATAAAACGTCAGAAACAATAGAGCAGATGCGATGTCACGACCTCCTTTCTACTCCAAAGAGAAATAATAGGTAAAGGATAACAAGAGTAGATTTTATTCAAACATAAGAAACATAACCACACAATAATTACTAAGTGATTGAAGGGTATCGAGTTTACAATGTTTATTCGTCAAGATGCCAGAGATCGAGTTAAGGAACAATGCTAATTAAGTAGCAACAAGCGTGAACGGAGATAAGAGCTCCAAGTAATGGTGATAAAAGCAAAGTCTCTAATATAATTCAAGCAAATTCAAATAACCACATTATAATGGTATTTTCAGAAATGGGTACTATTGGCTATGTGCACGAGTACTGGTGGTGCGACTCGTGATGACTTCGTAAGTTCTTACGGGGGGAAATCTGAGCGGCATCATGTTTACAGAGATCAAATACTCGAAAATCCTTAAACATAGCTCACCGTTTCTCAAACTACTTGGACAATCACAGCATTTTTGTCAGAGTTTGCTATAAAAACCTTAAAAGACACGAGGATATTATTAAAACTCCCGTATTCCAATTAGTTTGCTTTGAAAAAATTGTTTTCTAAAGAAAGAACTATAATGAGGTTTTTACTGCAGACATATATTTACTATGTATACAAGTTTTTTCCTAATTGATATAGATGAGTAGTATAAGTATACGAAATGATCATCATGAACTGAATGCTATTTTGATATAAGACCTATTCCTCTAACACCAAAACTTTTCATAGTTTGATGTGTTTAGTTACGAGATCTTAACGCATGCCAGGTTTTCGATAAATTGAAGATTGTCAGAAAGACCGGTCCGTCATTCCGTTCGGTCACTTATTGACGATTGTGATTGAAGGAAAGCTGGACATTATAATAGTGATTTAATATTGGAAGTAA
>JBCFYV010000935.1:5826221-6214336 GCA_039000515.1 Timema cristinae
GGGCGTTGTACCTTCGTGCGACTAGGTCTCGCGACTTCTTCAGTTCGTTAAACGCCACTTCCCATTTTTCTACCATTTTTTGGGGGGGTTCTTCCTCTAAAAACCCTGGATATAACTCCCAGCGCAGATTAATAGGTGACAACTGTTCATAACCTAATAACAATTCAGCGGGAGTAGTTTTGTGACTGGTGTGGGTTGCCGAGTTGAACGCCAATTGTAACCAAAGTAACGTGGTGTCCCATTTTCTATGAAATTGATGGTGATAAGCTATTAGAGCTGCTTTAAGGTTCTTATGAAAACGTTCCACGTGGTTCGGATTTGGATAAAATGGGCTAGTGGTGAAGTGTCTAATACCACTAGAAAAGCACATATCTTTGAATAAACGAGAGGTGAACTGGCTTCCATTGTCAGACACGATGGAACACGGAAAACCAAAGTTCTTGAAAACTTCCCTATTCAGGGCTTTGACTATTGAAGCGGACGTGGGGGCCCTCAACGGGATAAGCCAGACGAACTTTGAAAAGGCGTCTAATACAGTCAATAAAATAACATTGCCCTCACTGGATCTTGGCAAGGGACCGAACAGGTCTACATATAACCTCTGCATAGGAAATTGTGCCACATCCGAGGATAAGAATCCGTACCTACGATTTAGGGCAGGTTTAGATCGCGAACAGACCTCACATGCTCGGACTCTGTCTCGTATGTCCTGTTCCATCTTGGGCCAAAAAAATTGCTTCTTTACCTTGTTCACCGTTTTAGCCACCCCTAAGTGGGCGCCCGCCGGAGACACGTGGAAATACTCGAAGAGTACCCGGGCGTGGGAATCGGGCACGCACACTTTCCAGCCGGTCGTTCTCGACGGTTTATGTAACAATATGTCGTCTTTGATTTTGTAGTCTTGTCTAGCCTCACCTTGGCCGAGACTGGTTATAATTTGTCGTAGTTTAGGGTCGGCTTGTTGGGTAGTGTTGATGGGTACGAACAGTTCTGGCAACCCTGCTAATACTCCTACCACTTTCGATTCCTCCGTTGGGGGTTCCTTCCCCCCCTGTTTTCCTCGTTCCTTCTGCGGGGGTGTAAGCCCGACTTGTTCTCGTTCACCGTGCATCTGCGTAGGTCCGGGTTCTCTTCCCTGTTCTTCAAACATCCTTGAAAGAGTGTCCGCCACCACATTTTCTTTTCCAGGGACGTGGGTCAGCGAGTACCTTAGAACTTGTAGTTGAGCAATCCACCGAGCTATTTTTCCTATTTGCCTGGGATGATTCAATAGCCAAGACAAGGCGGAGTTATCCGTTTGAAGTTCGAACTCCTTGTGCTCTAAATACTGTCGGAACTTGTTCACTCCAAAAATGATACCCAACGCTTCCAGTTCGAAGGTGGGATAATTTTTCTCGTGTTGGTGCAGCGTTCGGCTGGCGTAGGCTACGGGTTGCAACCCCTCTTTGCTGCGTTGACACAATACCGCCCCTAATCCCGACGACGACGCGTCCGTTTGAAGAATAAACGGTTCCCGGAAGTCCGCCATTTTCAATATAGGTGGTCGCGAAAGTAGTCCTTTTAACTCTTGGAACGCTTCTTCGGCTTGCGAGTTCCACAGAAATGTTCCCTTATTTTTCTTTATCTGGTAGAGAGGAGAGGCGATCGACGCCAGATTGGGTATGAACCTTCCATAGAAATTGATCATGCCCAAAAACCTGGCTAGTTTCCTCGTATTGTCGGGGGTGGGAAAGTCTCGCACCACTCGCGTGCGTTCCGGGTTGACCGCTACTCCTTTACAAGAAATTATGTGGCCCAGGTACTCTATCTGCGTCACGGCCACCCTTAACTTCTTTGGATTGATGGTTAGGCCTGCTTCCCTTAATCTTCTGAACACTTCTCTCAGATGTTTTTCGTGTTCTTGGGCGTTTGCAGAATAAATTACAAGGTCGTCCAGATACGTAAATACGTACTCGAATTGTATGTCCCCAAATATGGTGTTCATCAATCGGCTGAGAGATTGTGCCCCATTGCACATTCCGAATGGGAGAAAATTGAATTCAAATAGCCCCACGGGCGTGATGAACGCCGTGTACGGTTTAGACGCCTCTGACAGGGGAAGTTGGTAGTAGGCCCTATTAAGATCCAACACCGTATATATCTTGGCCTCTCCCAAGTATTGAAAGGCCATTTCGATAGTTGGTAAGGGTGTCGCTTCAAACTTCACCTTTGCGTTCAATTTCCTATAGTCGATGACCATCCTATTTTCCTTGTTTTCCTTCGTTACGAGAAAGGCTGGGGACGCATACGGACTTTTCGAGGGTCTGATAATTTCCTTTTTTATTAGTTCTTGGATGTGGTGCCTAAGTACTTGCAATTTGGGTGGCGCATAGTGGTACGGTTTAGAACGCACTGGGCAATCGTCGAGGAGTTCAATGTCTAAGGTGAGAACATGGGTCCTTCCTATTTTTTCACTTATTACGTCCGTATATTCACTCAGCACCTTATTAAAGCGTCCCGTGGATTTAGTCTCCACCGCTACCGTTACCTCCCTCCGTTCAGGTAAGGGCTCTAATTCAAACTCTAGCTGGTTATCGAATTCAAAACACACCTTATTACTAGTGAAATCAATTTTCATCCCTGCGTCACGCATGAATCCGTGTCCTAATATAACCGGTGTCACCAAGGATTCCACAATTAGAAACCAAATAGGCCACGCCCACCTGCCTATTTTGATATTTATCCTTGCTCTTTGTTTAACTTTTAAGGTTCTAGTGTCCGCTAAGACGCATTGTACGTCACATGGTGTAAGCCCTTTTAGTTTGTTTTTTTCTAGATTTTCATAGAACTCTATAGACATGATATTGCTAACTGAGCCCGTGTCCAAAAGAGCGATTGTATTTATTTTGCCAATATTTATATTCACTCCCTTTAGCGCGCCCTCGTGGTTGTGATTCACGAGTGGATTCAGCGGCGTGGATCGGTTGTTCGGACCACGCCTACTTAAAAAAACTTCCCTTTACCTTGCTCCTTACCCCTTGGGTTTCTATTAGGGCAGTCACGGACCAAATGCGTAGTCGAAAAACAATTGAAGCATTTTCGAGTTTTTTGGGAGGAGATATTACCTTTTCTATCGCCTCTGACTGTTGGATTGTATGGTAATGTTTCCCTCTCCACCCTTCGTGCAAACGTGGGCTCCTCTTGGTATTGCCGGTTTTCCTGGTTACGCCGTCCGCCAACACTGGGGTTCCTTCTAAGTTTATTTTCTTCGCTAAAGTGTCTATTGTAATTTTTTATTTCTTGTTGGCTCAATTCGAAACTTGCGGCCTCTTTCACTAACTGAGGGACGGACTGTATCTGGGTTCTAGTTAAACTTATTTTAATATCGGGCCTTAGGTTGCGAAAAATACGTTTCAGCTCCTGTTCCGGCGTGAACCCCCCGTGCCTTCTAATTAGAGTTTGCAATTCAGTTACATACTCCTGTACGGATTCCGTGGGTTTTTGTATCCTTCCCGGAATCTCCTCTTCTATTAACTCTTGGTAGTTAGTCTTAAAAAAATTGACTTTGAATAATGTTTGAAATTGCTCCCAATCGCGCCAGTTATGTTGATTGTTTCTCAACCACCGTAACCTACTTCCTTGAAAAATTTCGGGAAGCGCTTGTAATAACTCCTTATCGGTTAAATGGTAAGTGGCTTTAAGTTCATTTACTCTTTCTAAACAATCCACTGGGTCTGACTCCTCCCCAAAACGTACTCCCCATTTTCTCACTATACTTAAGACCGTAAACAGTCTGGATTTAACAACCTCATGCGGTTCCATTTGAATGGGATCAGTTATAGGTGATTTGTCATTCTGGTTTTTTTTTATTTCAGTCGTGGGATCTCTTTCCACCCCCGAGCCCTCTGCTAGTCGGCTGGATAGCTCCTCTTCGTTACTAGAACGCGTGGGCTCCTTTTGGTCCCCCCTAAGCGACTTTACCTTTGCTTTGAGTTGTTCACATAATTTTAAACCCGCCTCTTTTCCTTCTATGAACTTACTATCGTCTATGGTCGCCCTTTCTAGTCTCGACGAAAGATGTAACAAGGTAGTTTCAAATTTCTTTATTTGACTCGGGGTAAGTTCTGTCTTGTCAGTTAGGTCTTCCCTTAGGGTATGTAACCTCCGTTCTACTTTGGGAACTTCGTCTGATAGCGGAGGAATTAAGGCTGTTTTTACTATCGAGGCGTTTAAGTCTCTTTCCCTATCTAATAGTAGGAGGAGTTGGCTGCGTAACCCATCCACCGTATCTAACGGGGTTTCTCCACGAATTATGATCTCGTATTGCAGTTCATCTTTCAACAACCTGTTTGGGTCCAAATCCATGATGACGGCGAGTAGAATTAACTATTGGGTAAGAGTCTAGTCTACTATTCCTATGGGATTTTGAGATAATTTCCCTGATTCGGCTTCTTCTCATCTACGCGTCCCCTATTCACTCTACGATGTTCGACCCTTACCTTCTTTTTCCCTTTTAACCTTACGCCGGCGCTTGCTCTATTTGGCCTAGGTGATGTCCTAAATAATAGGTTCTCGATGTTAACGCGTAGCACTAGCTAGACAATTGACCCCTTGACCTCGGCAACAGCGTCAAACGAAACGTACACCTTTCGTTAGACCTTGTTTTCTTTTTAGTCTGTATTATTACCTAGTGGCTTCAACCCTATAGCGCTAAGCCTTTTTCTAAGAGTAAATAATACCTCATCAATGGTTTATAGTAAGGCTAAACCTTGGTGTATAGTAGTGTGAATGTTAGAAGGGACCTGACTCCTACGTATAACTTTTTTTCTACGTCACCAAATCAATCGTTTTTAAGATGTTTCTTACCTATTAGACCAACGTTCAACAGTTTTATTTCAAAGAGGTAGTTAAGTCCAACTGGCCCCTAGAACCTATAGTTTACTCATTATGATTCCCATTAAACTCATCTAACCTTAAAAAAAGGAGAAATCACTCTTTATATTTATTATTGGTGAGCCCTGATTGAGATGGGTGTTGCCCATCTACCACCCCTCCCCATCGAATGTGCCCACACTGGATTAAACATTTGGAGAATGGGTTGCTGGAACTTGATGACTGTACTTAGCTATTAGTGGTGATGTTGACTGGTAGATCCTGTAGGTCGTGCTTGTTGTTGATCCATTCTCGGGGTCGCTCGTTCGTGGCGAACCGCCGACCTTCCCGTTGTTTCCGAGTAGGGATGCTTGTTGAATGGCCGTTTGGCCCCTTCGTTTGATGGCCCCTGGGCTGGATATGGTGAACACTTAACGGGCTCCAATCTGCTATGTGGTTCTGGTCTGCAACGTGTTGATCCGGCTGGTGATAGCGATATTGCCTCGCGCTGCCCTCCGGATTGTCGAGTCGTCATCTAATGGGTCACTTTCCACTTCTGGGACGGAATTGTTGACGTCTTGCATGCTTGTGTATACTTGGATTTGGCTGATGGTTTTTCAAATTATCACGCGTTGTTTCTTTGTTGTCTGTTTCCATTATTCTCTGCTACCATCAACTTGCAAATCATCTGATGGGTCAAACAAGTCGACTGTGTTCAATGCTCTGCTACCATTGTGCTGTGCTAGGTTCCATTTGAGGATCTTAATTAGAAGTAATAATCAAGCCGTGGATGGAAAGATACTTGTAATTATTTATTTAAAGATTATACAACACACAGAAGACTTCCTTTGACTCGTGGGCGTGCACATCGTTCGACGACTCCCAGACAAGACTAGCCATTCGGAGAGAGGTGTTGACTCTTTCAAGTCAGGCCAGTTAATCATCACACCTCTCGTCGCGTCAGCCCACTCTGAGCCGAGCGCGACACAAGCGCTAGAGTTTGCAGAGCTCGCCACCCGATGCGCACGCCACAGTATGTATGTATGTATGTGTGTGTGTATATATGTATGTATGTATGTATGTATGTATGTATGTATGTATGTATGTATGTATGTATGTATGTATGTATGTATGTATGTACATATGTATGTGTGTACATATGTATGTATGTATGTATGTATGTATGTATGTATTTATGTATGCATGTATGTATGTGTGTATGTATGTATGTATGTATGAATTTATGTATGTATGTATGTGTGTATGTGTGTATGTATGTATGTATGTTTTACAGTACGTATGTGAATATATTAGCTTAACCTTCGTACTTAATGTAAACTCCCCCCCCCAAAAAAATAATAATCCTGGATGCACCCCTGGTGCATGCTGTACTATTTCTAAAAAATAAAAAGTCAAAACAAAAATGATCCCTAAGATCGAACCACAGAACCGGTAGCTTCATGACTAAAATAAAGAAAATAAATAAGGGTGTTTTTAAATAAGTCCTGTCAAAATTATTTGAACCTAGAGGTAACAAAAATTATTAGCATTTTGGATAATTTAAATAACATTAACAGCTAAATTTAAGTAAAATTTTAATCTTAATTAAAATGGTGTTCAAAATATAAATCTATTATTTGTAATTTTATGAAAGTATTTAATATAACTCTAAGACTGTTTAAAGTAGATGTTATAAGTTAAAAAACAAAATTCATTAATAGAAAACTTTATAATGTATAGACTTATTGCATGGGGAAATAGATAAATTGTTAACCAATTGATCTAAATCTGGATCCTTGCAAACGTGTTTATAGGCCAAACACAGGAATTTCTATTTTATAACTGCCTTATACTAAACGGTTTGGTCTACACACTGTACTAATTATAATTACGCTAATGGTTTTAGGGATGTGGAAGGTTATGTTTATAAGAAGTGTACCCGAATTTGCGTGAAGGAAGAGTGGAAAACTATTTTTGAAAAACCAGCCTCAGTATACCAGACTTGGATTCAAACCTCAATCTCCCCATCATCGTCAATCTAGTCTACTGTGAGAGTAGCACCTTAGACCATGTGGCCACCCAAGTAGGTTTTTATCTCAAGTGATGTGAATCTATAATTCTAAGCGTTGTATTGAATGCTATGTACATTACAAAGGAAACATACATTTGTTTGACAGCGTGAACTCAATTATACCTGAAGATTGAATTTAACTCGGGGCTACGGATGCATCTACCACTGTCTTGAACTATAAGTGGAGAATGAGCCTGAAAATGGGACGATTCTTGTCTAGCTTAATGGCAGAGGATTGGCAACATTATACAAAATTCCAGAGTTTGTTTCCTGTGTCAAAGTTCCATTTTTAAACTAAATTTAATTTAACTGAAAGATCAATATTTGTTAGCTCATTTTAGTAATTACATTATTTATTTTCCTTATATTGATAGTAGTTTTGTGGATTATCGTATTATGCGAGTATTATTTGACTTGCAGCTACGGTCGCTGCCAGTTTGGGATGAAACCACTTTACTCGGGTTTTATCTAGATTGTGTAATGATCAATAAAATAAAACTTTAAATGAATTAAAATTATAATTCTATTTCAATTGGTTTAAAAATTACATCTGGTCAAGGGAATCGAGCCTGGTACTATTCTAGTATTCAGATCTCATTTGGCAATTGATTGAAATATGGTCCCATGGACGGTTGTTGCTTTTCGTGGCTATGCAATCATCTTTGCAACACAGTAAGACGAGTTGCCTACTCGAGCTACCTCAAGGAGTTTACTGTTAGCCGTAACTTTACGTGACTTACTATTCATGGCTATCCGCATGTACAGTATACACTAGAGAAGTAGTGAAGAGGACGGTAGAGCCTCAAGAAAATGTGTCCCCAATTTCATGGCGGGCGAGTGGTAAGTCATTCAGGGGGGAACAGACTCAGTGTACTCAGCTGGGATCTAAACCTTGACATTATACTTCACCGACAAATCGCGATGCTAATTGTTTTTAGTAGAAAGATGCTACCCTGAATTTTTAGGAATGTTAATATAATCCTAGGTTAAATGTAGTGTTTTTTTTTAGCAATATGAAGACTTTTTTGGCTGGTAGCCGTTGTACGAATAATTCCTTGTCTGGTGTAGACCTTGGTTCTAATCTCCCCAGCATTTGTTTCTTCATAAAGTGATTTGATAGTCCGCTTGTGTCGATTCGAGTCATGGGTGTGATAAAACATATTATAATTATTCAAGTTTATTAGTTCAGATTTTACCTGAGGAATAAATAACCACCTAAGCCGATTGTTTATCTTAACCCTATCAATTTTTCCGGAGAAAAAACAATAATTTCAGTCAAATACTTAGTTCTAGGCCCCCGATTTTCCACTGACACATTAGCATAATGAGCATACATAATAAGCACACATAAGTTCTGGTGCTATTTGACTCCCTATTACTTTTCCTTTTATTTTTCTAATTTGAAAAATAACTTACAATTTATAATTTTTTTTGTTAATTAAAATTTGTTTATGTTGTCGTGCATGTCAAATACACTTTATATCCTTCACAATAATTCGAAGGAGAAATCTTCTAGCACTGCTTAAAATCATAATAATAAAAAGGAATATTGACATTGGGAGAACACTTACATCTTATTAGTTAAATTCGTTTAATTTATATTAAGGAGAAGAATGAATGAATATTATATGGAACGTACTTGGTAGAACGACAATGGGTTGATTTATTGATACACTTCTAAGTCAATTAACAAATTGGTTGATTGATTGATTGATTGATTGATATACTTCTAAATCAATTAACAAAACAAGTTATGAAAAAAGGGATGGTTTGATAAAAGAAAGATTGTTAAAACATAAAAAGCTATATGTTAAGTCAATATGAATTGATGGAAGTGATAAAGAATTAATTATTCAAGGATAAAAATTGATATATCAGAAATTTAATTACTTATAAATACATATATTATTTTCCTAAGAATCACCTAGAAATTGTCCAAGAGCAATTTGAATTAAAAAATTGGTAAAGCAGTAGTTGAACAAGATTCATAAAGGAATGAAATGATTAGAAAAATATTTTGAGAATTTATCGAAAAACAGAAATTGTAAATAGCTGGTGACTGAGCTGGAGTTGTTATTACAAGTGACAGTTATATGAAAGATTAATTTAATAGAATCTAAGAAACAGTCAACTAGGGCAATTATGGAGTTACAAACAAATTGATAAGATTAATAATAAGTTGGCAAATTGACAAATTACATGAATAATCATTTAATAAAATCTAAGAAATAGATAATAAAGGATAACAATGCAAACATATGATAGCTGAAAAACATATGAAACATATTAAAATTGAAATTAAAATCTATCCAATAACATTGCATACAAGGTCAAAATATGTTATTGTTTAAACCTTGTTATCAGGTCAAGAAGTTAAAAACATGTGTTAACCAAAGAGATAATTAATTACAAGTTTGTTGATTTGCAGAAGTGTCCAAATTAATATGGTATTAATCAATCAATAAATCAATATCAATTGGATATTATAATGTTATTAAATATAAGAGATTGAATTAAATAAGAAGTGTAGACTGAAAAAATACTTAATGTTACTTGAATAGTGTATTAAAGAGACGTTCCTTAACGTTTATTTTAATTCCACTCCTTAAGACACTTGTACCGCCTCTAGACTGGTTGGCTGACGACATTATGCCATACTCAGGTCTGAGACAAAACCAATGCGGAACATTAAGTATTGAGTTGTACAATTATATCAAGAAGAATTAAAGGTTCAACTAAAATTGAGAGAAGTAATGACCCAAACCAAAGAATCTGATATTAAAATAATCATTAGATGAGTTACATCTTTATTAAACATATTTATCCTTTGAAGTCGTCTGTTGAGTTATTCGTGTTCATTTTTGTGTTCGGCCATAGCTACTCAAGGCATCTTTTGACAAGTGAAGAGCGAGTGTCGTTCGAAACGAAAACAAAAGAAGTGAGATATTTAGTTGGACAGCGCTGAGCCCACATAAAGAGAGGAAGTGAAGATTTTAATATTTATTTCTAAACCTTTACAACTTTTATATTAGATTAAATGTTATGTTATATTATATTTATCTATAGTTCATGGTAAACCTTTTTACCTTTGATATGATGTATTAATATTCTCCTTGGACTTGTAGAAAAGAAGGTTTTTAAATTATGTTCTATAAGAAGATACTTGGAGCATTGTTTGAATAAAGTTAGGCTCTTCTTCTAGGCGTCTGATAGTTTTCAAAACGAAATATATGTTTGTCCCCGCCAAAAATACTAAGAATTATGTACTATACCTTTTATGGTAGAATTAATTAAAAATATATCTAAAGTGAGCTAGAAGCCTAGTAATCAACCTGTGTGTTTTATTGAGTGAAATTCAGTATTTCGAGCGTAAAGAAAAAACTAACCTTAAACCATTATCTAAGAAGAAATCGTTATGGATATTTTTCTTTTCTCTGGTGAAATCTGATTAATTTATATTTTCATCATCCAACATCAAAACTTTTAAAGGAACATCTACTAAATTGATTATATATTTTAATACTCTCCAGACAATCCGTATTTTACTTAAAGAGCTAAACTCCCCTAATATACACTGTTCATTATCTTACACTGTCCAAACAATATTTATATTTTAACCCATATGGCATTAAAATAGATAAACTGCAACGTTAAATTTCACTCTCCTGTAACGCATATATGACATTTAGATCAAAGACATATGTATATATATATATATAGTTATTATTATTTTATCATTTTTAATCTTAGTAATGTATTTACCTGGAAGTCCATAGGTAGGACTGGGATGTGAAAACATTAACATAATAATAGTAATAATAAATTAATAAGCCCCAAAAGGGGAAATGATTGTGTTGTTTATATTGCAGTTTCATCCTGTATAATTCATTCAGTGATTGTATTGGTAAATGTTGTGTTCTATGTATTTTCTCCAAATGTCCCAGGGATCTCGACCGTAACATTGCTGTAGGTGTGTAATTATTACACAATTAGTTTAGCATCGTCTAGAAAGTGTTCCCAAGCAAACCTAGTAGTCTCAAGCTTTAAAGGACATCGTGTCATCGTCAGAGTTATTCGAGGAAAAGGTTTGTTTAATCCCTAGGAGTGGCGCCACCAAATATCGTTCAAACCCCACACACAGCCAGTTTTAATATATGTTATGCTAAATATAGTTTTTTTTTTAAGAATTGTCATCCCTTGCAGTTTTTTTAAATATATATTTACTTATACTCTGAAAGAATAGTGAGACGTCGTTACAAAAAGAAAAATTCAAGCCCGCGTTAATAACTAAAATTAATAAACAGTCCGCTGAGTTATAGCCCCATATGGGGCTACAGTTCATTAGCATGGACACAGAAACATACTTAACAGCTGATCGTGTTAATTTAAACGGAGAAGGTGTAAACGGATACTTTTCTTGCGAATATAAGTAGGCTAACGTTTTTAAATGTCCTTTCCCTTTGATAGTAGATATTTAAATAATAAAAACAGTACGCTACTCAGCGCTGTTCGACCGGTCAGACAACTTTGTACCAAGTCCTAATAATTAGGAATCAGATCAGGAGTTAATTAATGTTTAGGAAGTGCCAAGGAGAAGAGGTAAGTTTGATTAACTTCGGGAGTCCAAGTTAAGGAGCACTAGTTCGATTCCTTGAAGTTTAGTCGTGGAAAATAGGATAGAGGTCGAGTTTTCAAGTTTGGTTTATTTTTAATAAACCAGGATGAAGATGCAAGTTTTAGAGATATAGGTCATTCAATCGATTCCCATGTACTAAAAGAGTTACATTTGGTTATATTTTGATGAAGGCGTAGAAAAGTTTGATAGTAGTATCTAAAAAAAAATGAACAGAATTTGGCTTTTACAATGAAACTGTTACCATTGGACAAAACGGGCGGTAATGATCGATTTTCTTCAAGAGGCAGTCATCACCTCGTGGTCCAGTGGCAGCAATATAAATTGTGAACTGTGTTGTTATTTTAACTGTAAAATCCATTTTGTGTTTGTTCCTTTTAAATGTTTCTATCCACCTTTCCTGTACCTTATTCCAAATATAACAAAATATACCTCATAAAGTGAAAAGAGGTTTTCTTTAAATACATATACTAAAATAGGAATTGAAAGGTAATAGGCGAGCTTTCAAGTCTCTTTACCAGGATGATGTCTCATCAAGAAGTCAACCTGGACAGGCTCAAATAATGAACAGTAACAAAATGTACAGCGTTAAATTGTAACGAGTTACACGAAATATCAATGGGTCAACACTCACCAACCCAGGGGGCCGCTCTCGGAAGACCATCACACAGCACAAAAACACTATCACTGACCTCCGCTCTCCGAAGTAATACTGAACTGACTGAGCGACGCGCCCGACTTGACCAACTGCAAGAATCGAACACGTGTCCAGCCAGCCGAAGAAAGAAGAGAGTTCCGTCTCCGGCCGCGCGCAGCATCTGGTCGCTTCGATATTGTTCTCGAAGCAACTCTTTCCTTCGATTGTTATGTTTCTCCTACCTTCCATCTCCTTCGATCCTACCCCACTCTGGGAACTATATTTTGTATATATACGGCTACGCCGGGAACGTAAGGACACTTACTACCCCACCTTCTTGTGGATAAGAGGTGAGAACGGCGACCTAGGTCTTGGGGATTATTATTATACATATCTAAGTTTCAGATTCGGCGTCATGGGGGGCATTCTTGTCAAAATTGTCATTCTGGTTCTTAAAACCTATTTATTATGTTGTTGTTGAAACTTGCAATGACATGCGCTTACCGCGGCATGTAGAGGGGCCGTCGCCCTTCGTCACCCGCCTAAATTTGGGGTCCAAGCCCAAACTTTATTTGTTAGTTATTTAAGTAAATTGTTGTTTATGGTTAGAGCACTGAGAGTTTGCCTGTGCGCCCGGGTTCGAAACCCGACTTGTAATAATTCACTCATTAGTTTTGTTGTATTTAAACTCAGCTTTATTTATCGGGTTGAATACTGGAAGTTGTTATGTTACTTAGTTTACTTTTACATTTAGGGCTCATTGGATTGGTGTGACGCCATGTTAGTTACGTGCGTCTTTAAATGTTAATCTTTAAACTTGGCGTGGTAACTGTTGCGCGGGGGTTACGGTTATGCCGTACGTCTTATTCTGTATATAATACTAGCAGGTTAAACCACCAAGGAACTAAGGTCCATAAAATTGTGACCCCGAACTGGGAGTTATTTGATTTTGGGCTCGACACGTTTAGTGTCGTTTTTGACTCTCCTAAGGAAGTTTCATGATTGTTTACTAATGTTATCTAATAGACTACGATGGTTAACGGAGAGGTGCGCTTCACGCACAGATTGTGCCTTCTTAATTATTGTAATATTGTTGTTTTTCTTACAATAAAATTTATATTGTTCAACCAGGTAACATTCTTGCCTGATTTTCAGTCTTCCTCACCCTATAGATATTAATGGGGAGGGGTTGCAAAATAAACAATGAATACAGTTTTATTACATCAAACTTCTACATAACACAACCTTGAAACAATAGAAGGACTGGTACTTCAAGGAGTTGATATTGATCATCTAGAGATGATTGTTAATTATACACTTGTTAAATGTTTAGGGAATAGATTGAATTAGGTAATGTTACATGATTTATAAAAGGATTTTAGAATTTTGGTAGAGCTCGTATACATCTTATTAATTTGGTAAGAAATGAAACATAAATGTTTATGTAATAGTTAAACTGGTTGCATTTAAATATAGTTTTATTTACATCAAACCGCCAACGATGTATAGTAAATACAAGGTTATAAATTAATGTATTATCTTAAATACAAAAAATGCTAAATGTATTATAACCATTTATGTTTTATGAAGAAACAAAACACACTTTAGCCAACATGAATGAACAATTTAAAACATTACATTAAAATAAAAACAATGGGTAAATCTCTTTTTGAATAATTATTATATTACAAAATGTTGTAAAGTTATACATTTTGTATTGTAAATAAGGGGGTGTTCAAGTATTACTCAAGCACATTTTTGGCCATTTTTAACCCCTCCCTCCCTTGTAAGCAAAATAAGCAAATTCCTGACCCCTCCCCCTCCCCCATTCTCCCAGTCTCCCATTGCTTCCGTAAGATTTGTTGACTTTTTTTTATTTGTTCACTGGAATATCTTTATTTTTTTATTTGTTCACTGGAATAACATTTTTTCAGGCAATTTTGCTTATAGCTTGAACGGGTAGTAAGCGATGATAAAAAATATTCGTGCAATTTATAAATTGCTGGTAGCTATTAACATAGAAGTGTAAATTAATATTGCGAAATAATGGACAATTAGCACTGGTATACAATAAATTTAAATTCAATGAACAAGTAGAATTAAAACAAGTTATAAAATCATAAAATATAAAAAAAAAAATATTTTTAATTAAATTTATAAAATGGTATTATTAGTGAATACATGAATATTATATTTATAATAAAAACACCCTAAGCTCCATTCAATCCGATGAGCAAGTTCCTCGAATCCACGTCTCAACACTTTCAATTGTTGTATTTCTATTTGTGTGGATTAGTTCACTCAAGCTTGGTCTTATCCCCTTCTTCCTCGTTTGGCCACTCAGCACCTTCATTGCTGCCCGGAGTCTCCAAGCAGCTTGTGATCCCCCCTCCCTCAATTTGGCCCGTCTTTCTGTCTTCTGTAGAATTGTTCTGATCCCCCTCCCCCCTCCTTATCAGCAAAAATAAGAACAGCTTGAACCCCATCTCCCCTTAAGGTGCTTACGTAATACTTGAACGGCCCCTAAGTTTAAATTTAATTTAACTTTAATAAATTGAGAAAATAGATGTTTATGAAATATAGTTTCTTTATATTCTTTCAGAATCGAATAAGCTAGTTTTGATCCATTTTATCATCAATAGAAATTTGAAATTATTGTTGAAGGAAAGTATTGACTTTCAGAAAAGTTGAAAATTAAATTAATGAGGTTTGACAGTAAAATAATAAATTTCTTTTCTTGGCTACCTTTCTCCTCATAAGTTTACAATTGGCCCAATAAAATACACATTAATATCATCTGAAGTTTTTGTATTCTTGTAGCCTAATTCAGAGGAAGATCAACACAATGAAAAGGCCTAATATTGGGTTTTCTGAAATAATACTCAAAACTCACATGGAGAGCTTACGTTTTGAAAATCAATGTTAATATTCCATGACACTCTACCTCATTTTTACCAATGACCTATCGTATTGCACCGGTTCTTAGTTAACGTTGCTGTAGAATGGTTGGTAGCACCTGACCCAAGGCCTCTTGCAAACACCGTGGATGCACAGGAGAGAGGGGCTTTGCACAAGTTTCCTAGGGGGAGACCAAAGCACCATTCAGGGCGTGCAAGTTATGCTCGGTGAACAACATGTTTGGATTTATTGCACATTATTGGTAAAATGGGAGGAAATATACCAAGTTACATATTGGGAGGGCAGTTTATATGACAGTGTTACTTAGACGTTTCAAAATGAGGGAGGAAATATACCAAGTTCATCTGGGAGGGCAGTTATTGACAGTGTTACTTAGACGGTTTCAAAATGAGGGAGGAAATATACCAAGTTACATCTGGGAGGCAGTTATTGACAGTGTTACTTGGACGGTTTCAAAATGAGGGAGGAAATATACCAAGTCATTACATCTGAGTGTTAGTTGAGTTCTTTACCAATTCATTGAGCAGTATACGTTATATGGACGGTTTCAAAATGAGGGAGGAAATATACCAAGTTACATCTGGGAGGGCAGTTTTGACATGTTATTGAGTTCATGAGGAATATAATTAACTGGACAGTATGATTATTGAGTTCAAAATGAGGAGGAAATATACCAATTACATCTGGGAGGGCAGTATTGACAGTGTTAGTTGGAGGTTTCAAAATGAGGGAGGAAATATACCAAGTTACATCATGGGAGGGCAGTTATTGACAGTGTTAGTTGGATGGTTTCAAAATGAGAGGAAATATACCAAGTTACATCTGGGAGGGCAGTTATTGACAGTGTTATTGGAGGTTTCAAAATGAGGGAGGAAATATACCAAGTTACATCTGGGAGGGCAGTTATTGACAGTGTTATTGGATCGTTTCAAAATGAGGGAGGAAATATACCAAGTTACATCTGGGAGGGCAGTTATTGACAGTGTTAGTTGGATGGTTTCAAAATGAGGGAGGAAATATACCAAGTTACATCTGGGAGGGCAGTTATTGACAGTGTTAGTTGGATGGTTTCAAAATGAGGAGGAAATATACCAAGTTACATCTGGGAGGGCAGTTATTGACAGTGTTAGTTGGAGGTTTCAAAATGAGGGAGGAAATATACCAAGTTACATCTGGGAGGGCAGTTATTGACAGTGTTAGTTGGAGGTTTCAAAATGAGGGAGGAAATATACCAAGTTACATCTGGGAGGGCAGTTATTGACAGTGTTAGTTGGAGGTTTCAAAATGAGGGAGGAAATATACCAAGTTAATCTGGGAGGGCAGTTATTGACAGTGTTATTGGATGGTTTCAAAATGAGGGAGGAAATATACCAAGTTACATCTGGGAGGGCAGTTATTGACGTGTTAGTTGGAGGTTTCAAAATGAGGAGGAAATATACCAAGTTCATCTGGAGGGCAGTTATTGACAGTGTTAGTTGGATGGTTTCAAAATGAGGGAGGAAATATACCAAGTCATCTGGGAGGGCAGTTATTGACAGTGTTAGTTGGAGGTTTCAAAATGAGGGAGGAAATATACCAAGTGTCATCTGGGAGGGCAGTTATTGACAGTGTTAGTTGGATGGTTTCAAAATGAGGGAGGAAATATACCAAGTTACATCTGGGAGGGCAGTTATTGACAGTGTTAGTTGGAGGTTTCAAAATGAGGGAGGAAATATACCAAGTTACATCTGGAGGGCAGTTATTGACGTGTTAGTTGGAGGTTTCAAAATGAGGGAGGAAATATACCAAGTTCATCTGGGAGGGCAGTTATTGACAGTGTTAGTTGGATGGTTTCAAAATGAGGGAGGAAATATACCAAGTTCATCTGGAGGGCAGTTATTGACAGTGTTAGTTGGATGGTTTCAAAATGAGGGAGGAAATATACCAAGTGTCATCTGGGAGGCAGTTATTGACAGTGTTAGTTGGAGGTTTCAAAATGAGGAGGAAATATACCAAGTTCATCTGGGAGGGCAGTTATTGACCGTGTTAGTTGACAGTGTTATTGGAGGTTTCAAAATGAGGGAGGAAATATACCAAGTTACATCTGGGAGGGCAGTTTATTGACGTGTTAGTTGGATGGTTTCAAAATGAGGGAGGAAATATACCAAGTGTCATCTGGGAGGGCAGTTTATTGACAGTGTTAGTTGGATGGTTTCAAAATGAGGGAGGAAATATACCAAGTGTCATCTGGGAGGGCAGTTATTGACAGTGTTAGTTGGAGGTTTCAAAATGAGGGAGGAAATATACCAAGTTACATCTGGGAGGGCAGTTATTGACAGTGTTATTGGAGGTTTCAAAATGAGGGAGGAAATATACCAAGTTACATCTTGGAGGGCAGTTATTGACAGTGTTAGTTGGAGGTTTCAAAATGAGGGAGGAAATATACCAAGTTACATCTGGGAGGCAGTTATTGACAGTGTTAGTTGGAGAGTTTCAAAATGAGGGAGGAAATATACCAAGTGTCATCTGGGAGGGCAGTTATTGACAGTGTTAGTTGGATGGTTTCAAAATGAGGGAGGAAATATACCAAGTGTCATCTGGGAGGGCAGTTATTGACAGTGTTAGTTGGATGGTTTCAAAATGAGGGAGGAAATATACCAAGTGTCATCTGGGAGGGCAGTTATTGACAGTGTTAGTTGGATGGTTTCAAAATGAGGGAGGAAATATACCAAGTTACATCTGGGAGGGCAGTTATTGACAGTGTTAGTTGGATGGTTTCAAAATAAGGGAGGAAATATACCAAGTTACATCTGGGAGGGCAGTTATTGACAGTGTTAGTTGGATGGTTTCAAAATGAGGGAGGAAATATACCAAGTTACATCTTGGAGGGCAGTTATTGACAGTGTTACTTGGACGGTTTCAAAATGAGGGAGGAAATATACCAAGTTACATCTGGGAGGGCAGTTATTGACCGTGTTAGTTGGAGAGTTTCAAAATGAGGGAGGAAATATACCAAGTTACATCTTGGAGGGCAGTTATTGACAGTGTTACTTGGACGGTTTCAAAATGAGGGAGGGAATTTACCAAGTTACATCTGGGAGGGCAGTTATTGACAGTGTTAGTTGGATGGTTTCAAAATGAGGGAGGAAATATACCAAGTGTCATCTGGGAGGGCAGTTATTGACAGTGTTACTTGGACGGTTTCAAAATGAGGGAGGAAATATACCAAGTTACATCTGGGAGGGCAGTTATTGACAGTGTTAGTTGGATGGTTTCAAAATGAGGGAGGAAATATACCAAGTTACATCTGGGAGGGCAGTTATTGACAGTGTTACTTGGACGGTTTCAAAATGAGGGAGGAAATATACCAAGTTACATCTGGGAGGGCAGTTATTGACAGTGTTACTTGGACGGTTTCAAAATGAGGGAGGAAATATACCAAGTTACATCTGGGAGGGCAGTTATTGACAGTGTTAGTTGGACGGCTTCAAAATGTATCCGATATGTTAAAATAAACTCCGTTGTGTTATTCCGCAAGCAAACTATACCAACTGACTGGCCGGTGCACGTTGGCGAAGATAGCGCCAACATTTTCGGATAGAGGGTATCATATGCTCATTATGACGGAACCTCCAGCCGTTAATCTCAGTTTTCTATACTGGATCCACTACATATTTATTCAAATTGCTTCTCAATTGTCCTCATGAGGCAGAGTTCCCCCCGCTATAGACTCAGTGCTTCACAGACTATCTGGAAACACCGGGGTTCGAGCCCAGTGCCTCTGAATCTGTAGCTAGGAACACTGACCTGTATGTAAGTAATATATACTATCTATATGTTTGTAAGGGGTGAGGGTGGATACAATCACAGTGCCTATAACTCTAATAACATATTTTAAAACTGCTGTAATCTGAAATCAATGTTAAAAATATCCTTATCCTACTGGGGAGTTGTACAAATCCCGCCCTATCCCCAGAAAACATATGATTACGGCTCTGGACCTTATAAGTTATATTATAATGTTTGCATGTGTGAGGACGGTGGCGTTTATTATGTAATGCTCTGTCTTAAGTGGGTTCATAACAGCAGGCCCAACTCAGCCCCAGAGGTTTGGGAGGAAAAGGGAAAAGAAAACACCTACAATATGACAGAAATGTGTGACGTGCGTTCGTATTTAAATTATTACTCGACATTTTCCGCGGTAACGATGGGGGACAAAGAGACAAAGTTTCTTGTTAATAATTACAGTATGTCCCTATGTCCCAAGCACAGAGGGAATTTTCTTTTTTAAGAACCTGCGGATGCTCGCTGTGACATGGTGTAGCCCAATTGGGCTATTCCAGTCTGAGGAAGAGGGGCGACTGTTTCTGTAGTGAGTGCAATGGGTTCTAGCGGGAAGGAACATTTATAAAACACAAACACAGTGTTTGTGGTAAACAGTGACAACCTTTTAGTTTGTGGTTAGGTATTGATATTACCCCGGCCTGCAACACAACGTACACTTGTAAGGTATGCAGATGTCGCAGCAGTGACACACCGAACCCTTGATCCTGAACTCGCCGTCCACACAGCTATCCTTGGTGACACGTGGGTCGCACGTGGTCATCACACAGGCCTGCGCCATGCAAGACAACGCGAAACACGTGTCCAGCCCCGTCAGAAACACCACCAAGACCACTCGCATCTACAAATACAAACATTCATATCACGAGCAAGGTTATCTTAAAAATAAGGTTCGAGCATAATATCGACACACCTCAGAATACAATTTTGAAATTAATATTAAGTGTATATGTTGGCAGTTTCCAACTCAACTATTCTTACTTTCTCTCGCCATCTCAGAGAGAAAGTATTGTGATCGTCAAAAATATTGAACTCAAGATTTTCAAAATTGTCGACGTTTCATGACTCCCTGAAACAAAACAAAAAGTTTTCACAATGCCGTCTGTCTGTCTGTCTGTCTGTCTGTACCTCGGGCTAGAGCTGAAACCGTTTTACCGATTGGGCTAAAACTTAGTATTTAGAGTTTTCATAAGGTCCCCCCAATTAGTTTTTGGAATTAGATATCCAAACCTAAATTTAAGGGTAGTTTACTGAAGGGCAAAAAGAGAAAAAATAAATTTTCTTTAAATTCGCTTTAACGATTTTAACTAAATTTTATATCTAGAAACTATTTATAGCTATAAAAAAGATGGCAATTCTTATTTTCTCATGAAAATAGCTTTGAGGGTACTTTACATGGGGACAATTTTCAGGTTTGATCATTTATCAACAACTATTCGAGATACAAAATACCTTATCATTGTAAAGTTGTAGTACTATTAAAGATACAAATCTTTTATTTGAAACATATTTTTATAAAACAAATAATTGTTGAGTTATAAGTAAATATGTATAAGGACTACTTTTTAACTCAGGTATTTGAAAATGTGTTTGATTCTTATTCTCTTTGGTGGAAGAAGATGCTTCTTTTTCCTCAATTTGTCTGTAACAGTGTTGTTAGTTCCTAGTTACATAGATTACGCAATTAACCGTGAATGTTACTTCGTTTACGATCTTTGGTGTAGTGTTCCCACAACAATGTATAATTATTATTTCGTTTCTCAAATCTTACCAATTTTTAGTAAGTGTCCATTTTAAGATAAAAGCGGGAGAAATGGAGTGCGGTGCATCGTAACATTTTATTTTAAAAATTTATCATACATACAAAGTTCCTGGACCAACCATTTTACAAAGGTTAAACCTGTCAGCACCGTGTTATTATTATTATTATTATTAGCACCGCGTCTTACTACCCATTCGGGTTATACGCAAGCACCGTGTTGTTTCAAAACTATTACCAAGAAACATGTATTCACGTATTCATCAAATACAGTCAATCAGCCGCTGAAAAGATATCCTTTGTAAAACAAAGCGCCAATCACATATTAATTACTTAAAAAATAACACACCATTCAATAATACATTTAACTACGCGTGATAGTTTTAACTCGTGCATTAATGTGATTAATTGTTTCAAAATTAGAAGTTAAATGCTCCCATCCAAAAATATTACTTGGCCCACTTGAAATCAAACTAGATGTTCCATTCTAAGAGAGATAACCCGCATCGGTGGTTGCATGGTCTAGCACGTCACTCTCGTGTTAGACTGGATTGACGGTGAAGGAGATATCCAGGATCGTATCCCTCTAGGGTGTGATGAGGTTTTATTCCTAAATGGTTTCTCACCTCATCTCAATACAATTGCGGCTATATGTCCTCTAAATTATACCTTCCTCATCCTTATTATACTAACGTAATAAGATATGTGCGTGCAGACCAGCGGGTAATGAGAGGGGGTGAAAAAACCAAAATAAGATAAATAAAATAAAATGTTTTGTAATCGCGTCTCTCTACCCGTTATATGTGTTAAAGATGAGTTAGGTTAAATTTAGAATAAGTGTACCCAGATTTGCATGGCAAACCATTTAGTAATAACTCCCCTCGGAACACTCGAACGGTATTCAAGCCCCAGTCAATTGAGAAAGTAACACCTTAGACCATTCGACCAGCGAAGCAGGTCAAGAGATAGCTAAGTGTTTAAAGATTTGAATGGGTACCTTAAGGAACTGTTGCAAGTAAATAAGGAGCAGATTGTCTTCAGAGAACGGTTGAAGGTCTTGACTGAGTCTCGAGATATTAGAGCAACCACAAGGTGGTGTGTGAATAGAAACCAGCTAACGTCTGACATTGGTAGGGCCGGAAACCCCACGTGACTCAACAAACAAACCAACCTCAAGGTTTCCTCTTTAGTTTGGTAAGAATGAACCCCTCATAGCTTATCAGAAATAAGTAGTTCAGTAAGATTTAGCTTATGCTAGTAAAATAGCGTGTAAGAAGGAAGAATTTAGGGTAAATGTCCCCGAATATACGTGGACGAAGAATGGGAAACCACAATAAACAATTTTAGTAAACTTGACCGGAATTATATCCTTGACCTCATCGTCAACAAACCAGGCAAAACGAGGCAGACATTTGTTCTGCGTGAACACCGATGCGAGTATAATTTACGCTTGACAATAATATAATAATGTCATCTCTATAAAACTGAAATCAAGGTAATCAAAATCAATTGTGTAAAATATAAACATATGCACAATTTTGTATAAATTATTGTTATACAATTTTCTAAGAGTAGTTTACTGTCGCTACTTCTCCCAATCCGTGGGCCGACGTGTCATGATGGCTTAGTGGAATGGGTAGGCAGCGGCAAGTAACTGTGGGGTTCGTTTTTATCTTGTTTATTAAAATAGATTAGTTACTATACGAATGTATAAGATAATGTTATGTAGGTTTTAGAACAGGTTGAAAGAGTTTAGAAAAAGGTCCTCGTTCAATCAATGTCCTGGGCGTCCTCCTCCGTACTGAACAGGGGCTCAAGCTGTAGGATATCCTCGTCACAAGTTGCTGTAACTCAGTAGCTAAGTATGTAAAGCCCTCCGAAGTAGCCCCTTAACAACTAGCGTCCTTCCCGGCCTCCCTATCCTGAAAAGGTCTAAAAACTCTCTATGTTATGCTAATTGGCAAAACAATATCGGTTTTTGAAAACATGGCCAGGTACGCGTGCGTGACTGCTGATTCATAACAATTGATAGTGTTGATATCTCAGGCTTACATAATCCTTGCAGGCTCTATATTGACTAAGGCTGCAAGCTACAACGTTTCTAACTCAATTGATTTAAATAGTCTTAACTAGTAATAATTATATTTGTTTGTTTTTAGTGATAATTTAGCAACTCAAATTGTTAAAAAAACCAACACAAATTCAAAACGGGCGTGTTAATAGCAGCTAATTTCCAAGCCGTTGGGCAAGCGATTCAAATGTCAAGCTCATTTAGTCAAGTTTGCTGAAGAGGGGAAGGTCAAGGATTGAATCTCACCTGGGCATACCTGGATTTTTTAAAACTGTTTCCTACTCTCTCAACATTATTGCAGGTATATTTAATATATATTATATCTGTCTTGTCTACATTAACCTATTAAATGTACTAGCAGGGTCGGATTTAGAGCTGTGGCTTGTAAAAAATTAAAGTCTCTAAAATTTAACGAAGAAGTTTTTTCTCTACAACGTTTCGACATTATAATTGTTTTATTTACAAAATTAGTAAGTAATATTTTGTCAGAAATAAACCAAAATTGATAGGGTAAGCTATAATTTTAAAATCTTACCATAACTGATAACTATATAGCTAATGTTGGGAAAGACCCTGATTTGTGGAGGCCCTTAGGCACCAGCCCCCGTCCCTTGGATCCGGGCCTGTCTACTAAAGAGTATTAAGACGGAGCGAAAATAAATGGTACAGTGCACCAACTTTCTCGCTCCATTATAAAAATTGAGGGAGACATTTACTTAAATCTAAAATGTGTGAAACCAAATAATAGATATTCTCACACATTCTACCAAAAAGCATGGATTAATAATAAAACTGTTACAGAAACATTAATAAAAGAGCAACATCACTGCCCACCAAAGAGCATGACGAATTATTATAAAATATTTATTTTAAATAAATGATTATTATTTTTAATAATCCCACATTTTCGCAATTGTAAGTTATTTCGTATCTCAAAGAGCTACGGAGATGTGATCAAAATTTGAAATTTCCTTCCCTGTAAAGTGCCCTCAAAGTCATTTTTATGGGAAAATGAGAATCGCCATTTTGTTTATGTTGCTAGACTATGCCTAGATAAGAATTGCAATCAAAATTGTGAGAGGTGATTATGAGGAAATACATGATTTGTCCTTTCACCCTTAAGTAAATTACTGTGAGGCTCTCAACTCAGGGATTTATTCTCAAGATGTTTGATATCTATTGTAAGTCTGATATAGGGTCAAGCATCTGAAATGGGAGGTATTTCCTGTGAATCCGCACGTGGGCCCATAGCTGCTGACTCCAGTGGGAGAGCATTGAATCTGTGAGAAGAGATGTTCAAGCATCGCGTTGTTTTGGATGACATGGATCCGATCTAGGCCCGTTGATTGGTGCTTAAGGCTGTGCAAGAGTGATAATATTTTATTTTATTTTCTTATTTTTATTGTTGTGAGTCTTATTAAAAGAATAAAAATATTAAAATAAGTAATAATAAAGCAAAATGGTTATGTATTTTTTGATTAAATAGTTATAATGATTAATTTAACTTAATAATACTAATTCGTATCCAAGTATTAAGAAATACAAGCAAACGCCTTAATTTTTTGTGTGGATGTACGGATAGTATAGCACTATATGGTAAACATATTTTAGGCACGGTCTGTACCATATTTTCCAAGATATTAATTTTTATTTAATAAATAATGAAACTGAATCGGCGGCAGACTTTCTCATTCGTTTACAAATAAATTTCCTATTAGAAAACTACTTTGTATTTTGAAATTAAATTTAACTCTCCTTATTAAGCAATAAATACTGGTTCATTTGACATTTTTCATACAATCATTACATCATATTTTAAAAACTGGATAGGAAATAGCCAGAAATTACGTTATTTTCACAGAAATAAATACAGCCAAACCGGGCCGTACCGTTGAGAACCAAACACAGGTAGGAGAGACCGCTTGTGTTTTGATTGACAACGGTGGGCGGCGGGGAGTGATGAGGGGGATGAAGATCATTAGCAAACTTTTCAAAACCAGCTGAGAAAAGTATTGAGGTACAAAAACATACAAAGAGTAATATTCTGATATATTAGACTGAGCTTGATTGTTAGCTATTTAATGTGTGAAAGCTGTACAGTCTATTGTTACCAGTATTCTTTGACATTGTTTAGTTTTATATTTTAGTTTAAGCGTAGGCTACCATTTAACTGGCATAAATATAATTATATTAATCAAGGCCGTAGCCAGCAAATAATTTCGGGGGGGGGGGGGGGTATCCCCCAATCGATGGAGGCTAGGACAAATTATAAGTATTAAACTCCTCTAGAAGCATTTTTTATGGCAACATAACATCATAACTGCCTAGGCTAGAAAAAAATTCAAAATATTAAACATCTCTAAAGCTCTCCAAAGTATTTTTACGGCAACCTAACACCATAGCTGCCATAGGCTAGAAAAAAATCTAATTATTACACACCTCTAGATGCTCTCTGAAGTGCTTTTTATGGTAACACAGCCCCCTAATTTGTACTTGTACATTAATTTTGGTATTGTTTAAACCATAAATAAAGCAATATATATTGTTCATAAAATTTCCCGACTATGGTCTTGATATTAATCAACTTTTATGTGAGTTTTACTGTGTACAAAATGTCTAAGCCTCGTTCATTTCTAAGTAAAGTATGCAAAAGATGAAAACGATCCAGAGAATTAAAGAGATGGAGAATCCAGAAAGAAGAATCAAAATTAACCGGAAACAAATTTGAATCACTTAAAAGGTAACTGTAGTTTGAAAATATTACAACTAATATTTGTATTTTATGTTTTTTAAAGTATATGTAGGCGTATTTTATTTGTTTATTTTCTAAAAAAATTCTACGAATATGCCAAAAATGTGCCAAATATATTTATGTTGATAAATAAATTGTAAATAATTTTTACAGTCTTGTACATGAAATGTGGCCGCGTTAAATTGGTTCCAAACGGAAATTATGGCAAGTTTTTGTAATCTAGTGTGTTGGCTACCTAAAGTTTAAAATAGTCCTTAGATATACACATAATATAAGGTGATGATTGTATTATAATATAATTTATAAGTTATGGGTTAGTGATTATAAGCCCTAATCAGTATGCATGCCGAGTAAATTACACGTTTTTCTGGTTTTTTAGTGAGCGGGAGGTCAAGGTTTGAATTCCGACTTGGTGTAATCTACTAAAGCTTCTTTTAGTAACAGCTTCCCACGCTTCCTCCACACAAACGCGGTACTTTTCATCTCTATTCTACTTTACTCACTCTTACCTATATAATAACTAAATGCGAATATCTTAGATGAATGGTAAGACGTTCTGTAATAAAAAAAAAAGGGTGTGTGTACTTATGTACGCGCGTGAGAAGTTATACTTCTTTGGCATCATTAAATATAAATATTTATTATTTATTCAATTTAATAATAAATATTAAAAATTAATGTTTTAATTTATGTTCGATTTAAATTTTTATCACACATTTTTTATTAAATGTTTTATTAATTTTATTTCTTTATTTTGTAAATATTAAATAACCAATAATAAATATTTAACAATAATAATTTAATAATATTTAGTATTAATTATGTTAAATAATAATATTTTAATTTATATCAATAAATAATACATACGGATAGTTAACCTCAATTATATTGGATCACTTGAAAAAGTCTATAAGCACAATTTTTTTCACTAATATTTACGAATAGTAAATAATATTAATCAAAATATTCAATTTAAATCACTACTGAATATAATTTATTAGCACATATATAATTCTCACTTGTATGAAACTAAAACACGTGTTGTGAATGTAGAAACTAGAAACATGTGGATAAATATTATATATATGAAAACAGTGATCAGAGGCGACGAGCGTACCATAGAGAAAGGAATAACATAGTATACATTTCTCTATGAGCGTACCAACATGCGCGACTAACAGAGGTTATATTTCTATTTTGTTGGTAGCTTTTTTTCGAGACTTAATGAGCGGTTTAACTTCAACCTGTTACTTTTGTTTTACAGTGATGCGCGCGCATCTTAAAATTTCACTCTCATCATTTTTTCATAATGCGCCTAAAGAAGTATAACTTCAATAAATATTATATATATGAAAACAGTGATCAGAGGCGACGAGCGTACCATAGAGAAAGGAATAACATAGTATACATTTCTCTATGAGCGTACCAACATGCGCGACTAACAGAGGTTATATTTCTATTTTGTTGGTAGCTTTTTTTTCGAGATTTAATGAGCGGTTTAACTTCAACCTGTTACTTTGTGTTACAGTGATGCGCGCGCATCTTAAAATTTCACTCTTATCATTTTTTCATAACGCGCCTAAAGAAGTATAACTTCAATAATTAACTATGTAAAAAATATATATATTTAATAGTTTTTTTTAGGACTTGCGCCCAAGAAAGTGAAGACTTTACACCAAATACAGGAACCTCCAATTCCAAAGATATGCAGGCAGACACATACTTTTTTGATGAAGATGACGAATTGGAGGATTTACCACCGAATGTGGAACATCCTTCACTCGTTAGTGAAAACACTCTTTCAAAATATGAATATAGTAATGAAAATACCTTACTAGCACTTTTCATAGAAAATATTGAAAGGTTGAAAGAACACAGGATTCTTCCACTACGGGTCACCGAATTATTGATGTAATGCCTTTTTCTAAACAGATCATTAAATTAGATGAACACTCCAAATAATGTACGTTAGGTCACTATAAACTAGAAAAGGAAATTAGAAATGGGCTTGAATTTATTCTCGTTTATTTTTGTGACAATTGTGATGGTAAGCAATGCACTACCTCAAAACAACTCGTAAAAATTAACTATTTGTTGGGAGAAGAACACATTGAACTCTAAATACAAATGAAAATATTGATGAAGCTAACCTATAGATTCTAGAAGCATCTAATTAAAATAAATCCATATAAGTATAACTCCAAATAAATGAGAGAGGCATCCATTTATTTTATCTGGGGGTGGGAAGCTCCTAATAGCTTTTAGAGAAATCTTATTTTAAAAAAATATCAGACGATGATATGGGAGGGAGCTTGGTAAAATCCTAGTGCCCCCCCTGATGGAAATGTCTAGGCACACCACTGGCTTAACTAAAGGGTAAATTTGATGGACCAAGATAGAATGGAACAGGCATAATGTAGTAGGTGTCTAGATTAGTAATATATTTAAAAAAAATACTAACATACAATAAATGTGTTTCAAAGAGTTAAAGCTAAAGCGTCTTAATTCAAGTGTTTGTATTCAAGGTTACGAAGCATAGTATAAACTTTGTCATATTAAAATATTTAGTTTATAAACTAGGAAGTATCAAGTCTACTTCCTCACTAAGCAAGTGTTGGTGTTAGAGACTGGTGATACAATGTTAGCTACGCATGCATTGCTAATAAACCAGACAGTCCTCAAAAAGGATTGTTTGTGTTAGAGAGAGGGGATACAATGTTAGCCCTCAGTGAGCAGTTTTCTGGTTGCTGAGTAGTGTCCAAACACATACCAGGGTAACCACTCTTTTATTTACTAATATCAAGATAAAGTATTGTAATCTTGGAGAAAAAAAAGTTTCACGATATTGATGAATTTTTACTTTTTTTATAAACTCAAACTCAAAAAACTAGTTTTCACAATTCTGTTTGTCCCCATGTCTATCTGTTAACCTGTCCCTGGCCACGGATCGGATACGGTTTGATTGATTTCTTCAAACTTGATAAGTTATAGGGCACTATCTCAACAAGTTTATTTTATTTTGACCCTAGCCTTCAAATTTAGGATAGTTTACAAATGAGAAGTTTTTTAATGCATTTTTTTGTTCAAAACTGGATCTAAAGATTCTGATTAAAATGCAAACCTAGGGAGTAATTGATCTCACAAATAACGTAGAGGCTATTTGGTTTTTGGTCAGTAAAATTTTGAAGTGTGATGAGTGATTTTTCAAAAACTTGAAATATCTTAAAAAGAGAGTTGATGTAGGTATCTTGAACTTGTTTGAGATTAAAACAACACACTGCTGCTAGCAACAGATATATTAGCCTATATCAAGTAATATTTTGTCAATAAGTGATTTAACAATGTTACTTGTAATTAATTGCGAGGTATATATCCAAAGTAATATTTTGTTAGGACGTGAATTAAGAGTGTTACTTGTAATGAATTGTGAGCGATAGAGCTAGAGTAATATTTTGTCAGTAGGTGATATGAGTGTTATTTGTAGTTAATTGTGAGGGATATACCGCAAGTAATATTTTAAGGGTGGCCACTCACCAATAAAATTGGGAAAATTCCCGGGAAATGTTCTTGAAAATTTGCCATCATTTGAGAATTTAAAGGTGAGGACCACCAGAAATAGTTTTTGGGCATACACATTTAAACATTTGCCATGGGAAAACTACTTTAAATATATTCTGGAAAAATTAAATTAAAAATATTATAGGTAAGGAAAACTATAATTAGCGTTTAGGGGTATCCAAATATCAAAACAGTTCTAGAGGAGGATCACTCCAAATATCTCGGAAGGAGTCTAATTTTCAAAATATTACTGGACAAGGACCTTTCAAAATGGATTCTAAGGGTATTCAATTTTCACAAAATATATGGTGTTGAGTCCCTGGATCTCCTATTAATTGGAAGAAAGTTCCTTTTAAAAATATTGTATACACCCCTACACAAATAAAGTTCCACCGCCACTGGGTGAATCACCTTTTGTAAATGTATAGGCCTATGCATATTACTGTTTATCTTGCCTAATCTTCACTTGTAGTTGAGCACACATCACACGTGCAATAATGGCCTTTTGGTCCAGACCTTTAAAAAATATACGTTTAGAATGTAGAGTAATATCATGGATGTACCCTCGTTTTTAGTGGGGAGAGAAAGGTCCTGTCTATGGTGGATCGTGGTAAAGTCTCCCAACAGGAGATGGTCAGAATATTTTTTATGCATGGACTCATCTAATAAATGTGTGTAGTACTCCAATCTATGGTGGTAGAACCGAGGGGGGGGGGGGGCAAGAGGGGCCTCGTTCCCCTGAAAATAATCTCAGCTGGAATAAATCCCACCCCCTAAATATATTTTAAATCCTCTGATACTATCGAATATGAAGTTGAAAGATCTTGCATTAACCTCAAAATAACTTCTATAGACATTCAATTACCAAAAGTTTTCCAGAGAAGACCACCTCAAAGTTTCTAGAGGCATCTAATTTTCGAAAAAAATTCAAGCTAGGAGCAGTCTAAATATTTTCTAGAAGCACCTAAATTTTAAACATTTTTGGAGGAGAACCCCTTCAAATAGCATTCAGGAGATCTAAATTTAAAAAAGTAAACTGCTTGAGGACTATTAAAAATAGCTTCTGGAGGTATCCGAACTTTTAAAAAATTTCCGAAGGATGCTACTCAAAATAGGTTCTAGGAACATCCAAAGTTCTAAATAATTTGGAGGGGGGACTACTCTAAATATCTTTTAAAAGAGTATAATTTCAAAAAAGTGGGAAAGGACCACTTCAAATTAGGGACAGAGAAAACGATAAGTGGAGTGTAGAGAGGGGTGATTGCCCTTCTTGGAATAAATTAGCCCTCTTCTAGATGTAGTTCACACCTACTGATATTCCCGAATATGAAGATAAATGACTTTAATAAAACGGCAAATAACTTCTTAAGACATTTAATTTTCAAAAATGCGCCAAGTGATTGAGGTGACGACGACCCCTGCAAATAGTTTCTAGACATCCAGTTTTAAAAATTTGCTGGAAGGGAAGCACTCAAAATAGATTATGCATGCATATAATTTTCAAAAATAGCCCAGGTGACAATGCCAAATAGATTCTAAATACATTCAATTAAAAGATAATACAGGTGAGAATCTTTCCAAATAAAGTAATATTTTATCAGGAGATAACAACGTTAATAAGGCTACTTGTGAGTGATGGGGTTAGAGAATTGTGTATATTTTTGTTGATTATTTTATTGTTATAAAAATAATAACTTTAATATTTGTATGAATTCCTTGTATTTTCTTCTTAGAGAACATACCTTTTCTTCTATTATTTTACAATAATTTAGTTTACATTTTCGCTGTATATTATGTATATGATTTACCAACATTAAATTGTTTTTATTTGTACATTAAACAGAAGGGACATTGTTTATTTAATGTTATGTAAAGCGCACTATTTTAATCGATTGACATTGTTATTATTAACGGATGACAGACGTTCACTGTAATGTAACTAAATATATAGTGGAAAAAGAACACCTGGATACAAAAATAAAACACCTAGCTTTTGGCTTAGCGAGTTCTTTATTCGCTATGTATTAACTTGTGGTCCACTATTATATGGATCCATCTCAACGTTTGTCTGCCAGTTTTTTTTTTGTCGACCAGTTGGCTGTCTATCACTTTGTGGTTCTATGTACGTATTTTTCGATGAATCGACGGCCACTAGTTACCTAGTCTATCAAATGTTTGTTAATATTTTGTCGATCAGTTGGTCGTCTAGCACATGGTCCTACCCTTATCAACAAATTGGTCTAAGTACTCCTTCGTGTAGATTACTTGTCTGTCGATCACTTTGTTCACACGTATCAACCAGTTTATTGTTGATTAGTTTTATGCACCCAAATTGGTCAACTATTCGTGTGTATATCACTTTGTCCTCGTATGCATGAACTAGTCGACCAGTAGGTCATACTAGGGTCAAATAATTAACCCACCAAGCATTCCAAATATTTGTATACTTTTTGTCGACCAATTGGCTCTTTATCACATGGTCCTACTCACATCGCCCATGTGATCGACACTGCTTTTGCATGACAATTCACTTGTCTGTCGACCACTTTTTACACACATGTTGACCAGTGTGCTGTCGACCAGTTAGCTGGAGCCCCAATTGGTCGGCCAGTTTGCTGTCACTTTGTCCACCTAAGCATGAACTTGTCAACCAGTTGTTCCAAATCGTGTCGGCTACGTGTCTCATCTAGCCTACGAGATATTTTTTACAGCTTATCGACCAGTTTGTATGATGACAATGTAAACAATATGAACCTGTAACTAATTTTGTTTACAAATACAACTATAGTAATTAGGCCTAGAAATTTAAATCATATCAATAATAGCACTCAGTCCTAGTTAAATATAATTGTGTTCAAAAATATCAAGATCATTACACTTATTGTGTTTCGTTGAATATCATATAAAAATATGTTTATCTTAAATTAAAAAAACCTTTAGTTAATGTCATTTTTATTCCACATATACCAAAAAGTGTATTTAATTTTGTATATTAACTTGTTGGAATATGTAATCATCTTTACAAACAGCACAGTGAATTGGTTCTCATTTACATTAAAAATCACATATTTATTCGAGTTTCCCTGACTAGGCCAGGGGAGGATCCAGGTGGGGTTGGGTGCAATCGTCCCCTCGTGCATAGAAAATAAACATAAATATTTAAACCAATACCTTAAAGTTGTAAAGAATGACTGACTAACACCTTCCTCATCCTATCTCCTACACGACCTAATCAAAATTAGGCAACCTCTCTTTCAACTTAGCTCTAGAGCAAAGAAAGGAGGGTAAAACTAAAATGTTCTAGTATTAATATTAAGTTTAGTATTAAAATACATATTTTTTCTTTTATTACTAAAACACTTTAGACCTATGTACAGTATATATTTATTACTTTTATTTTGATGGCGACTTTTTGTTTTATATTATTTTTGTATTAAAATTACAAATTGGTTAATCTAAATTATGTTCTTTCTTAAAGTATTATTATCATTAAATTAATTGATAATTTCAACTAGTTTGTTAAACTCGCAATATTATAATTAAAATATTATAAATTAAAATATTTATTAATCAAAATTATTAAATTTATCCTTGAAGGAGCCTTGTAAAAACCAATTTACCTCTACAACTAGCCCTGGATCCACCCTTGAGCTAGGCGTAGTTAAAAGTATTTGTCCTTCTAACAATAGCATTGTATTCCACCAAACCCCCCTGTAAACATTTCTTGTTAGGCTACTAATCCCCTCTTTCCTTACTTTTATTTGTACTCAAAGCGAGAAGTTAAGTGAGAGTGAGAGGTAATGATACTGTCACCCTCTTTAACCGGGCCGTCATGAGCACGACAACCCGATAGTACTACACTCTATCGGAATATATCTGTCCCTAGCAGCCTGTGCACAACGTTAATGCCGTCATTGGTATCTCCTAGTTGGCAGAGTCTAGCTAGTGTTCATCCTAGAGTAGAGCTCTGGGAAGTTGGTTCCAGACAGTTGATCCTTGCGCGCCATGAGTGTAACCATGATTAAGACATGGTTAAGACAATGGTTAGAGAGTTGTGATCCCATTGCTGCCAAGGGAAGTCATGGCTGTAAGATAATGGTGACCAGGGATGGGTGAACGAGCACTCGTCAGTTCTTTATTGACTAAACCTAAAGTAGAGTGATGTGCTTGACTTTATTTTAAGATACCTGATTAGACCTCTCACATACAGAATGATAGCCAATGGTCTCTAGTTCTTTGAATCAGATAGTGGAATAATGTCGGCTTAACCTTACATTTTAGTGTCAGAACGGGAGGATTATGTATGATAGTTCACGGCCCACTTTACATTTTGGTTTATCAGAAACGGGATTGTTATACACCGTGATTAGAAGTCAGGCCTTCACATCCTGGTCATAATAAAGACGTGCGTCTATCACTTACATTACCGTTGATTTAGAGCTGTATGTGTAGTTCCAAAAAAACACCGGGGAAACCCTAGGAAAACCCTATATACCAAGTTTTAGTCCGATCGGTAAAATAGTTTCGGCTCTAGGCTGAGGTACAGACAGACAGACGGCATAGCCAAAACTACTTTTTGTTTTCAGGGGGTCATGAAACGTCGACATTTATCGAAATCTCGAGTTTGATCTTTTTGACGTTCAGGATACTTCTATCATCAAGGGGTCGAGAGAAAGTAAAAAGAGGCCGATACCTGCGTTGATGGACAAAGTTAGCACATTAGTCTCGATATTTTCTGGTCGGGATTCTAGCCCCAGCCAGGTGTTATGAGGTTTATTTTCCTAGATAGTTTCTCTGTTACCCTTCACGCCAAATGTGGGTACATTTACTTTTAATTATTCAACTCTACTCCATTTATGTAAATATTCAGATAGCCCAAATGGAACTTGATATACGAAAAGAGCAGATAATTAATACTAAAGTTATTTTAGCAAATAATGGTGTTATTGAATGTTATGTGGATTCTCTTTGATCACGGTTCATTCTTTTATTTTGCACAAGTTATAAATACAAATGATCTCAGGAAGGATGCGGTGGTCCGAAAGATTAACCCAGGCTATCTTTGTGGTATGTGGTTAAGAATATCAGATTAATTTATATTTTTATATCCATATTTATGTTTGAGTTCTGTTTAGTTTCAATAAAACATTATGAGTTGTTACTATTGAATGGATCAGTCGTTAGAAATGAGCTATCTTTAATTAGTCACTATCAATTTATCGAAATGAGGTCATTTATTTTCAACACGTGATTCTAAAACATAACAAAATACATGGGCGATACACGTTTTATTTTGTCCGATCTTGTCAACCACGTGACTATGGACGCAAGCAAAATGAAAGCTTTCTATTTAAATAATACAAACAAACTAGCACTATCGTGAAGCTATTTCTCAACAAGTTCTTTGTCCTCTCGAGGCAGGAACTGTTTATAAACGAGAGGTTGGCAGGCACCTCCTTGAATTGCGAATAGAGATTCATGGCCTTGATAGTTGAGGTTTAAAACTGTGAACAATCTATCCTAGAGAAACTTTAGTTCGAGTCTGAGGGAGTGAGATTATTTATTAGTATTTATATCGCGAGAAAGAAAGGGACTAGTGATTAGTTCATTATAGATCTGTGCCTTCTTGTATAAATCCCACGGTAAATAATACAATAAAACAACCGAGGGGATTGACTATATATATATATATATATATATATATATATTAACTCATATAATATGAATTTATAAGTGATTTATCTGCGCCGGTGGTAGCATGGCATCTAAGGTTTCAGTGTTGCAAGAGATTGAATTGTCAGTGAAGGGAAGCTGAGAATTCGAGTCCCGGTCGGTTGTCCTGAAGAACTTTGCTCTGATATGGATTCTCATCTCATTCCATTCAAATGCGGTTACAATTCCTCAACGTTATTTTATCATAGTCCCTGCCCCTCTAGTGTAACTAGGAGAATAGACCGGACGGGTGGTAAAACGCAATGGAAAAAAAAAGAGAGCATAAAGTGGCTACAAAACTTACAAAATTGCTTTTTGTGTTCGTAATGTATTTTTGAGAATGTTATAAGTGATATTTATTACGTAGGTGACATTGTTATTTAAATTCGGCTTAATAGCCTAACTAATAATCTGTGAACTTTTTTTCGCTCTAAGAACGATCAGAAAAGTACTGTATTCAATAAGAAGCACGTAGGGAGAGATATATTTTGTTTAACATTTGCGGAGTATCATTTTATTTAATGGAGATACACGAGAATATCAATATTCGCAATTGTTCTAGTTTTATTTTAGTTTCTATCATGTAAACCATTTATGCCTTAGAGAATCGAACTACATTTTGTTTTAATGAAGAATGAAAGTAGCTTATATACAGAATTACATAAATATCACCTGACAATAATCAGAAGGCCATTACAAAATTGCCAAGGAGAAATGTTTTTCCTCTGTTAATTTTGATTAACGTGAAATAAAATTTAAATAGTAGTGAGGTCTTGCCATTGTTGAATCCAAACTTATTTTTTAAATTAAATCAAAAGCAATTTATTACTTTAAAATAAAAGCCTACCTATCTAATAAAATATTGCCACATTGATTTTAATTATTTAAGCCCACTGGTTTTAAAATTATTACAAATAAATTTAGACCTATATTAAATACTAACTATAGGCCTAAATCTAAATCAGATTTTAAATTTAGTTCACTGGACTATAAATAATAGTTGTAGGTTTAATAAAATTTTCTGTGTAGGGCTTAATTGAAAGAATACATCATTACAATACTTCTGAAATGTTATACATTTTAATAGCATTGTGTGTTGATTAACCAGGAACATTGAAAACATAGTCTTGACCTTTACTTTAGCAAATATTAGTGATAGTATATTTAGGATCTATGATTTTTGGTCTGTATGTTAAAATATTATTTATTACAATTTTAAACTTACCTCTTTTTTTTTCTGAAACTGTAGGTTATAGCTTAGATCACATGTTTCAGTAAACAAAACAGTTAAATACTTGAACGCAAAGACCAAATAAAATGCTTCATGGTTCATTTAAACATTTTTTTAAATTTTACATTGTTGCCAAAATTTAATTAAAATCCCAAGTTATTATTTACTCATAAAGTGTTAGTAAACTCTATGTAGAAAGAATAAAGTAACACAAAATATAAATTTATCCCATACGTAACACTTTTCTTTTTTTAAATTACGGGTTGAATAAAACTAAATAGGTTTCAACATTTGACAAGTATTTTAATATTTAGAAAAAAAAAGAGTTTTGTTTGAATCTAACATGCTTAAAAAAATATTTTATATACAATTTTGTAACGTATGGGATATCTAAAAAAAAAATTTTTAATACTAAATTTATTGATCCCAACAACTTTTTAGCAGTCATTACTTTTATGTTAGTGAATAGTGTTTATAATTTATAGTTAATTTGTTTCCAATTATATCTTTGTGATGTTTAAATGTATATTTGTAATGTCCCATAAGTAACACACACATAACATATTCATATTCATTTTAGGTGAAATCTGAATTTGTTAACGACAATATAATTTACTATGTTGTAAAATACAATATTCTAGCTTTATAATTACACAACACATATTATTCTACTTGAACTTTCAGGTTTTTCTTTTGTAAAGTCGAATACTGTGACTTTACCCTTGAAGCATCTTACCAGGTTGACATTGACGTTCCTCTCGCGTTGGATGCGAAATTAGGTGAAGCTTCTTCCCCTCTACACAGTCTCCACAGAAAACTTATTTTCTTCGGAGAACGTCATGCCACTCACAACATAGTTTTTATTGTGTTCATGCTTACATGTACAAGTCTCTTATGCCACCTTTTGAGTGACCTCATTGTGGCAACGTCACTGTCCATGCGAAGTCCCAAGGAATATTGGTTGGCACTGTCTTTCACTCCAATCACTGCGACTGTCCATCAGCATTCTGCAACTCGCACACCCGCTCTCTTTTTACCATCACGAAACCTTGAGATGTTTCTGTCCAGTAGAAAAGGGTTTGATCCCAAACTAGGAACATACTGTACGTTTTCTAAGACAGACGGCTCCCAACTATCACCATTCCACGTCGATATGTGGGTTGAACCGTGTCCACAGATCGATAGCTTTGCACCATTCGCAACTCTCATGTATTTCCCTGGCGAGTTCTCACTTAGTTCACTGAACCACTTTTCTACTTGTCATGTGCTGCGACGCACCCGAGTCAATGGTCCACACATCTTTCAAAGCACTGTTTGTAATTTCACTTGACATTACCATGAACGCAACTGACGTTTTATTCTTCTTCGGTGGGCACTCACGCTGCCAGTGTCCCACTTGGACACAACTATGACACTTTGTTAACGTCATTTGGTCTTCAGTTGAATTGTTGTCCTTGTTCTTGTTGTTACTTAGCCAAAACCTTGAACTATGTTTGCCTTTTTGAGAAGAGAATGCGCTACTATCCAGTTCACTTTGCTTCTTCTGCGGGTCTTCTTTCTGGCACAGACGTGCTAACAAGCTGTTAAAGTCTCTCTCTTCTCTTATATTGTACCACACTGTCATGAGATTCTGATAATGTGGTGTCAGATCACTGATGATCCTCAACATCCTTAGGTTGTTGGAAAGCTTTTCCCCTTGATCTTTAATTACATAGCTTTGGACACATCCACTGTTACTGGCTCATCTTCTGCCATTTTTAGACTAAAAATTCCTCAGAGTGTGTCATAACCACCACTTCACTCTTTTTCTGGTGACTGGCTGCCTTGCCATCATTTGCACTAAACTCTGCTTTTTGTGTTGTCGTTGCATTTTCTTTCATAACTTCGGTTACGTATTCCATCAGACACTTCCCACGCAATATTGAGTCCATCTGAAACTTCCACAATTTATAGTTGCTACCATTGAGATCGTGGGTTATATTTTATCTAAATTTCTTTATTTATGCTGGTGAAGTTTATATGTTACAGGGTTACAACTACCGACATTGATTAACTAATGTTTTTATTTTTTCTATACCGTCTACTTTATTATAACTACTATTTTATACTTTGCTATTCAATAAAATACTACCTGAGTTACAACAATTTTACACTAACAGTGAACCTACACGAGTTGAAATGAACCGACCATCGACTCAAACGGAATAATGGTTGCCTAACGATTACCGACAAAATAAACGATACAAACTTTTCAACTTGAAAAAATTATTTCACTCATATTAGACTTACAATTTGATTATTTTGGAAACGTACCTGTTGAATAAAATGCTATGAAATATGTTATTAAGTCTAATTAAGAAAGAATCGTTTATTCAACAACACAGATACAAGTAATATGAATACACATTGTTACATCGAAAGAAAATAGAAGTGAAAAATGAGCAATTTAGTGCTCGTATCATTTTTTAAACTGAATATTACTAGCTCTACGCAAGTGACACAAAAAATAGTCTCTAGATAATATGCGGTGCAATTTTTTTAACAAATATAAAATTAAAATAAATGTAATAAAAGAAAACAAACGTGCACAACACAAAAAATAATACACAAGACACGCTTATTGCCACCGTTGATCTCTATAATATAACTGGACGGACATACACATACACGTTTCAAGGACAAAAGCGTGACGCTCAAATTTATCACTGAGGGAGAGGGGGGGGGGGCAGATTTAACGGTTTCTTTCAATGTTCCTATGCGAAAACATGTCTCTGATGAATAAAAGTGCTATTGTTTGAAAATAGTGATGTACTATATCATACTTTCCTGAGAAACATTTACATTAAAGGATATACAATTCAGTTTTACAGGTAATACTGTATAAATACTAATAAAACCTTACATATTAAATATGTAGTTATCATCAATGTTGTCTACAGTCTGCCAATACTACACTTATATTTAAAGTTGGTTATTATCTTGTATATTAGTTTCAGAAACCATATTATATTGAAATTTTGATAAATATAATGAATAAGGTATCTTAAAACTTGATTACATTTGTTTAAATGACAAACTTTGTATAGTTGCCATACATTCAAACGATCACTTAGGTTATAGGCTTGTGGAAAGTATTATTATATACCTTTTTTTTTAATTTGGCTCATATAAACCATATTATGCTAAAATTTCGATAGATATAATGAAACAAGTTAGCTAAAAACTGTATTAAATTTGTTTGAATGACACACTTTGTGTAGAAGTCTTACGTTCAAATTATAATTTAGGTTATAGGCTAGTAGGAAGTACGGTATCTACTAAACCTCGATTTTAGTAATAATCCCAATCAGTAAGGCTTTATTTCGTACCAGAATACTATCATATATATAATATTTTGGTAGGATAAACGGCCATTTAGAACGGAAGTAGAAACTTCCTTCTGGAAGGTATTTTATTCTAACTAAACATAACAATAGGGTAGGATTATGGTATGAGATAAAGCCTTACAAGCGAGCTTTCTTCAAAAATCATCGCATATATTAGACTACATCAACTTTTTTAAAGTAAAAACTAACCAGTTTTTAACTTTTATATGCTTTTCAAAGATTTTACTAACATATTTATTTCATTTAACTAATCACACATTGATATGTCTCAGAATATTCAATCAAATTAATGAACAATGTCAAAATGCCACATTGCCACATGGGTGTAAGAGAGAAAGATATAACCGAAAGTTTATTTCTCTCTTATACAATGTCATGCAGACGACAGCTCGAAAATTTCAGCCACAGATGTCCATCCAGTTATATTATAGAGATCAATGACTGCCACTTACCAAACTGCGAGTGGTGAGTGCTACCAACCTAATTTCACTTGCATAGGCCTACATATCAGATGGCAGCACCTGCCATTTGCTACACTATAAAACACTGTTCGTAGCACCACCCTATATCCAAGATAAAATTAGCACCGTAATATTTAGCTTTTAAAAAGTTTAAAATATTGGGAGTACTGAGCACCCCTGATAAAAATTTTGTGGATGCGTAATATGGAAAGCACCCCACAGTTGGTGCCTATGAATGGGAATGTGATCAGTTTCAGATGGCCTCTCTAACCTGCACACTGCTCGTATTGGCCACTGGCGCCATCTTGTCAAATGCGCAGCAACTCCACGGAAGAAGAGGTTGCCCTATCAATTGTGCCCTGGTCCGCTGTGCTGCCATTGACGCAAGCGTCTGTAACAACAAGTATAACGGAGTTTCTTTACCAAGAGATGGCTGCTGTCGTTGCTGCGATGTCTGCTATGTCAGCGCAGGTATTTATTATTCTATATTAGGCCTATTAATTCTCAAACCTTAATTTTGATAGAAAAAATTATATTATTTGATTATAGTCTCCCATAACCAATTTAATCGAATCCCTGTGTATTAATATATTCAGTTAGCGTGGCCCTATGGCATATAGTTTTAGTCATATAACATTTATTCATCGTTTACACTTAGAAAAACATGTGCGATGAACGCCAAAATATAACGTACTGTACTTAAAAAAATGAGATAATACTAACATGTTTTGAACCAATAATTTAAAACGGAATTAATTAATTTAAAAAATTAAGAATAGTGAACATTCTTAGTCTTTTTTCTTAGAACATCAGCATAAATATTGTATCTCATTTCAGCTCTAATTTAGTCTGGATCATTTTTGTGACTTATGATACTGATAATCTTAAATTATCAATATTTAAAATAATATTAACAACATATTAAAAATATGGCCACTAGTGGAATTTTGTATGATTTAAAAGTTTTTTTTCAAACTAAGATAACCTCTTGTATTAACATTTGTATAGTTTATGCTAGTTAGAAGTAAACGATATGTATACATACGAGGTCAAAAAGAGGAACTTATATTTAAAACGTAAACTCACCTTTAGTTAATTATGATCTGGAAGGTTCGGATTTAAATACCATATGGCTGTACGTTTTTTATGTAATAGATTTTCCTCATCTACCAAGATTTATTTTATTGAATTTCCTTTAATTACTCTTATTAATTCAAAGTAGACCTACTTATGTTGGTTATCTAAGCTATAGATAACCTCGTGTAGCAAGGCTCATAAAAATAATTAATAATATAAGATTTTAACATATAATTGTGTAAAGGTCCACGTATTTATTTTTGTGAAGAAATAGCTAATGTACTCCACGCTACAGGTGTATAAACATACACAAGACTAATACACATTACCATATTTTGTACACACATGTCTTAAGACAGTTTTAACTATGGTCACTCTATGTCGATCATTATTTTTATTCAAAGAGTACAGTCTATGGATAGCCAACCTAGAGGCCATGTCCCCAATGTCAGTCTCTGCTTGTTTCCAGTGGGATGCGACTTTTGTGGAGGTTATAGCCTAATATTGTCTACTATATAGGAAAGTAATATACTCAAATAGAAAGTGGTAAAGACTGTTTGTTATAGATTAATTTCGTTTTGGTTATTCAACTTAGAGTATGCTTGCTGACATACTTAGGCTACTTTAGGAGACTCCTGTCTTTATGAGTGGTTCTGTACCCTACAAGCGCTTGTTTTGCTAGTATCTAAAACAACCTACCGAGCTAAGATTATCTTCTGTTACCTCTCAATCCGATAATTAAAACCAGTACGGGTATTTTTCACTAAAAGGTTCAACACTCTCCCTTCATGAAAATGTGGGAACATATATTTTAAATTCTATAGTCCTCAAGCCTTCCTTAATATTTTAATTTTCTGATGGCTCAGATGGATGAAAAGACGTGGTTTGAAATATATATAATTCAAAAATTGGTTTTGAATGCTTAAGGGGCATCAAGGGATTGCTATGGTCTCAGAGACAGACATTGGAGTGTTTCGATCTCTTGTGAGTGTTGTCTGTGGGTCTAATAATGATTTCGCTGTTACAGGTCGGAACCGACCTTGTTCACCACCGCAAGTAGGAGTAGCCGTAATATGCCAGGCTGGTCTGACTTGCGTCAATAATCGTTGTCAGTGAACACATTTTATGTGATGGAAGTTGTATTGTATTACAAATAATAAAAACCTTGAGGAATATAAGTGTATGTTTAATGGACCCTGCCCTCATAGATCGATTAACGGAGATTATTACTATTTCCTTTAATTATTTCACCACATATAACTGCGCGTCGGGGCTATCCACACTCGTGGGGCAGGGATTACGAAGGTGCGATCTAGAGGAATTGTACTCGTCCTTGCGTGAGAGGATGAAAAACAATTTAGGAAAACTTGCCATAGTAACTTCCAATGGCAGGAGATCGAGGTTCAAGTCTCGGTCGAATGTACTGAGGGAGGTTTTTACAAAATGGTTTTCCACTCTCCCTTTCTCTATCCACGCAAATGCGGATACACGTCATCTATATATAACCTTCTTAATACCTAAATCCACTAGCTTAATTAGTACGTAGGCGTAGGCCTATAACTCTAACGGGTAGTAAGACGCGGTGCTAAAACACAACTTTTTATGTGTCTGGTGATGTTTATGATGTTTGTCACTGAACACGTTCACTAGATAATATTCAATAATGTGAAGAGGAACTGATACGTACAGTACATGATTGAATCACCTGAATCCCCAATTGTATATTTTATTTTAAGGGGTAGACTACCAGTGCGCTGGAATGCATTACAGACGTTCATGAAATATGCCATGATTAGGTAGTGTTTTATTTTTTCCAAACTTGACTTGAGCCAAAATGGAGATAAAAGATGAGAACATGCTTATATAGTACTTTCAACATTACATTTTGATATTCTATGTATTAAAAAAATTAATGGATATTCGAAATTTGCTCATTTTAAATGGCCCTTTAAGTATATTGTCACAGTTCTGAGACGAGGGTAACTACTAGATAATCCTAGATACAACCTTTCAGAAACAAATAAAATAATTTTTTGATAAGGTTCCAACAGAAAATGTAAAGATAATTGATAATTATTTTTGCTGTGTTGACGCGTCAAAGCTAATGTTTTTCAGCCATCAAGTAGCGCAGCCACATCCTCCATTTACGCTTTGGAAGTAAAGAATAACCGGAGAAAGAAGGAAAGGCAGTTGACTCTATTCGCAGGCACCCTTTTAGTTTGGTGTCTGCCTTAACCTTGTTGAGAGTTAAGACAACGCACAGTCGCACAATAGTGATGGGCAAAATTGAGTAATTTTAGACTCGCATAATTACTCGAGTAATTTTTAGCGAATCTATTCGAATCGTCTCGTGGCAATCGGTTGGACAAAATTAATCGGGAGTCTTGCAATGGAATTCGTTACTAATAACTAGGGGATGGATTTATAGGCACTAAAAATGTAAAAAATGGCAAGCAAATAGGCACTAAAATCTCAAAAATAGGCACATAAATATGCATTATTAAGTAAAAAAAGGCAATAAATAGGCACTAAAAAGAAAAAATAAGCACATAAATAGGCATAGTAATGAAAAAATGCATCAAACACTCAACATTTTTATTATTAATTCTTAAAATTTAGCATACACTTTCCATAAACAAAAATTAATTACCATTAGAGTTAATTACCAAATACTTCTCAAGATTTTCAGATGTAAATTTTGTTCTGTTGTCTGACAAAGTGTTTTTATACTGTGAAAAACTTCTCTCGACTTCACACGAAGTCATCGGGCAAAACTTCAGACAAACTATCTCTAATGAGCTAAGCTTGACTTCTGGGAGTGATTTAGTTTGTCCTTCTAAGATGTCTGCAATACTTGCCATCACTTTCCACCCAGGGTTTCTTTGCAATACTCTGTTAAATTTGTCGACTATGGATGTGCCAACTGAGACAGAAGCCTGATTCAGGGTTTCTTCTATTCCTCGCATTATCTTCACAGCTTTCACAAGAGGCAAATCCCTCTCTTCAAAAACTGTGATTGTTCCAAGAAGATTTCCAAAATTGCTTTTTACGTATTCCAGATCAGCAATGACAATTGAGCAGTAGATGACAGCATTCACTTCTGTAATGGCGACAGCTTGTTCCTCGTCAAAAGTTTGGACAACCTACAAGCAAAACGGTTGATATATCAAAACTCACCATTCTTTCAATATAGTGTGTTCTACAAGTATAACCATTAAATTTAAAATATGTTTAATTATGTGAATGGACAGCTGAAATCAATAAAACTAGTGGTAAGCGCTCACTGCAATTTTAATTAGTGAACACACCTAAATATAGTGTATTGTATAATATCTTTTGAATGTCACCCAGGTGATCTGCGTAGTACAACGCAGCATGAAGTCATGTACCCCAATGCGTTAACACTGGCTGTTGTGGCAAGGGTGTGTTGGGCAGGGTGGTCTTAAATGAGAAGATTCGTGATGGAGCCTTCAATAACACTTTCTTGACTGTGGACATAATAGCGTTAACATTTGGAAAATGTGATCTAATATCTTCTGAAACCCTATGAACCGCACTCACCAGACAAGTCACGTGAATTAGCTTGGTGTAGAATACTTTTAAGTTTGCAGATGCTTTCAACATGTAGGCCGCACTGTCTGTCCGCAGCACCGAAAACCTTTCATTGTGGTTTTCTGATGGCCACAGGACACTTAATATAAACAAATTAACTGATTTATAATTCTCATTTTTACAGGAATAACACCGTAAACCATTAAATTAACACATTATATCTTGTGAAATTAAGTTATATACTTACGAAAAGCATCACGGACAACTAGGGCAATTATTGAGCTGTTGGTTGCCTCAAGCATCTTTGAAACAACCAAGTGAGGTTTCCCAGGACCCGTAGAGTCTAGTTTTCCAACCACAACATTTTCAACATATCTGCCACAGCGCTCAGTGTAACAGTGTAATATACATAGCCACTTAATGAACTGACACTGCTGTGAGCTAGAAGAAAATACTTGTCGCTAATATGACCTGACTGAACGTATCAGACCACTAGACACATGTGTTTTTTCTACGTAACACGAGTATCCACGTGGAGTGACTTAAGGAGTTAAGGAGGGGGGGGGGGGGGCAGCCGCAAGTATTTATAAAGAAAAAAGGAGGGGGGAGGAAGAAAAAGATATAAAAAAAAGGCACTTTAAGGCTCTCATTTGTAAAATAGGCACTAAACACCGAAATAGGCATTTATAGGCACTATAAAAGTTATCACATTATCTTCGCAATCCTCGAAAATAAACTTATACCTCAAAAGCCTACTTTTCAAAGCATAGGATTTAAAAAGGCATTTAAGGCAAAATCTGCCCCCCTACTAATAACATGTCAATAACATCTTCCTGTAGTAGGCAGTCGACAGAGTTACCTCCACCCCCTTATTTTCAGGGTTCACGTTTCATGTACAGTAAATACGAAAGTATGCGTTTTAAGAAGTATCTCACATAAAAGTATTGTTTTGTGGTATTTTTAATAAAATAAACTTTTTTTTATACATTCATGTTAAATAAATTGATAATAATTGTACCTTTTTAAAAGTGAACACAGTTTTTTTTTTTTAGCTTACTCTAATTAGTTTCAATTTATAAATAATCATATTTTACTAAGGAGAAATTATAAGCTAAATAATTAGTTTCGTTATATGCAATTGTGGAAATAAGACTGCTGAGGTGCCTAGTAAAAAAATCTAGTAACTTACATCGGGTACTTTTAAAAAGAATCGGAAATGTGATATGCTTAGTTGGCATGCTTTTCGATTGTGTACCTTACATCTGCGAGTATTTTGTATTGAAAATACACGTGCAACATTTAAGCCATAAAGGGTTATTTTTGCGTAGCAGCAGAAACTGTTGGTGAAAAATAACCTCTAAGGGCAGATGTTTTTTGAATGGAAATAGCATGGTAGACAGTCCAGCCAATAAGGTCGATTCTCACTTAGCTGGTAAGAAAAGAGAGAATAAAAGAATAACAAGGTTCGAGTAAAGTTACTCGAGTAATCCCGGAAGAATCGAGTACTCCGATTACACAACACAATCAAGCTCTCGATTATTTTTACTCGATTGTGCCCATCACTAACGCACAGTGAGCACATACATTTTTGTAAGTTAAAAGTCTTTAAAATAATAATATCTGCTGAAGCTTTTATTGTAAATTTATGAATAAATGTGTTTACAAACTGGTCCTGATTTCCAAACAGTTGTGTATGCTTTGCCTTCTTTTGATAGCTATTATAATTATATATTAATAACATAGAATTATACTGTAAATGTGTTTTTTCGATAAATTAAAACTACTGACTATGAACAATAATACAAGCAAAAAGAACCATCATAAAGGGGGAAAAACTAGACCTCGACTATCTGCTCACCGCAAAAAATTAGGATAGTAGAATAAGGGGAAGAAGCGTTTTATTGATGGATCAAACCCCAACTCACCGATGAATGTTAATACCACAATGGTGGCTGGCATTATTAACACAGGCCAAGGTTTTTCTCAGAGGGAAGAGTTGTCTGCAGTACTAGATATGCCTTGTATGGGCAATCCTATGTACCAAAAGATACACCAAGAAGTAGGTAAACACCTAGGAAGCATTGCTTCTGATGAAATTATGGCTGCCGCGCGTGAGGAAGCGACATTGGCTGTCAAAGCCAATTTAACGTTCGATTTAGTACTTAATAATATAACAACTAAAAATTATTTAAATTGAAAAAGTATTTGGAATAAAAATGTAAAAGAAATGATAACAACTGGGTAAATAGAAACTGTTTAGTGACGTGCCCCTGTTAAGTGGCGCCCAGGGCACGTGCCAAATCTGCCATACCCTAGATCCACCACTGGATATACATGAAATGATCAGGATTTTTATTTATTTAGAGATACGTGTGTAATTAACATGATTTTAATTTGTTTAAAGACATATTGTGGTAGTGTATTGAACATAATTTTATTTAACTTTGTTGTAGGCATTTATGTGTGGTGAACAGGATTTTATTTTATTTTGTGGTATATATGTATTGAACATGATTTTCTAAATTTTGTGGTATGTGTGTAGTGAACATAATTTTTCTTTTTGTTGTGATATAATATATAGTATAAATTTCTCTTATTATATGATAAACCTTTTTTTAAACATTTATTTTAAGCGTTGTGTTATACGTGTAAGGAACACGATTTTCCTTTGTGTTGTCATGTTATAGCCAAGGTTTACCTTTATTTTGTGATATCACTGTTACATTACTCCTTATGGGGGTAATTAGGTAACTTTACAAACAAGGTGAAATTTAAATGCAATAAGAATTTGTTAAACAATAATAAGTTCATTAAAAACAGAAATAATTATGATTAGGTTTACAATAGTAATACAAGAGTATAGTTTTGAAGATGGTTACAAATAATAAGACTTGTGAAATTTGATTGTCTTGCTGTAGCTGAGCAGGGACCAGGCTACAGGTTATTAACAAAAGGTATCGAACAAAATATACATGTAAATTTTAATCAGTTAGCTTGACTGGGTGTTAAAAATATTCTTTAAACACTTTGGATAATGAAAGACAATAGAAAGATCTGTAGATAACAGTGGTCTATGGCTAGCAAACAGGTGTCGATAAACAGGTACTATGGCTGGTTCTTTTCCCTATCGGTACTGCCAGAGCATTCAATAGTACAAACAAATCTAATTGCAATTATTCTGAGAACAACACAAAAAATAATAGGGGCCTAAAACAAGCAAGGACAAAGGGTATTACTTGAGCAGACCCCATTATGACACAAGTGGAGTTCCATGGGTTGCTCACCCAAGTTAATACCGTACGTGAATCGTGACTACTTGACCAACTCAAAACATAGATCTCTATTAACCCAACTGTGATTTGTTAAACAGGACAGACAGCCTGGTTGTAGCCATACAAATATTAAACAAATGCTCATGACGTCCATGGCGTCATGTGAGGTATTGACTCAGAATAAATAAATGGAACTTGTGGAGGTTAGCAAGTATATGACTAAGATATTACTACATTCGAAGCCAAAAGCTCATAATGTAAAGACTGTATCATAAGGGTACAGAGAAACATAGTCGCTAGGACTGATGTACGAACTCTAATACTAGTCATAAGATACTTGTCCTTCAGGCAGGACACAATATTTAACCATGCCTTAAATATTTTATTCATAAATATGATAATATTAATCCTCTTCTTTGATATCTGCTACATTATTTATCAAAAGGCAATATTTTTTGAACAACCACGTGTTTCAATTTAGGGAGACACGTAATTATATGTGGCTGCATCTAGTCCGAGACAATAAACTTTGAGGTAGATTACTTTTCAAATACATTAATATTACTTCTTTCTTTCATAAATTATCAAAATATTGACATTTTAATTGTAGTTGTCCAATCTACCTGATTGACATGCTACATAACCTACGTATAGGGAACATAATTTTCCTAAACTTTGTGGTATACGTGTAGTAAACATGATTTTCCTTTATTTTCTGATTTAGGCCTACGTATATTGAACATATTTTTTCTAAGCTTTGTGGCATACTTGTAGTTCTTTATACCCAACTTTGATTTGAAAACCAATGTTCCCGACATCCGCAGGCCACGACGATGATAACACGAGACTGAAGTCTTATACCAGTGTTTCCCATATTGGGTGATACCGTCCTCCAGGGGGTATTTTTGGTTTTGTGACATGGTAAATAATTGTAAGGGAGTTGTACGGCAGCGTATGGGTTTTTACTGATATTGCAGGAATAGTTAAATACTTTATTTATGCTCTATAATTTTGAAAAAACCATTAATTCCTTATGCTTATAAACATTTAACATAAGTGTAGCATTAGCCACAAGTCAGCGATACCCAAGTCAATAACAACAGACTTACCCAATTGCACGGACACCGACCGCTGTTGGCCCGACTACGCACTCGATCAACCCACCGCTACAAACACGCCCGAACTCAACGACTGACAACAAAATACAGAGGCCACGCCAATTTAACGCGTAGTTACAAAAATCAGTAGAAAAGAAGATACTCTTCAACCAGTGTCCAGTTTTGTTTCTACTCCAGTCTAGAAGCGTGTAGAATCCCCCCCTTATTTATGTTCTTTGGTTTTCCTCCCCTTGTGATCCCCTCGTTCCGTGTTCTATGGACTGTGCTAAAACCGTATAAAAGAGTGATCGTGTGAGTAGAGAAGCACTCTTGGACTGGCTTCGATAATCGCTAGGGGAAGCTAAGGCTTCGGAGATTAATAACAATGTAAGCAAAATTCATTTTCGACATGTTATCTTTTTCGTTTCAATTTTTTTTTTTTTCTTAATGAACTTGAGTTACTGGTCTCTGACTAGAAAACAGCGCTTGTAATGTCGTTAATAATAATAATAATAATAATAATAATAATAATAATAATAATTTCTTTTGGACTTAAACTTTACCTCAATTGTAATGAACTTGAGTTATTGGACTCTGACTAGAAAACAGCGCTTGTAATGTCGTTAATAATAATATTTTCTTTTGGACTTAAACTTTATCTCAGTGGTAATGAACTTGAGTTATTAGACTATGGCTAGGAAGTAATACTATTGATGTCATTGTCTCAAATATTTACTTATGAACTTAATTTATTGGGAGCCATCAGTGCTAGTGTAGATGTCATTAATAACCGCCATAATAACTTTGTTTACTGATGGTCATTTTTTTGAGCGTTGGCAACTAAAATGTGGATTGCTCAACTTTGTAATCAATATTATAAATTTGATAGTTTTATGTCTAGGGTAAATCGACGCAAGACACATTTTTCCTTTTTGTTGGGATGGAGAGATGTAAAGATACTGATATAAATAAGTTTGATTTTTATGTAAAGCATATGAGTATTTCGCGGAGATCTAATTCATGAGCTTTATATTGTTCTTTCCTGGCTAACAAGTACGCATCTAACTTGTATTTTTGTTAAAGTAAATTAGTGATGGTGATCGCTAAAATATTTAATGCACTCTTCTAATGAAACCATGCTATTGTGATCACAAATTTTTTTATACATTATTTCTCCCCTTTTTGGGATCTTTCGTTTTAATTTTTGTTCACATCTTATTTGAATATCTAATAAACAATCCATTTTGTGGATCTTTTCAACTTACTCTATTTTTTCTCTACTTATTTATCCTTAGGTATAACACTATCCCGCTTCTAAAATATTTGTCTGGTAAATGAATGAGTGGAATGGTTATATATTTTTATATTGTTAAGGCTGACCGTGGGGACGGGTTCCGCAGTTATTACAAATTGCGTTCTCTGGGTATTGGTCTCTTGCCCAGGTTTTTTCATATTCTTTACTCACTAAGTGCACTCTTTCTTTTTGTTGACTAATTTAATTTTTTTAACTCTATTAGTTAGGTTTTAGGGTTAGGGATAGGGTTCATAAGTTATGTTTTGACGTGTGTTTTATTCATAAGAATTATAAATTATGCCACGTAAAATGTGCATTTATTTTGTGATCATGTTTTTTTCAACGGTGTAATAGTGACCATTTGGCAATATAGTATTTCTGCAAGGTTATTATCATTAATTTAAGAATGCATATTACATGTAACTTGGGGGTAGCATCAAATTCTCAGAAGAGGGCAGTAGGCTAAAGAAAAGGTTGGGAATTACTGCCTTGAACATTGCAGATAGTGAAGTCACTTATAGTTAACATTCCATTCCTTCATCAGGTGCATACACATATAGTGGGCATTGTTACCTTTCATCAGGTGTACACACATAGTGGAAATTGCTACCTTTCATCAGTTGTACACACATAGTGGACATTGTTATCTTTCATCAAGTCTACACATATAGTTTACATTGTTATCTTTCATCAGGTGTACACACATAGTGGACATTGTTATCTTTCATCAGGTCTACACATATAGTTTACATTGTTATCTTTTATCAGGTGTACACACATAGTGGACATTGTTATCTTTCATCAGGTCTACACATATAGTTTGTAGCATTAGCTGCAAGTCCAAGATGCCTAAGTGAATAAACAATTGACTTACCCCATTACTCGGACGCCGACTGCTGTTGACCCAGCTACGGACTCTATACTCCCCGCCACAACTAACACGCCCGGCCGCGACACCAAGCTACGAGACACTGAGGCGGCGACGACGCATGTATACAACACAAGATATCCCAGGCCAAAGAACTTCGGGAGGAAGAAGAGACTCTTCGACCAGTGTCCAGTTAATTCTAAATTATTTTAGAATAGTGTGGAAGCCTATGTTGCGTGTGAATCCCTCCCCTGTTTACTTTCTTTGGTGTGCCTCCCTTCCCCTTGTGATCCCGTCGTTCTTTGTTCAGTGAGCTGTGCCCAATCATATATAAGACTGGTTGTGCAATTGGAAGAACACTCTTGGACTGGCTTCGGCAATAGCAGGGCGAAGCTAAGGCTTCGGAGATTAGGAATTAAAATGTAAGCAAAATTCTCTTTCGACAAATATTTTTTTTCTCCTAAATTCCTTTTGGCTAAATATTATTAATTGTTTTATTTTTTAAAACCAAAATTATAAGATTTTGGTCGGATATGACTAAGCTGATACTTCAGATAATTTTCATAATATAGGAATATCTAAGTCCTTTTTAGCATACTAAATATTTATCTAACTTTTGTAGAAGAATATCAACAACATTTGCTTGGTCAAATGTTACGTCTTGGAACTTTTATTTAGACTTATATTTTGACTTGGTGTTAAAACTTGGGTTCAATGTTATGAAATAATAGTTATGGAGTTGAACGCTGATAGCGCAAGTGAAAGAATAGTTGAAAACTCTATATGAACTTAGTTTATTGGACGCTAATTATACAATAGCGCAGGTGAATATGTTCTTAATAGAAAGTATTTTTGAACTTAGTTTATTAGACGCTAATAGCGCTAGTGAGAAGATTATTGGTGATCACCATATGTATTTTGATTATAAAAAAGTAGTATTGAGACTAGGATAACTTTTTGTGTACTAATCAACGTTAAGATCAATGATAAACAATTTTGATATTATCTATGTTTAGGGTAAGCCGATGTAAGACATATTATTTATATCGATATTTAATCGTGTTTGAGAGCACTAAACAATGATTAAATCGATTTATATTTCATGTAGAAAAAAGAGGATTTCAGAGAGATTTAATATAAAAAAATGGTATCGTACTTTCTTTTCATATAATTACGTATTTAACTTACGATATTGTTAACTTAAATTTAATGAAGGTAATCATTATAATATTTTGCGCATTCTTCAAATGAAACTTTGCTGTAGGGATCACGACCTTTTCTGTATGTTTTGGGATTTTTCCCTGTTATTAATTGTTCATATTATATTGAAATATGCCACCGTGGTTCGGATTCCACGTTAAACTGTAGGTCCTTCATTTCATCTCACAATCACCCTACCATTACACATTAGCGTAAGTGCGTATAACCCGAACGGGTAGTAAGACGCGGTGCTAATAATAATAATAATATATTGAAATATTAAATAAATGATTCATTTTCAATGACTTCACCTTTTACGAAATATCTCTTTCACTTACATATCCTTAGATTTAATACTACCCAACTTCTAAGGCTTTTTGGTTAGGTAAATTGTTAAGAGAACATTTTTTTGTTATTGAGGGTGACCTCAGAGCAGGTTTCGCAATCGGATCAGATTGCGTGTTCTGGATATAGTTTACATACCCAGGTTTTCTTAGTATTCATGACTCACAACACGCACTCTTATCCACCTTTTGTTGTATAATTTATTTTGTTTTGTATTTTGACCCTACTAATTAGGTTTTTGGGTTAGGAATAGGGTTCAAGTTGACATTGTTACCTTTCATCTGGTGTAGGCCCTACGCATATAGTGGATATTCCTTGTCTAAATATAATTTTAGATTTATATTTTACTTCATCTTCATTAGGTTGTAAAAATATATTGAACACTACTTTCCTTGTTTAAGCTCTCCACGTAACAATTGAAACTAACACATTTTACTCGATGGTAAATTTAAAGTGAAAGCTGTTTTAATCACACAGGAACAAATTAATCTAATTTTTTATATAACCTATGTAAAAACTATATCCATACAAGCTTATTGATAGCTATTGTATTGTTGGCTTAGGAATATTTGGAAACATACAAACTAAGCTATGAATGTAAAAATTGAAATAAATCAAAACATAGGCATAATATTTCGTAATTATTTTGTGGGTATAGCTAATAAGTAATTGAGAGTTCCCGCTTACCTACACCATCTTATCTAATATTATTTATAAAGACAGGTTATAAAGTTGTCATATAGTAGTTTTAACTACAACAACTAGAAATCACTAATTGTACTACTAATACCTAAACGTACTATACAAAAAAAGTTTTTCACCACTTACCTTTAAAATGGGAAAGAAAGGTAATTGTTAAGTAATTGTTACACATTTAGGTGCTGCTAGTTTTGCCTTTAAATAATGATTGAATTCTCTAATAACACAATAATTACACTAAAGGGGAAGAAAGTGGAAATTATCCATCAGTGGTATTATGCCCCCATTTGTGTAAAGAAAGAGTGAAAAATAATTGAAGGCAAACATTCTCAGAGCACACGACTGGAATTCCAACCCTGACCTACTCATCACCTGTAAATTAGACTAGATGAGAGGGCTATTATTTTGTTTTATTTGTGGTTTTATAAGATCTTTAAACTAAATATTAAAAGCGTTCAAGCTAGTGTCCAGCTGGGATTTACCCGAAGGGTCGAATGATCTAAGCCATCACTCTAACAATAGAATTGCCTGCCAATAACATGGAGGTTAGGTTTCGAATTCAGGTCTGGTGTATAGAGGGGGATTTTGTCCTGAATGGTCGATTTCCACTCACTCTCCATGTTAATGCGGGTACAATTCCCTTGAAATTAAACTCTTCTATTCTATAACACATTAGCGTTTGTTTGATGGTTTTGGAAAATTAACCTAAAAAATGCAATATTTAGATACAAAGCTGAAAAATAAAGTTATAAGTACCCAATTATTTAATGTACAGGAATGTAAATCATGATTTAATATACAAGAGCAGCATTACTAGCAACTTGAAATAGTAATGTTCCTATTTCTTTTAAACAACTCGATCACTGTCTAAATTTGAAAGTAGATTGGTTGTGTATCAAGCCAGTGGGCTGTTTTGAAATATAAGACAAAAGAGTGGAAAAGCTGTCACTTTTGAATGAATCATCTCGGCCTTGAATAACAAATCTTTGGTCCTTCCTCTTTAACTAAACTGTTATGAGCTCCGAGAAAGCAAGATAAGTAATGAGAAGAAGTGAAATATATATTTTTTTACTCCCAAAAGGCGAAGAGGTATTTCTACCTGCTCATGTAGAACTCTAAGGTATCTTCGCCAGGTCGCCACCGTGGTTCGGATTCCACGTTAAACTGTAGGTCCTCCATTTCATCTCACAATCACCCTACCATTACACATTAGCGTAAGTGCGTATATACCGAACGGGTAGTAAGACGCGGTGCTAATAATAATAATAATAATAATAAGGTATCTTCAAATGTTTTCTGTTGGGTGAAGTGAATGTTCACTTTCTGAATCTACTGATTAAACCTGCAAATATCTTTTTAAAAAAATAGCTTAACAACGCTGCTTAATTTGCAAATTTGAAGCTATTATAAGAAGTAGGTTGCATTTTAGCTAGACAGGCCTAAACACTCTAACCACCATCATACAGACGCTAATATACAGGGTGGGTGAACTGAGTAATTCACTTTGCGATACCTGTTTACCTGCCGATAACGCTACACTTGGACATTGTTGACTTGAATTTCAAACTTAATTTTCTTCTTGTACCCTATTCTATATATACTTAGCTTTAACAGATTTTTTTTTTTATCTACACCCTGGCAAGAATAATCTTACAGTCCATTTTCGTCGCGAAAGAACCAAATAGTCTAAGTTGTATACGATTTAAAAATAGGCCTACACGCTTACAAGAAAAACTACTTTCAAATAAAAATAAATAGTAATGTGACATTTTAATTTAATTTATGGATTTATTTAAGAACTTATGGTTTTGTTTTAATGTTATACGTTTAAAACTCGTCTAGTAAAATTTAAATAAACTAACATTGGAAAAGTCTATCTTGACTTAGCCTGACGCCACAGGTTGATAAGGTCCTTTTTTATAGAAAATACGTAACACAAAAGTCTGAATACCGTCAGTTCATCACTATGTAATGGATTCATCAATTTCACAACTAAAGATACTCAGCCTTCTTTTTTCATTAAACAAAACAATAAGGTTAAAAAAATCACATTATTTAAGTTGAATTTATATTGTTCTTGCGTGTACTGAAAGTTAATGACTAATATAAAAATACACGTATTTTATTTATATGGTACTATATAAACTAATTTTCTGTTATCCTTGTTATGTTTTGATTGGCTTTGAAACCAACATACGTTGCCCTTAATCAAAATCATTTCTCACCTCCAATTTCTTGGGTGTCGTTAGAGAGTGGTCTCTAACTCATAGTGTAACAATTCCAGTTTCCTGTGTGATTAGAGAGTGCTCTCCATCTCATCCTGTTACAGCTCCAGTTTACCAGGTGTGATTAGAGAGTGCTCCCCATCTCATCTTGTTACAACTCCAGTTTACCAGGTGTGATTAGAGAGTGCTCTCCATCTCATCTTGTTACAACTCCAGTTTACCAGGTGTGATTAGAGAGTGCTCTCCATCTCATCCTGTTACAACTCCAGTTTACCAGGTGTGATTAGAGAGTGCTCTCCATCTCATCCTGTTACAGCTCCAGTTTACCAGGTGTGATTAGAGAGTGCTCTCCATCTCATCTTGTTACAACTCCAGTTTACCAGGTGTGATTAGAGAGTGCTCTCCATCTCATCCTGTTACAACTCCAGTTTACCAGGTGTGATTAGAGAGTGCTCTCCATCTCATCTTGTTACAACTCCAGTTTACCAGGTGTGATTAGAGAGTGCTCTCCATCTCATCCTGTTACAGCTCCAGTTTACCAGGTGTGATTAGAGAGTGCTCTCCATCTCATCTTGTTACAACTCCAGTTTACCAGGTGTGATTAGAGAGTGCTCTCCATCTAATCTTGTTACAGCTCCAGTTTACCAGGTGTGATTAGAGAGTACTCTCCATCTCATCTTGTTACAGCTCCGGTTTCCTGTGATTAGTGAGTGCTCTCCATCTCATCATGTTACAACTCCAGTTTCCTGTGATTAGAGAGTGCTCTCCATCTCATCCTGTTACAGCTCCGGTTTCCTGTGATTAGTGAGTGCTCTCCATCTCATCCTGTTACAGCTCCGGTTTCCTGTGATTAGAGAGTGCTCTCCATCTCATCCTGTTACAGCTCCGGTTTCCTGTGATTAGTGAGTGCTCTCCATCTCATCTTGTTACAACTCCAGTTTCCTGTGATTAGTGAGTGCTCTCCATCTCATCCTGTTACAACTCCAGTTTCCTGTGATTAGAGAATGCTCTCCATCTCATCCTGTTACAACTCCAGTTTCCTGTGATTAGTGAGTGCTCTCCATCTCATCCTGTTACAACTCCAGTTTCCTGTGATTAGTGAGTGCTCTCCATCTCATCTTGTTACAACTCCAGTTTCCTGTGATTAGTGAGTGCTCTCCATCTCATCCTGTTACAACTCCAGTTTCCTGTGATTAGAGAATGCTCTCCATCTCATCCTGTTACAACTCCAGTTTCCTGTGATTAGTGAGTGCTCTCCATCTCATCCTGTTACAACTCCAGTTTCCTGTGATTAGTGAGTGCTCTCCATCTCATCTTGTTACAACTCCAGTTTCCTGTGATTAGTGAGTGCTCTCCATCTCATCTTGTTACAACTCCAGTTTCCAATGATTAGTGAGTGCTCTCCATCTCATCCTGTTACAACTCCAGTTTCCTATGATTAGTGAGTGCTCTCCATCTCATCCTGTTACAACTCCAGTTTTCTGTGATTAGTGAGTGCTCTCCATCTCATCCTGTTACAACTCCAGTTTCCTGTGATTAGAGAATGCTCTCCATCTCATCCTGTTACAACTCCAGTTTCCTGTGATTAGTGAGTGCTCTCCATCTCATACAGTTACAACTCCAGTTTCCTGTGATTAGAGAGTGCTCTCCATCTCATCCTGTTACAGCTCCGGTTTCCTGTGATTAGTGAGTGCTCTCCATCTCATCTTGTTACAACTCCAGTTTCCTGTGATTAGTGAGTGCTCTCCCTCTCATCCTGTTACAACTCCAGTTTCCTGTGATTAGTGAGTGCTCTCCATCTCATCCTGTTACAACTCCAGTTTCCTGTGATTAGTGAGTGCTCTCCATCTCATCTTGTTACAACTCCAGTTTCCTGTGATTAGTGAGTTCTCTCCATCTCATCCTGTTACAACTCCAGTTTCCTGTGATTAGAGAGTGCTCTCCATCTCATACAGTTACAACTCCAGTTTCCTGTGATTAGTGAGTGCTCTCCATCTCATCTTGTTACAACTCCAGTTTCCTGTGATTAGTGAGTGCTCTCCATCTCATCTTGTTACAACTCCAGTTTCCTGTGATTAGTGAGTGCTCTCCATCTCATCTTGTTACAACTCCAATTTCCTGTGATTAGTGAGTGCTCTCCATCTCATCCTGTTACAGTTCCGGTTTCCTGTGATTAGTGAGTGCTCTCCATCTCATCTTGTTACAACTCCAGTTTCCTGTGATTAGTGAGTGCTCTCCATCTCATCTTGTTACAACTCCAGTTTCCTGTGATTAGTGAGTGCTCTCCATCTCATCTTGTTACAACTCCAATTTCCTGTGATTAGTGAGTGCTCTCCATCTCATCCTGTTACAACTCCAGTTTCCTGTGATTAGTGAGTGCTCTCCATCTCATACAGTTACAACTCCAGTTTCCTGTGATTAGTGAGTGATCTCCATCCCATCCTGTATTTGTATAGTTTACTCTCATGGTTAGGATCCTTATCTTGTCCTTGTTCATTTACTTCTTTCTCCACGTGCTCTATCTATCTAGACCTTGGTTTTCCAACTGGTCTCATCCCATTTATTCCACTTCAGCGTATTATTATTTTACCTTTCTTCTGTTGTTTTTTCGTTGTAGATGCTATTCCTCACGAGAGGTATTTTACTGCGCGAACTTTTACCTCGCGATAAATTCTGACGTTGCTTTCATACCAGAGGGGAAATCCCCCTGTTTCCCATGTTTTATCTTTGCTTTTGACGTAGCGTAGGATACACGCGGCTGTTCCAGACCGGTGTCATAGAGAAATGTATACTATAGACCAAGGTTAAAATATTCAGTCAAGTTTTTGGGTGGTTTTTCCACGTTTATAAGCGCCATGTTACTATGCCAGCAAGTCCTTTACAGTGTTGTCTATGTATACCTTCATTTTCATCATTCATTGAGTTAAAGTATGTCCGGCCCGTAGTGGTTTTGCGTTGTTGAGGGAAAGGGGGGTGGCAGTCACTTTTGACTTACAACAGACACTAGGATAATAAGCTCAGGCAACAGCATAACCACGTGCTATAGGAGGGATGGGGGGGTAAAGTCCCAGATTATTGTATCTACCCTTTTAGGCAAACCCTCCAAACCAGCAGAGTTAGTTTCATGTCTGTGGGCCTGACTTTGATCAAAGATGTCTGGACTCGAATGATGGAGTACCGGCGTGTACAATGGTATTTCACATTTTAAAATATTTTGGACACATTAATATATATTTACTTTATCGAATGCTAATTTTGATAAGTATAATTTCAACGTTGATATTAGATTTATAGCGCCATACGTGTCAAAAATAGTTGGTTTTTTTTACTTTGGACATCTTTGCCTCAAAAATAATAGACTAAAGTTAGATCGAAAATCAAAATATTTTGTTCCTCTTTGGTGCCTATGTTTATTTCGATTTTAATCGAAATATATCAATTTGTCCAAATGTTATGAAGAAACAGTCGTTATAATTTTAAGGTGGACCATCATAACACAATCTCTACAATGAAGTGAATGACAACACCTTGACAATCATCAATTAACTAACTAAAACATAGGGTACATGACTTTTAAGGTGGGGATTTAGGTGGCGCGAGAAAAGTTTGATGTTGAGTTTTTATATCCAAACTTTTCCTGGCCTAAATAAATAAAATATTGCTTCAATACAAACAAAGAGCTTAATCTTCTTCACATAGTGATGTCAATATTTGTGGATATCTGTCATGAACATAACGGCTACAAATAATCTAAAACACATTTTAAATGAAGATAAAAGTTGTCACTAATTCCCAGGACATCATTAACAGATATTCGAGAACTATCAATATCACCATGTGGACAAAATTAAACCTTATGTTTCTATCAAAGCAATAATTTATTTATTTCGACCAAAAAAAGTTTTGCTATAAAAACTGCAAACAAATTGACCTTTTTTCGTGTCCCCTACGCTTCCGCCTTAAGGCAAAAAATAGCTACTTAAACTTAATAATGTTCATGTTGTAGCATTATGATAGAAATATTGACACATAAATAAAACGAATAAATACAATATTTACACAAAATAATACAATTATATTATGTAGCTCAATTAAAAATGATGATTGTAAAAAGAGTAAACATTATACTGTACACATTATTTTCATAAGAAATTAAATTTAAGATAAAACATTTTTATATTATTAATATTATAGTAATTATGAATGATACATTTTGACAAATACATTATTTTGATAATGATTGGAACAAATATTAATATTAGTGTGTTTTTATAAACTCTACCAAACAAATTTGGTAAATATATTAAAAATAATATCATTAATAAATAATCTAAACATGTTATGTATGATATAGAATAAATTAATTAAAGATTAGTATAAAGTTACAGATATTTCATGACTCTTTAAATGAAAATGTTGTATTTGGCGGGGTAGATTTGAGTTAATATTTTCTAATGTTGTTTGGAAAAATTCTTACTTTATTATTCGTTACGTTTCTTTCTCCAAACCAATAATGTAGAATGAAGATTTTAAAAACCCCATTAGAAAATAATAATTTCAATATATTATCTCACAACATTTTTAATGAAACAATCAAATGTCTTTAATTTTACACTAAGATTTAATTAACATGAAACTTAAGTAGTCAAAATAAGCAAAATTTTCATGATAATTAATATTAATATAGCCTACATTGTTAATGAACCCAATTTTAAAGCAGTGGAATTAAATATTCGATCACATGCACAAGTTTATCATTTAAATATTTTATGACAAATAGTTAATTATGTAATTATTTGTACCTCTAATAGGTCAAGAGTTAAAAAAAATCACTTCCCTAAATTAAAGATTGAATTAAAATAAAACACAATATCCGTGACAAAAAACCTTCTAAAAGGTTGTAATATAGTTGACACAGACAACATGTAAGTCCAAGAATATTAAATAGTCAGAGTAAAAATAGGGATGGGATGCTAACCCAGGAGAAATTGCATCACAAACAATTTCTTAAGATTTAGTGTTGGAAATATGTTTAATACAATAAATAAAAAGTTCGACGAATTTCCATGATAGGAAAGTTGTGAAAATAATATATTTTCAAAATGGTCGCCATAAATGCCAGATTTTGACGTTTAAATAATTTTTGGAAACATAAGTGTGGCACATTTTTATACTATATTTTAGGCTGATTATTTTATTGTTGTATTTGGTTTAAATTTTCATTCAATAATCTTATAATTAAAGGTATAAATTAATGATATAGTGGGGGGGGGGGGGGGGAAATTAACGGAACATTATAAAAATCATATATTTAGGATAAGTATAAACGTTAACGAATTAAATTGCTAATAATAAAAACAGAAAAATAAAAAGTAGTACAACAATGTTAATAAAAACGATGAATACTACTAGAAAGTACAATAGTATATTGCCAGGTTCTCTATCATTGCTCAGTTTGGTCTTTTAATCAATGTCAGAGTTTTTTTGAATTTCTCTCTTGGAAATCTTGATCAAACGTTCTCACATTCGGTTTGTTGTCATTGTTCACATATATCAGACAGTACATGGCAACCACATTTTCCTACAGCAGCAGCGCATGTTGTTACATCCCTTTAGACACATACATTGAATGAGGGACAGTAAAGAGATTGGTGCTGGGGGCGAATCACAAAGCTTAAGGAAATACTCGTTACTTTCAACCAGCCATCCCCAAGAGCAAGCATTTTCTGCGTCCTGCTTCCACATTCATTGCTGAATTTGTAAATAGCTTCAAAAAGTATAATACTTAATTGCTGATTCTGTTGTTGGAAGTTGCACGGGTTTCACAAAGGTCTTGGAGTAGGTACCTTGGAAGCTCGATAACTAAATGATTGAAGTGTTTCTTCCTTCCCGCTCCCATTTAGTAGAAGTGCTGCTCTTTTCCATATTGTTCAATATCTGCCCCTTCCTGCAGGTCTTCGTATGATGTGATCTTGCTAATTCCATGAAAGTGGGAAGTAGAGTCACATCCTGTGAAAGCGCGAAGAAAAAGTATATACTTGCAGATTTGTTGATCTAATATGTGTTGAATCATATATATGTCATATGTTTGAAGAAATGAATTTCGATGTTGAATGCCATTCTGAAACTGCAACGAGAAAATAAGGTCTGAAGACTGATTTAACAATGGGATTAACAAATCTGAGTCTCCTCCTACTACTACTGTGACCATTACTTTTGAGGAAATGATACCGCCTTGTGCATTTTCAACATCACCATCACCTTTTGCGTACACCACTTTGCAGCCTTGTATCTCAAGATGATCACCAATGAGATGGATCATTCTAGATATATTGGAAACATTTAGGAGAAACCTTTCTTTCTTGCCAACGAAAGTGGTTTGCGGTGAGAAGTTCTCTGTTGATGTAGGTTTGAATTCATACCCCTCCTTCGATATGTACAGTCTTTTATTGATGAGATATTATCAACATAGCCATCAAAAGCAATAGTACCTTTGCTGTAATTCAAGTTGGTGTGTTCGTAGGATTTGGCTATGGATTCATAGGCCTCTCTTGTTTTTTATGTTAACCAATGCAATAATGATCCACCATCCAATACAGAGTTCTTCGGTTTGTCTGTTTCTGTTCTATCTCCTACTACATGTCTCTGTGCCTCTTTTTGGTGCATCTTACAATGTTCAGTGCTGCAGTGTGATATATGAAATTTCGAAGCTTTGCGTAAAACTGTTGAGTACTACAAATAATTAAGGTGTCTAGGCACAAAGTTCATACTGCAGTGCATCTTGAAGGTTTACTTGCCCATGGCTTGTTGCAACAATCAGGCACTGAAACTAAAGTGCAAGGTCAACACTGATATGCTCATTGTCACCAATGTCCATCTTTTCCTTCGTTGCAAGTGTTTCACTTTATCACTTCTCTTGCACGAATACGTAAATACATCCTTCCCAGGAAGTTTGTCAACCACTTGATTGCCTATTGGGAAAATGTCATGAACATTAACTTTATTTTCAACAATTGTTACCAAAGTGACTACCTATGTTTCTAAGATATGGATCGGGACTGAATGGTGAGAAGTGCTGAATAAACTCAAATATGTTTGCACTATTTCAATTTTTTTATGCTACTTATGACTCCTGGATAAATATTAATCTGGTAGATAAATATTTCTATCTGGTGAATAAGCTAAAAGTGCGTTTTATGACTTCAAGATAGCATTTATCTGTCAGATAAAATATATTTATCCATCACATTTTTACCAAGAGGTTTAAGTACCTGATCATTTTTATCTGAAAGTTAAAATGGTTGTTGCGTTGTTTTAATGAGGTTTCACTTATCAGAATCTTTTTTTATGTTAAAATCTTGGTTCACGTGTTAAGTAAGCACATGCCCAGGTTCTAGCTATATATAAAGTTAGAACATTCAATTCACACTTCTACAAAAACTGGCAAGCTATTTGTAGAGTTATAGTTATATAAGAACAAATTATTTAGGTGTGAGTACAATAAATAAAATTTTGTAAGCTTTTACCAAATTACTGCCCGCATTTTGGTAGACACCGAAATTAGTACTTGCAAGAAAACTTAGCTTCTGCGCCCACGTCACGCCATCTGTTTCCTCGCACTCGTTTAGCCGCAATTGTTTAACAAATGTTGAGCCATCTCGCCACTCACTAGGTTGTAGCGGTAGCATCAGGGCTTATACGCATGCGCGCACCAGTAAAAACAGTACCAACCTTGATTTCCTGTATAAAAATATATTTATCCTACAGATAGCTATCCGGCAGATAAATTCAGTTCATAAGACGTTTAAAATATAAAAGTGGTTGATAACCTTTATCTGATAGCTAACTTTAACCTCCTGATAGCAATATCTATGCGGTATTCATAATATCGCCCTTACTTGTACGTTGGGAGCTACTTGTCATCTATGCATAGCTCCAACGTACTCCGAACACCCAGACATTGACAAAACCCACAGAAAATATATATACGTGTGTGTGTATAATATCGGATATAAAATATAATGAGAGGAACAAATAGAATTAATACATTATAGCTTTTGCAATAGAAATAAGAACAGCACTTTACACTTCTGCCACTTAACAAAGAGGTAGTGAATGACTTTTGAAGAAAGACTTTTACTACAGCCTAATCCTCTGATATAGTGTTCTCTTAATAGGCATGGATCTAGACAAAGGGTAAAATGTGGAAAGCAAGTTTTTAAAAGAGAAAAACAACTAAACAAAAAAGTAAAATTGACTCATAAGAAAAATAACCCCCGTGTACTCGTCCAGGTTTGAATCTCGACCTCATCACTACATCATTCTGTCAAAGTATGCCTAACACAAACAGCGAAGCCACTGGTGGGTACTTGAAAAGTTTTAATCAAATGTATGTTTAGTTCAAATGTTTTTATTACTGGAAAATTAGATAACCTTGCTCCAATTAATATAGATCATAAATGTAAAAAAGCAATATTTTTATTCTGATTTTAAAAAGAACGGTTTGCGTACAAAGTTTTATCGAAATTGAATAAAATTAATACGATTAAAAATATCTTAGCAACACTGGTCCGTTAATACTGGTCAAAATAATATAGGTCAAAGTAGGGCCTAGTAAAATATCAATATATTAATCATTATATATATATATATATATATATATATATATATATATATATATATTAGATGCCCTGACCTGGTTTATATAATTAATAGGTAGTAAGTCATCTAACTTCAAATAATATGTACAGCTCAGTGGTTTCCAACATTGGGATTGCAGCGTGTTTAGGGTGGGGTCGCAATGTTTTTTTTTTGAGGTTTTAGCTTTATAGTTATTTTTTAAGTGAGTATAACGATTATAAGGAAGTTCAGAATTAAAATAGAAATGTGAGCAGTTAAAATTATAAAAAACTGTTAAGTTACTGCTTAGGTTTCTTTTAGTTATCCAGCTATGGCAATTAGCTTTCTTGTGTTTGGTTGAATGGCGCTGATAGCTCAACTTCCGAAATACCAACTAGGCTCATTAATTCTCTTTTGTGGTCTTTTAGTCCCTTTCATTTAACCATTAGTTAAGAAATTTACTATAATTAAAACAAGTATCGGTGAGAAAGCGGGTTTAGCATTACGCTTTTATGGTTTGGTTTGTTGGTGATGGGGAGGTCAGAATTCGAAACCCGGTTGAATGTGCTAGGGATGATTTTTCTAAATTATTTTCTCATCATCCTCTAGGAAAATAAAGGTACATTTCCTTTGTTAGTCCTACCTTACCTCGCTATTGTAATTAAATGTGGAAATGCCAGACGGGTAAAAAGTAGTGAAAAGATTAATATCTAAATTAGTATTTGAAAGCTTGAATTTTTTTTTATAACTATGGTTACCATTTTTAAATACTTGAATAGGCATAAATTTTATTAAAGTTTCAACAAAGTAATATTTTAATATTGTAACCCAATTATGAAATTAACTTCAAAGCGGCACATTTTAGAAGCGTTGAATGGACGACAATCTTTTTATTACGCTTGAACGTGACAAAACAATCTTTTTATTACGCTTGAAGCGTGACGACAATATTTTTATTACTCTTGAAGCGTGACGACAATTTTTTATTACGCTTGAAGCGTGACGACAATCTTTTTATTACGCTTGAAGCGTGACGACAATCTTTTTATTACGCTTGAAGCGTGACGACAATATTTTTATACGCTTGAAGCGTGACGACAATTTTTTTATTACGCTTGAACGTGACGACAATTTTTATTACGCTTGAAGCGTGACGACAATATTTTTATTACGCTTGAATCGCTTTTTATTACTGAACGTGACGACAATATTTTTATTACGCTTGAACGTGACGACAATCTTTTTATTACGCTTGAACGTGACGACAATTTTTTATTACTTTTGAAGCGTGACGACAATATTTTTATTACGCTTGAATCGTGACGACAATCTTTTTATTACGCTTGAAGCGTGACGACAATATTTTTATTACTTTTGAAGCGTGACGACAATATTTTTATTACGCTTGAAGCGTGACGACAATCTTTTTATTACTTTTGAAGCGTGACGACAATATTTTTATTACGCTTGAAGCGTGACGACAATATTTTTATTACGCTTGAAGCGTGACGACAATCTTTTATTACTTTTGAAGCGTGACGACAATATTTTTATTACGCTTGAAGCGTGACGACAATCTTTTTATTACTTTTGAAGTGTAAAAGATAACCAAAATAGTTTATTTATATTTCATTAAAAACCCCGGACCAAAGGTTGAACGAAAATTAACAAATCTACATCATTATTGTGATGTTGAGTGCCCCTATGTGTCCTCCTGTTTGGTCGAGGTTCAAAAATTAATTCAAACGAGTGTGGGTGACACACATAAACAGCCTGACACAATATTTAGCTGTGAGGTCTACTCTTGAATTAAAATCTTGTGAATGCAAACCAATTTTATCGAGCCAAATATTTTCGAATGCTTAATATTTAAATGGTTTAGGAAATTGTTTTTCCACTGCGCCCAAACGGTTTATACGCATTTTAATAACAGCAATCGAATTGGGATGAGAAAAGTAGAGATTTTAAGAAAATTCATCCATATTTACGATCAGGGAGATTATGAAATCATTTAGGAAATAACGCCTAAATAAGGGCCCCACCCAACACCGACCCCCATGTTCTCCTCTCCGGCACTGACAAGTCAGACTAGATGAGCCTGGTATTTAGTCAACGTGCCCACTGATCCAGTAATTTTATTTTCAAATTTGACATAAGTCTAAGGTGGGTGTACTTAAATAAAAGCAAAATTACTAACACCAAATTTACTATCAGAAGCTAAAATTGAAGCAAATACTTTTAAATTATAAACAAATAGTCCATATTAATTTCTTAGAGTTTTTAGTTTATAATCAAATGATTTAATTAAATATAACATGTCATTATTTTATTTATTTTAATGTCTAAATATATTTAATTTTACTAGTTTAGCCATGGTACAGATATTTTTTCAAAATGTACCAAAAATCCTAGATAATTCTAAAAAAAATACACATACAATTTAGTGCAAAGATATTTCTTACTAGGCAGATTCAAGAAGAACCCACAAACTTCCAAACCTATTTTATTTTTATGATTCTAAATAAGAATTAATTTATCAAATATTTATTTTAATTAAAATTACTAAAATAAGGAATTCCTAATAGATAATAAAATCACTTTTATGTGGATAATGTTATATATTGTTATGTTAATTCAGTAACAAATTCAGAATCTAAATCTGGATGATAGGGAGCACTCAATAAAATATTGGTTATAAGGTGAGTCTCTGCAATTACAATAAACTAGCAAGCACTAATACAGTATGTTCCCCTCACTGAGGGTGAGGCCCATTAAAGAAGTAAGAATCTCATTTAATCAGCTACCAAGGACTAAAGCTTTGAGATGAATCAGATTCGTGTACAGTACATTAGGAATGGCTTTTCCATAACGGTCTTCCATCTTCTCTGAGCAAGAGTGAATACATTTCCGAAATGCCTTAAGTTTCTCATAATTATTCCATTAAATTAATCTGTAAATATCTCGTAGGTTTAACGAAACACACTATTTTTTATTAATATTTATAGAAACCAAGTCATTAAATAAATAAATATACATACTGTAACAAAGTTCATTTCACCTTTGTATAATATTTTTTTTTATATTAGTATAATTAATTTCGTAGGTAGGCCTGAGTTATATTGTTGAGATGGGGGCATTTACCGCTCCTAGCGGACAGTTAAGAACTAGGTTTTTTTTTCGACCCTTTATTAAAATCAAATATTCTCTTTTAAAATCTATTTGTAAGCTCTGCACGGTCCATAACGCTATTTCTAATATTTATTTAACCATATTATAAATATAACAACGCATACGTACCTGGAGGTTTAATTAACATTTAATATTGTCACGTGGTATAAGAGGAAGCCATGCGGCAGACGACAAGATCAAATACTCGGGCCGGTCATCACTGCGCTTGCGCGGACCGAGAAGCAGCGAAGATGCCCGACACTCCAAACCTGTGTGGCATGACTGACTACCCCACCCCGAAAGCCCCTCACCATTCTCTTGACATTTCCTTTCGTACGGAAGGAAGTGAGCATAATGGCTGCATAGTTTGGGTGGATGGGATCCCGCCCAACCGGGAAATTGGATGTTTTGGACCAGTTCTCACATTTTGACTTTCTACATTCTCTATTACCGTAAACCCATTTTATTTCTGACATTTTTCCTGTTCCGGATTGATCTTTCTTACAAGTTTCCCTCATACCACTCACCTATTTGTTTTAAATATTATCTTATGCTACTGGAGGGGCCTCATCAAAGCCCGCTAAAATGGGAGAAGAAAGGGAAAGGGCGCGAGAAGAAGAGAGAGACGCAAAAATCCTGAGAGGAAAGATGGTGGTTTTTGGATTGTGCGGCTGAGCAAAAAATGGATTTTAAGTGGTGAATTACGCTGGACACACGATAAACCGCGGCATAGGAGAAGAAGGAAGGCGGTCTTTGAGAAGAAGTGTTCGCGGCCTTCCGGGACAGCCACAACGGGTTACAGAGTTTGTGAAAAAAACCAGGACTGTCCGAGTACCTCGAGATTCTGCGCTACCCCAACCGAGGGAATAACTATCTTTGGATTTATCACAGTGGTCGCGTGCTCCGGACTGTGCAGGGCCCCAGTTGTTTTTTTTCTCCTTTTATCCAATTTTCTTTTATTTTTATTTTATTATGAGTGTTTTACTATTATTATTTTTTTTTACCAAAGCCCAGAATACTATCTTTTAGGTTTCTTTTTTTTTTATGTATAATAATATTCCTTAGGTTAATTAGAATTATAACGAACCATGACGTCTGGTAGGTAGGGTGTAAAGTTCTATTTTTTTTTCATATTAAAAGTTTTTTGGTTTCAACCTACCAAAAAGGTAACCCAAAGATTTCTGTGTTTCACCTCACGAGACCAACCTGGACGAGCTGTGGAGATCCTCAGCATCGGGTCGGTGAGTGCAGTAGGGGAAGGGAACTTTCAAAGTACAGTCTCATGAAAGGAGTTCCTTGCCCAGTATCAATCCCCCCAGAGGACACCCCGAAGATTTTTTTTTTTTTTTCAAATTATTATATTTTTTTTTTTATTAAATTATTATTAGTCTCCACCCTGGGCTTAATTGCATTCAGCGAGGATTTTTATTACAATACATACAGAACATTTCAAGAGTAATAAATATCAGACAAATTAAAAGATTTAATCAACCAAATTTGATAAAATCAATGATCAGTTTTGATATTGAGATTATGTTTAAATATCATAAATGCTATCAAACTAGTCAGGTAAGGTTGTCTTGTGTAGAAGTATTTAATAGATACAGTATTTATTTTATGTCTACTAAACAATAAGAAAATAACTAAAAACTTTTTGCCTATTTTTTTATCACAAACTGGAAAAGTAAACATTGATAATTTGTTTTCACTGGTAGAACGTGTGTTTTCACAGCCTTTAAAGTTTTAAAGCACATTTGTCTCTTCCTTTACTAGTTTATGTTTGTTTTTTCTCCAAACTAGAATCCATCCTTTACCAGATACATCACCTAAAGAATAGATGATAGTTTTTTTTCTCTCTCTAGCAATTATTGGTATTGATCCTGTTTGGTGTGGTGGCTTACTGATCATAGTCGGTATCGAGGGGAAGGGAGGGGGTAAAGAAAACATGGGTATGGATGGGTTGTGAAATAACAACCTGCTCCTTTGTCACTGCTCCTCTGACGTCACATTCACAACCTTTTCCAACAGACGAAAGGAGCTGTTCCTTTTTGTCACTTGTCAACGGATTAAATACTCGCTGTAACGGATCCAAAGTAACCTTGTTCCTCGTCTCTCTGTCACAGACAGCGCTGTAACAGGTCCAAAGTAACCTTGTTCCTCATCTCTCTGTCACATAGAGCACTGTAACAGGTCCAAAGTAACCTTACTCCTTGTGTCTGTCACAGACAGCGCTGTAACAGGTCCAAAGTAACCTTGTTCCTCATCTCTCTGTCACATAGAGCACTGTAACAGGTCCAAAGTAACCTTACTCCTTGTGTCTGTCACAGACAGCGCTGTAACAGAACCAAAGTAACCTTGTTCCTCATCTCTCTGTCACAGACAGCGCTGTAACAGGTCCGGAGTAACCTTGCTCCTTGTGTCTGTCACAGACAGCGCTGTAACAGGTCCAAAGTAACCTCGCCCCTTGTCTCTGTCACAGACAGCGCTGTAACAGGTCCAAAGTAACCTTGCTCCCTGTCTCTTTCACAGACAGCGCTGTAACAGGTCAAAAGTAAGCTTGTTCCTTGTCCCTGTCACAGACAGCGCTGTAACAGGTCCAAAGTAACCTTGTTCCTCATCTCTCTGTCACAGACAGCGTTGTAACAGGTCCAAAGTAACCTTGCCCCTTGTCTCTGTCACAGACAGCGCTGTAACAGGTCCAAAGTAACCTTGCTCCTTGTCTCTGTCACAGACAGCGTTGTAACAGGTCCAAAGTAACCTTGCTCCTTGTCTCTGTCACAGACAGCGCTGTAACAGGTCAAAAGTAAGCTTGTTCCTTGTCCCTGTCACAGACAGCGCTGTAACAGGTCCAAAGTATACTTGTTCCTTGTGTCTGTCACAGACAGCGCTGTAACAGGTCCAAAGTAAACTTGTTCCTTGTGTCTGTCACAGGTCCAAAGTAACTTTGCTCCTCGTCTCTCTGTCACAGAGAGCGCTGTAACAGGTCCAAAGTAACTTTGTTCCTCATCTCTCTGTCACAGACAGCGCTGTAACAGGTCCAAAGTAAGCTCGTTCCTTGTGTCTGTCACAGACAGCGCTGTAACAGGTCCAAAGTAAACTTGTTCCTTGTGTCTGTCACAGACAGCGCTGTAACAGGTCCAAAGTAACTTTGTTCCTCATCTCTCTGTCACAGACAGCGCTGTAACAGGTCCAAAGTAAGCTTGTTCCTTGTGTCTGTCACAGACAGCGCTGTAACAGGTCCAAAGTAAGCTTGCTCCTTGTCTCTGTCACAGACAGCGCTGTAACAGGTCAAAAGTAAGCTTGTTCCTTGTCCCTGTCACAGACAGCGCTGTAACAGGTCCAAAGTAACCTTGCTCCTTGTCTCTGTCACAGACAGCGCTGTAACAGGTCCAAAGTAAGCTTGTTCCTTGTGTCTGTCACAGACAGCGCTGTAACGGGTCCAAAGTAACTTTGCTCCTCTTCTCTCTGTCACAGAGAGCGCTGTAACAGGTCCAAAGTAACTTTGCTCCTCGTCTCTCTGTCACAGAGAGCGCTGTAACAGGTCCAAAGTAACCTTGCTCCTTGTGTCTGTCAGAGACAGCGCTGTAACAGGTCCAAAGTAACCTTGTTCCTCATCTCTCTGTCACAAAGATCGTTGTAACAGGTCCAAAGTAACTTTGCTCCTCGTCTCTCTGTCACAGAGAGCGCTGTAACAGGTCCAAAGTAACCTAGCTCCTTGTGTCCGTCACAGACAGCGCTGTAACTGGTCCGGAGCAACCTTGTTCCTTAATGCTCCTGAGATTTTTGGAGCAGTCGTACAGTAGAAAGGAAGTGGATGTTTTATTTTCTTGTCACAGCGCTGAGATCAGGTCCGGCGCAACCTTACTTATCTATTATATAGGCCTAGCTTAGATATGGTTTGGGGAGTAACAAATTAGTTTTGAAGGGGAAAGCTTTCGTAGTACAAAACATTATTTTCACAATACAAGCACAGTATGTGATGTATTCTCACAATAAATTGTTACGTTGATGAGTGACATTGAAGGGACCCACTTGGTGGTAAAATGATTTAAGGCAAGGGCCAGCAATCTACTGACTGATTTTATCTAGCCTCAAAATATTTAGCAAGCAACAATTTGTTCAACAAATGGACTTAATAGCTAATTACTAATTGGTAAATGTAAAATTGAACTGATTTTATCTAGCCCACAAAATATTTAGCAAACAAACATTTTGTTCAACAAATGAACTTAATAGCTAATAATTATTATTATTAGCACCGTGTCTTACTACCCGTTCGGGTTATACGCTAATGTGTAATGGTAGGGTGATTGTGAGATGAAATGAAGGACCTACAGTTTAACGTGGAATCCGAACCACGGTGGAGGCCTGGCATTCCCCACATTCGCAAGATGTCTTGTCAAAGGTGAAGGAAGGGTTTGGAAATCAGATAAATCTGTGCCGGGACCGAGGATTGAACCCGGCCGCCAGCACATAATAGCTAATTACTAATTGGGAAATGTAAAATTGAACTTTTTTTGCTCTACTTTTTTTCAAATTAGCCAAACATGTTTTTAAAATCCATAAAGCCCACAATATCAAAAAGGTTGCCAGCCTCTGGTCTCTGGCTTCACTCTCGCACTAGAATGGATTGCCGATGAAAGGGAGATTGAGGTTCAATTCCGGTTGGGTGCACTGAGGGTGATTTTTCTTAAACGTTTTCAACTTATTCCAAACAAATGTGGGTGCACTTTCTTTAGAGTCAACCATCATCATCCCTAACATATTGGCGTGATTAGTATAAACGCATATAGCCCGAATGGGCGGTAGATGCAGTGCTAAAAAAAAACTAGGCTGGGAGTAGGTACGAATACTGTCACTGTGACAAAAAGGAGCAGGTAAAAGGAACAAGTCCAGTGATAGAGCAGTAACAGACTGCTCCTGCTCCACTAAAGGAACAGTTTTTCCCATCCCTATTAATGCGTGACATTGTGAGCACTTCCTCCTCGCCTTTGCAACTCTCCTTTTGGGACAGGTTTACTATCTTTTAACAATGGGGATGGGTCATTTACAACATTGCCAGTTCCTCTGAGAAAGACTACACTACTTGGAAACCTAAGTCTAATAATGAATGGTTTCGTGGCGCGAAAACACGAGTCCAATATTGAAAGTAGTACGTTTGTCAGCGCTCCTCTGCGGTGAATTGACAGAACTACAGATTCTATTATTCCAAACTGGACTGAGTGTTGCCCTATGCTTAGTTAGCTCTAGTGTTATTCCTTTCTCTATGCCAGCGGCGTGGGACGCGATGTTTTATCTCCTTGTGTGAACACTCACCATTCAACCAATGTATTTCACCGGATAAAATTCGCGCAACATAATACCCCTCGTGTGAAACGGTTCTTAAGGCCCTTTTATACAGGCGTTTCGTGACGCGCGTTCTCTAAATACACAGAATGATGCGATATGATCCAAGATACATGATATTCAATGGGGTATTTTATATAGGCGTCATATTTTGTGTCGCCGTGTTGGCGCAACCGACTTCTAAGCCCCGTGTGTTGGAGCCTCAGTGTATCTCAGTACCAGTATCAGTGTACTTCTGTAGCGGGTAGTGGGTTTCTTATTTTGTGGTTGTATTTATTGTTTGACGCTTTATTTGTTCCTGAAATTGCAACAATATGAGGGAGATAATGCAAGGATCCATCACGAGTTGTAGAATAGAAGAGACTGACAACTCTGGCATCTTTATTATTTTATTTCCTCTCACCCTTTTTATGAAGCTCGAGTATGTTCCTTGTATGAAAGCAAACGCCCAGGACGCGCATCCTTATCCTGTATCTTTTAGTTCTTCTAAAACTTTTTTTCTTAGCACTGCGTCTTACTACTCGTCCGCTTTCTTAACAGTGATCTTATTAACTTGATTTTGTAGGCCAACGATTGATTGTTGTCTGTTGGTGAAGGCACAGGTCTCAAGGGCGTTCGTCATTTAGGAATGTCAATTTAACCCTGTGTGTTACTTTACTATCCCATGACAGGTTCTTCACTTGGTTATAGAAATGTACTGCCTTCTGGGTTCTGGTCACCATTTAATCTTTGCTGGATTTATATGCTGCTCGGATATTTAAACTGCTCTATATTTTCACAAGCATCAGCATTATTTGTTTGTTATTTCATCTGTTACTAAAGCCTCGTTTATGTAACAAGTTGGGAGACAACACATGAGGAAAAGTAAGCTGCGTTTATCTCGCCAACTTGTTGGACCAACATCCTGGATCCTCCGCTAGTTTTTAATCAGTCTACACATTTCTAGACATGGATAACGACGCATTCCTGTCGTTTCTTCATTTGTTGTGTTGACAGGAAGTGCACTCTTGCAGAGAAAACCAGAACCTAAGAAACGGTGAGGGGTTCCAAGTTTTTTGGGCTAAATGTCGAATCGAAGGTGTGTACATGGGAATGATGAATGAGCTACATTTACAAAGTGGAGTTGATAGCTTTGTACATATGTAACATCACAAAGAACAGAATACTTTTGATATAAATCAATTAGTTTAAATGTATTAGCCTTGCCCCATTCCATGATCACAAAATTATGCAAACCTCGATGTTAAAGTTAAACTAATCTGGAAACAAAACACGCACGTCATCAAAGCTAGACACTGACTCGACTTGATAGCGCATGCGCAGAGCCTTCCAACTTGGCCAACATGTTGGGTTGGTCGTTTATTATTTCCAATAAATGATGCAACACAACTTGTTGGCTCTGACCAGCTCACCCAACATCCCCAACAAGCTGGGAGTGCGTTTATATTGTAACACAACTTGTTAGGATCGTGTTGGCCAACATGTTATGTTACAATATAAATGAAGCTAGAGGAAAGCCTCGGCCACGTCGCTGGAGACGGTAAACAGCATGTAGTGCTGGCAAACGGGGCAATGGGGAAGACATGATAGGCCCAGGACAGGAGTCGGCAAAAGGTCAATCGCATAGGGAAACTATACCGTCACGAAAAGGCAAGCTTACCTTGCATTATTACACTATCGTACAGCTTATGAGATAGGGTCATAGTGTAATCAGTCAAGGTAGTACTATCTCTCAAGGTAAAAGGAATGTACGTTTTATTTGTTTTCTATATTTTCTATAAAGGTAGAGGCATAAGTATTGGAGGAAATACTGGATTCAAGGAATAAATACACAATGTACAGAAAAAAAGAACCAAAAGTAAAATGGAGAAATTAAGAGTGATCACAGGACCTTCAATGAATGTAAAAGTTGATCGGGGTCCCAAGAAGGACTAGGAAGTCAGTGGTGGATTAATATTTGCTCTCAAAACAAAAACGAACCTTGGAAAAGTTGAGGTTCCCTCATTTTTGTGGCGTGATAGTTTAAAACCATTTAGGAAAAACACCCTCTGTGACCCCGACCGGGATTGAACCCCAATCTCCCCATTTTCAGCAGTCTGGTCTATTGCGAGAGTAGCACCTTAGACCATACGGCCACCAAAGTGGGTGAAGAATAATATTTTTTAAATTATGGTTATTAACAAGCCTTATCCATAATACACGACTAAAATCGGGTAAGAGCCAAGACTACAAACGAATTAACATCAGAGCAACCTTGACAGAATCAGCAGTTGTGCTGGACATAAGACCTTCTTAATAAACCAATTTGTATGTTGAGTATGACGTCAGAGGAAAGTAATTATCTGGCTGCCTACCAGGTGTGACGCGATTGTGGACAGGTATTAACATATCCAGCTCTAGCAGCAGTGCTCCATCAAGTGAAGTTGAGCTCTACAAAAGGTAAGGGGAAATGACAATGACACACATTTATACACATTTTTCTTAAAGTGGCAACATTACATATTTTGCAGTAGTCTTGTTAACTCGCAGAGCCGACTATAAAATTATAAATTTTAAACCATAACAGTGGCCCCGAAAGAACTTTAAAAGCCTGGGGGAGTGGAGGCAACAGACCAAGAGAAAGGGGGTCCAGGAAAAATTAAGTTTTTGATGATTCTAGAAACTATTTTATCGGGACTTTCTTGCTTGCCATTGGGACCAATTTTTAAGGCAGTAAATATTATAGAAGTTTCGTTTCAATACCAATCATTTTCCTATGTTAGAAATAATTTTAATGTTTAAGAAATAAAATAAAAATTAATAAGTAATAACCGTAAAATACAAAAATAATCAAATATATCAACATTTACATTAATAATTATGGTACTACTTTTTAATTTAAAAAAATATACTACAAACTAGGAAATAACAAAGGAAATAGCCGCTTTTGACAACCAAATAATATGAACTGTACAAAATCAACCTGTGTTGTAAATTAAAATATGTATGATACTAACCCGGCTGCTTCCTGATAAAAACAAGTTTAAGAAAAAATATATAATTAATGCTCATATTTATGAAGTGAGCTCAATTGAGAATCAAATAATGGTTTGATTTCATACTAAATAAGTTATTTGTCATTAGATATTAAATATGTATACAGCAAGCCAGTAATCAAATATACAAGTAGGCTATAATTTATTACAATAATTTTTAGCTGAAATTTAAACAATATCAAACATATTTTTCAAACCACAACAATCAAGTTTATTTTTTAAATGAGTAGTTTTTCATTATTTACAAAGTAGATAAATGAGGCCTAAAATTATGTCAATTCAAATATTTACAAAGTTATTTGGCCAGATTTTTATTTACTCAATGCTCCATAAAACTGTATTCCATTTTCATGAATCAAGAATACCTATGATTATTTTTTAATTAATAGCTTACCTTATATTTTATTGAAAACTTGTAACAATTCAATTTAACCACGACCCAGAAAGCTTTTTCTTAATCAGGCTACACTTTTATTTGAGATCAGTTATACTATTTTTTAAACACATTTTATGTATAAAAAAAACAAGTGACTTTAATATTAACAAACATTTTACACTAACACTTTTGTCTGCATGAGTAATATTTAAATAACAATATAAGCACGTATTCAGTTTTTAAAAAAATCACTCATATGTGAAACATTCGCCATCACATCCTTTTCAGTTCTTTAACTTAAATGATTGGATAGTAGAGGAAGTCAATTTCAATCAATCAGCGTTGCTAAGTTTTGTCATATTTGATTAAAATCACTCAAGTTGTAATACCTATCCACAAAAGAACGACAATGCTTCTACACTGCGGATTAGCTTAGAGCTTAGAGATTGGCGTGTTACGTAATCTGCTCAACTTTGTGGAAATAAGGGTTCAACTGCCTGGCAGGAATTGTGACCAAAGCTTGATTTACATGGTCGCCGAAAATAGAAAACAGAATCTAAGCAATGCAAACTTAAACAGCTAATTATTATTTAGTAACATATATTTTGGATCATTCTCTCATTGGATGTTTTCAAATTATAACTCTGTGTCATGCCACAATACAATACATAGATAAACACTCTTTACATCAACAGGTTATTTCAAATTTCCTCACAACGACCAACGAAGCTATCTGCTTTAGATTTGATTGGTTCTCCTTGGTTGATTTCTTAGGCAGAGCGGTCAAAGTAGAGATGAATTGAACTTTAGCAGAACAGCTCGCGCCGATGAGTCTGAGATCTTGTGATTGGCTTAGAGCTTGTCATGTGACCCCATTTCTGTTCTGCGCTAGTTTCTAAACGAGCGTGTGAATCCACGGTAAGAATGGCAGTATTTCGAAACAAACTCTTAGAGAAGATGAAAGTAAGAAGGGGTACACCCATCGCCCTCTCAGGGCAGTGACAGTTATTACTTAAAATTACCAAGTTGACGGTAGTCGGTGCATTGATAGTTCATTTTATTTTTCAACTACGCACTATGGGCATGGGCTAGTTATGATAGCTATTCAACTGTTTAAAATAGTTTTATACACGCATTTTTAATATACATGGTAAAAATTGGGGGGCTTAAGATAGTCCCAGTCCCACAAAATAACACATTATTAAAATATACAGAATTCAGCCAATTTCTTTACTTAAGTTATGTTTTTTACATTTTATAGAAAAACAAAAACAAAATACGAATGGACAGTATCGTCATACCTTGACCTTGACACTAGCTTTTAAACAAAAACAATTTGCAAGCATCGCATTGAAAATTAAGGGTGACAAACTTTGACTAGACTGATGATTTAGTACATCTGAGAGTATATAAAGTTTATTTATTTGAAGTATTTAACGTGATAAAATCAATACACGAGAATTTCTATGAGCGAGCTCGAAAGGTCCTACCTATTTTGCCGGGAAAGGTATTCTCACATAACTTCCAAGGTTCTTTAACGCGCCACAATCTAAATGGAACCGACGGCTTTACTTTCCCTCCGAATGAAGTTGTGCTACGGATTTTTATCGCCCAAGAAAATTTCGTCGACATCGTCTGGGATTTAAACCACGAACATGGGTCCTGAGGCAAGCACTTTAGCCTAAAACCACCGAGGTTGACAAGATTATATCTAATAGCATTGGTTGATTTTGATCTGTGTTATATCCCATCTACGATAGGAGTGGTGGTGACAGCTGGCAAGAGTTACCAAATCTACTGTATCCAGTCTGCAGGTTATTGTATTGATATTTCTTTCACAGAAAACAATTGGTTTTTACATCTTCTGCTGACTTTCAGTTACCACAACTCCTATGGTGAATTTAATACATTTGATTTATTTTTAATAGTTTCCAAAAGCAGGGGGAATATGAGAGATTCAAAGTTCAATGTTCAGTTCAATGTCCATTTTTTTATTTTCCTTGTTTGTTCGGCTCGGTATCTTAATGATTCTTAATGCATACGTAATCACCTAAATTCCAACCCCTCTACTTATTCCAAAATATCCCCTATTGAGTACCACTGGTGTCGGTCTCAGTGTCACTCACTGTTATCATCATCATCATCATCATTGTCACTGTCATAAGTTCTGTTTTGTGTTTCTTGTCTGTCTAGTCCTCATCTTCTATCTCTATCTTCGTTCAGTGCTGTCAGGTAATTGTTTCTAGCTTTATCTGATACTTCCTATGCAATAGCCTCCAGGAGTTTCCACATAACTGTTTCTCTCAGAATGTGTCCTACAAGTCTTCCTTGTATTCCCAGTTGGAGGGGTCTTTTGTCCTCTTGAGTTTGAACACACTCCAATTCTACATTTTCTCCTGTCCACAGACACACTCACTCGAGTCAATCTATCACTGCTTTCTTAAGAATGCCAGATATGGTTCTTTCCCAGTTAAAAAGTTGGCCAGACCCTGGGACGGTGCTCATTCTCAAGTCTTTCAAAATATTTGGAAACAATTGAAAGTTCTCTTCCCAGTTTCGCTTTCCTCCTATCATCTCTGCCACTCTACTAACAGTGCTACTTCTGCCTCGCCAGAATTATTGACTTCCAAGGAGGTTAGCTTCTTCACTTTTTCCAGCTTATTTTTCTTCAACCAGTATCCGACTCCTTTTTCCTTATCAGGAGATCCAGTGGCCACACACCTAGGGTGACGATCAGGGCATTTGTCGCCACAGTCCGGTAGGCCCCCGACAGCCTCAGAAGAATGTTCCTCTGAATCCCCCAGATGGCTCTAGTAGGAACTACGTTGTTCAGTCTGTGAGCCCATTACAAGATCCATAGCCGACAATAGAGAGTAATATTGTTTGGTGGTACGTCTTGATTATCCGCATAGGTAAGTGGAATCTCCGCTGACCTATGCTTATGATCGTGTTCATAACCTTTTGGGCTTTGCCCCCCACCTCCTCCATATGAGCCGTGAAGTTCCTGTTCTCGTCCGGTGTGACTCCCAATGTCAAATTCAATGTTCATTTCAATATGCTTGGTAAGTTAAGGGTTTCAGGTTTGATTCCTGGCATGGCCAAAAACTATATCATTGGTTAAATGTGGGTCGCCTCTTTCACAGCGTTAAATTAACGGCCGGGGGCTAAATGTTGTGTCTGTTATAAACTTAAGTTAGCTTATAAATCGTGTGCTGATATAACCAGTCAGTCCAATAAGTGCACATTAAGTACCTCAAATAAATTAAATCAAATCAAATGAAAATATACTTGATATGCGCATCGGTGGAAACATGGACTAAGACGTCAGTCTCATCTGGCCTGGTTGGCTGGTGACTTGGAGGTCTGGTCTCAAATAACAACTGGGTGTACTAAGGTGTTTTTTTTCTGAAATAATTTGCATTTTTATCTCAATACAAATGCAGGTACATACCCTCTAAATTCTAACTTCCTAATCACTATCCCATTAGTGTTAATATATTCGTATAGCCTGAGCAGGTAGTAAGACGCGATGGGAAAAATAACAAAATGGGCTGAAACTGACCTACTCAGCTTTCAATAACAATAACACTCACTTTGGTGGCAGAATGACCTAAGCGCATGACGAGGAGATCGGGGACAGGTATACAGAAGATATTTGGGTACACCTCCATCATTCCCACCACGTTAGGGTGGTTAATAATATATTATCGTTCAACCTGAGAAGGTAGTGAGTCGCGGTTAAGGAACAACAGTTGTAGAAAGACGTTTGTAAAGATGATTGTTGTGTTCTATTTGTACATATTTTATTCCAGATGACCTCTGTGACCTGCATACTGATATTATTGGCCTCTGGCGCCATCTTGTCGACTGCACAGAAGCCAGTTCAGAAAGTATGCCCTTCGAACTGTTCCTTGGTTCGCTGTGCTGGCATTGCGCCGAGCGTCTGCAACGAGAAATATAATGGCGTGTCCGTAGAGGGTGACGGATGTTGTAACTGCTGCCGTGTCTGCTATGTCAGCGCAGGTAGACCTTGATTCTGTTACGAATGTACACTACGTACAATTGAAGCCCCTTCTAAAAAAAATACAAATATATTTTTACGATCAACATTAATCACATTTTTACCTGCTTTGGTGGGCGTGTGGTCTAAGGCGCTACTCCTGCAATATACTAGACTGCCGATGGGGGGAGGATCTTGATACGATCCCAGTTGGGTGTATTTAAGGTAGTTTTTCCTAAATGGTTTCCCACTCTCATCAAAAATGCGAGTACACTTCTAAATTCAACTTTCCTTATCCCTAGCTCATTTTTGTATTTAGTACTTAACGTATAACCCAATGGGTAGTAAGACGTAGTGCTAAAACGAGCACTATATTATTAGTATTATTTTATAAGTATTGACTATACACCTATCTATCACAAGTTACATTACTTTGCGTATGAATACGTGAAAGTAGATCTAGCAATTTTTTCTAGCTATTCATTATATGAAATTTGGCTTTAAGCGTATGCATTCATGTTGCGATTGGACAAATATCAGTGGTCACACGGCCTATGGCGTAAAGTCGCTCAATTTACTGAAATGTGATGATGAGTGTTCTAGGTTCGATAGATGAAAGTAAACATACATTCAACGTCTCGAATCTCTGTCAGCAATGGTTTTCTATTCCTCTATTCAAGCTAATGTGAGTGCACTACTCCCTACCTGATTAGTTTTTAAGAAGTTAAGACACATCTGTAATTTTAGGAATTAGGCTTTTACATATTAACCATCTACCAACATAATAAAAAATACTACTCTAATATCCGGCTCACAGGCTTATAAACAGTACAGAGTTTGGTGAATATTAGTTTTGTGACACTAGAATAGTTTTATTTTTTAATGCGAAAGAGGGCATTTTGATATATTTTAAATTAGGTAACGTGTTAAATTTAAATTATTTTTATACTTAAGGTCCTAAAGTAGATGCATGCTTGATTTAATTATCTCACTTCACTAAACTTGAGTCTGTGAGGCCCAAAATAAAATACATAATATAGTGTAATTCATAATTGTATACAATAAAGTGGTGGAGTGGAATCTACACTGACAAAGAAACTACAAGTCTCATAACAACATACACTTCTTCATCGAGAGACTGACAGGGACAGGTCAGACTAACATTATGTCATAGTTTTTATTAACCTGGGTTATGAAACATTGCACTTTCATAAGAGATGTTCAAATTGTCCAATATTGCACTCGCAACACAGTTCAGCCCTCTTGCACCACGACTGTCGTGTTAGTTGGAATGCATGTGGCATACCCCGGATCATATTTCCAGCAGTCACAATTGCATTCCACATAATTTCTCTCGTGATGTGTCGTTGTGATTATACAATTCCCTTCTTGTGGCCCCACAACCAAACGTCGCCCGATGTGAGATAGTGCCAGGCAAACAACAGACCCGTTGCGTCCAATTCATTGTCTGGGATAGTATTGGTCAAAACGGTGTCTCCCTGCATAGTCGTAATGTGCAGAAGATCCACCCTGAAGCAGCCATATGTTCAAGCGCATTACCAGCTGAACGTCCTCAAGTAGTCTGAGGGAAACGGTCTATCAAAAGTGTATTCTTAGTCGTGCAGACATTTAATATGGTCCAAATATAATATCACCCACAGCTCCCACCCAAGCGTTGATCGAAAATTGATATTGCAAATAGACTTCCAGAACGGCATTTGGATTTGTGTCAGCCCAAATGTGCTGGTTGTGGAGATTGACACTGCCATTTCTGGTAAATGTTGCTTCATTCATTGCCAATACCCTGATAAGGAATTGTAGATATGTGGTGTGGGAGTGCAGAAGCCAATCACAGAATGTCCTAAGGCGTTCGAAATTGAGAGCTGGATTAAACTCCTGCACAGGTTGCAAGTGGAATGGGTACAGTAATTGGTCATGATTGTAATGTTCTCCAAACGGATGTTTATGACAGCTGATGCTGTGTGTCTAATCGCCATGTACTTGTATCCGGTGAGTGTTACACAGAATTCAGAACTGTCTCTTCCAATTCAACGATCCTGCGATGTCTCGTTCTACCAGTGCTGACCATCACAGTTGCAAAGCGACCGGTTTCACTCAGGCGACGATTCAGTGCTACAAATGTCCTTGGAACAGGGTGTTGTCGAGCAGGAAAATGTGCAGCATACATATGAGTAGCGGCAGTAGAATTCTATTGTTCCTCACCGTAAACCAGAATCATCAGCCAGTTCCTCTTTTATGTATTGGTCCTCACTTTTACTGGCCACTTTCAACTACACCAAGTAACCGAGTGTGACGTTACATGTATCCGGCATGCTGAATGATCTCTGCGCAGTGCTACCCCGCAATGTTGCCATATCTCGATAAAGAAGCGGTCCCAGCAATATGTTATGAGACTTTGTTTTTTTTCATTGCACCACTTTATTGTATACAATTACGAATCATCCTGTGTATATTGTGAAAAAAAAAAAAAAAAAAAGCAACGTTAGGTAAGCATTTGTTTATTTATAGCCGTAGTTTGGGCCAATATTTTCCACTTTTTTCCATCCGTCTTAAGTTTTTCACATGTATTCGTTTCATAAAAGGATAGGTCGAATGCGTCAAATTAAATTGGTTGGAAGATGGAAACAATGGCGCACCCAGAAATACCCATCCCCCAATCACCCTACTAACTGTTGAAAGACAAGAAAATGCATAAATTTTAAATGACTATAAATTATATTTGGAGATTTTTTCATGAGGGTTAAGGCATCGAGTCTAATGGTTTAAGTCGCTTATAAACAATGTATCAAAGCTATTATCTCTGCACTTTTTCTTTACTATTTGGTATTTTGGTGGTATTTTAAATGGGTGTAGGCCTAAACGTATAACTTTTACAAATCAAATCATAATACTGGCCTTAAAGTGTAGGACACTAAACACATTTTTTAGTGCCTTATACTTTAATTCTTATTAATATAATTTAACTTTTTATTGAAATGATGTGCTATCTTGGGAGGGGCAAATGCGCCGGTTGTCCCCATCTGGGTTTGCCACAGAGTGTAAGAAGAAAAATATTGGTCTAAACTTACGGCTCTTGGCCTTTACTCGTTTAGAAATACATTTCCAATACTATCTGTGTTCTTCGGGGTAGTTTAATTCATTAATGATTTATTTATTTTAATAGAAATATTTAACATATACTTTATGAAATAATTTATTATATCAGCACATGGCTTAGAATAACTTATCTCTAGAAACAAACACGGCATACTGTCGCAAGGCCAGTGATTAATCACTTTGATGCTCAAATATCTCAAGTGATATTCAGCCATGCCAGGAAATAAAGTCAGGACCTTGAGCTTCATAGGCAGTCACGTTACCCATTGAGCGAAGGTGTCTGTCTGTCGCTATTTCACCCAATCCGTAGCCCGACGTGTTATGATGGTTTAGTGGGATGGGTAGGCAGTGGCAAGTAACTGTAGGGTTCGTTTTTATCTTGTTTATTAAAATAGATTAGTTACTATACTAATGTATAAGATAATGTTATGTAGGTTTTAGAACAGGTTGAAAGAGTTTAGAAAAAGTTCCTCGTTCTATCAATGTCCCTACTCAGCAGTTCCGCACCATGACCTATTTTCGGTGTTATATTTCTTACTGGTCTCGAACACACGGCCATACAGTGTTGCGTGGTTGTTGTCTAATTCAGACATTCAAGATGGTTTGGGGCGTCCTCCTCCATACTGAACAGGGGCTCAGGCTGTAGGATATCCTCGTCACAAGTTAATATAGCCTGGTAGCTGAGTATGTAAACCACTCTGAAGTAGCCCCTTAACAACTAGCGTCCTTCCCGGCCTCCCTATCCTGAAAAGGTCTAAGACTCTGTTATATACCACAAAAGGAGGTATGTTTCCCCTGAGTTACAGTTTTTTTTAGTCAATACTCAATGTTATGCTAATTGGCAAAACAATATCGGTTTTTTAAAACATGACCTGCAGGGCTATTATGACCATTCGACACAAAGTTAGTTGCTACCGCTAGTTAGCTTCACTTTAGAGGAGAAGATAGCGTTTGGGTTATTATGACCACCACACTTTGTATCGTCCACTAGTTTTAGCTTCGACTTTGCTTCTAGCGTCAACGCACAGAAAAAAATCAGTTTGCGTCAACAGTTGGCAACACTTTTCCAAAGAATATTACCTTTTAAGAAGTTAGACTATAAATTAGGTACATTTATTTCAAGAATGCTGGTGTTCATGACTGAACATTATTCATTTATTTTTATTTTCCCAAACAGCTGATCACCAGTCACATTATTTGCAAGAACGATTTAACCTAGCTTAATTTAATAAATCACTTGCATAATTTTGTTTGCTTATGATTTGAAATGAAAAAATACTAGGCCTAAATTATTTTATTCGATACACATAACATATTGTAGTCAAAAAGTCATATGAGCTATGCATTAAAATAGTAATGTCACACGGGGAAATGAATAAGTTAGTATGAGAAGTTGGCTAATAAAGAAACAATGTTTTTTGTAAGATTTATGCTTTACGACCCAATGCTTTATTCTTCATATATTCATGGTGATACTGGAACAAGTGTGTTTTATTATATTAATTAAAAATAATTTCAACCGTATATAATGTAGACTTCTCCTTATATTTAGGCCTATTTTAATTTAAAATAACTTTAATTTATAACTAAAAAATATATGCCTTATAAAACTTTGTTTCAAAAACATTTATCAAACAGTAGATTAATATTTTGTATTTTGGCTTTCTTAGTAGGCCTATTTTAAAACCGTCCTCGATTTTGTCAAGCCAAAAATTGAACGTTCAAAGATATAGGCCTACAGTAAGGTGTTTTAAATTTTATCTAGTTTGATTGAGTTGAGGTTAGATTAAGAATACTTCCTATCTATACGGTACTCCACCTGAACATATATAGGCCGACTTTGTGCTAATTTTATTAATTTACAGTGTTGAAAAGGTTCTCACGTTTGAGATTGAATCAAATATGTGGTGTTAAGATTTTAGAAAATAAAACTAATTACTTAAAGTTGATGAAAGTGTTAGATTTCCCGAAAATTGTGTTCACACTGAATATTTTCGATAACTTAATGTCAGTCGTCCTACTAAGTTAACAAATAAAGTGAACGAGAGGGTGGTTTGGATGGCTAAAAATAATAAAATGCATCTTTTACTTAAAGGGAATTATTGAGACTTTAGTTAAGTGATTAAGAATATAAGTATATTATATTTCTTTATAATGAGTGGTTTGCAATTTTTTCACTTCAGTATAACTAAGTTTAACTACTAATTATTGGTTTCAGATAACTTTGGTAAACCTTTTATGATTAAAATCTAGGCCTAAACCAACCAAACCACATGCAAATATTAAGCTAGGGCCTATTTAGTTATTTCCAGTCTTGGCTGCAATAGTTCAGAGGTCTACAACTCACATTAATGTGGATAGTAACTACTACTGTATGTACAATTCAATTTAAATATGATTTCATCATTAGAGTTTTGTTGAAGCATCTTAAACATATTAGGCCTACGTTTTATTATTTTATCACCTGAATTATCAGTGTATGGTGAATAGTAATGCATTTTGATAGTGTTGTGTTTCAAATAAAATACATTCAGTGTAAGCACACTATCCCAACTCTTGGCCTACATTATGATATAGGCCTATTTAAAGCTAGATTATGTGAAACACGCACAAAAAGTTTTGAGGAAATTATATTGGGCTAATGAGGTGGCAAGTTTAAATAATGTAACACAAAACACGTAATAAATTACAAAAACTAGCAAACATAACCTCGTAACGCAAACCAAAGGACAAGTAAAATGTCTGCGCAACTTAGCGTCACGCTACTAGAAAAATATTTGCGCTCGCAAGGACTTATCTTTCACAAAGTGGTCGGCCATAATAACTTTTGACGCAAAGTCTAGCGTCTTTCTGCTAACGGTCGCAAATTCGTTTTGCGTCGTGGTCATAATAACACTGCTGGTAGGCTTGCGTAAATGTTGATTCAGAACAATTGACAGGATTTATCACATTAACGGCATTACATCTTTTACCCAGACAAATATTGGTGTTTTTACTTAAATTTAATCAATTCAGTAAGAGGAGTACCGATAAAAATAAAAGTATATCAAGACTTTGTGCAATTTTATAATCAAATTGTTCATTAATAAATTTAATACTTTCTATGGTCATTTACAACTTATTCTGAGGTAGAAATTTTCATTGGGTCGTGAAAGGTTTTGGAAAAGTGAAATTTTTGTAATTATTTGAATATATAAAATCACGAAAAAATGGGAAATATAAAAAAGGCAGTAAAATAAATCGCTTACATTAAGAAATATACCACCATAGCCCCCTCTTTCATGTACATTAAAGCTAAGTGGGTCACTTAAGTTTTTAGTCTTAAAAATTGGGTCACAGGTCTTAAGGATTTGGGTAGCACTGGGTATAGGAATGAAGAGGGTATTTTGGAGGGGATGAACCGACATCATCTTGGAGAGGGTTTGGGGCAACCAAAGTGATAAATAAAATGCAGAAAACCAACCCTTTTAAATGAAGAGAAATAGTTGTCTTTAAATTCCAGGGCACCCTTTAAAGATATTCAACAGATTTACTGTTGATAGCACCATGTGTAGAAAATTAAACTTTATGTTTCTCTTGGAGAAGTATTTGATATCTTTTGGCCAAAAAATGTTTTGATATAAAAACTGCAAAAATACTACTTTCATCTCGTGTTCCTTACACTCCACTGCTCTAACATCCAGATAAGGCCGTAGCCAGCCAATATTTCAAGGGGGAGGGGGGTGGTTGGTGGGCACACCCCCCATTTGCCTAAGGCTAGAAAAAATGCTAAATGGAACAGTTATAGAACCTCTATAAGCTATTTGAAGTGCTTTTTATGGTAGCACAGCCTTCTAATTTGTAGGCCTACTTGTATCTTAATTTTAATATTGTTTTAGCTATAAATAAAGCTATATAGTGTTCATTAAATTTCAGGGGGGGTTGAACCCCAACTATGGCCTTGTACCCAGGAATCATCCCATTCTCAGGGTCATTCTTCATTCATAGTTTAATGCAGGATTGGAAATTGGACCCAGAGACAACAATATCCGTAGCCAAAGTGACTATCAATTATATTTGTTTGCTCATGATTATATATTATTTTGTTTGTTTCTTTGTTCAGGTCGAGGCCAATCTTGCTCAACACAAGATCTCGGAGTATCCTTCATATGCCAGGCTGGTATGACTTGTGTCAAAGATATCTGCGTGTGAGCATGTTATGTGATGTAACAACTTTACTAGGGCTAATAAACCTTTGACAAACTATAGCCACAAATCATCAGTTATTTGGAGGGCTCGGATTTAGATGGCATGTCCTTTTTGGTACATCACAGACAAGTGATCATATTATGTTAGTGATCTCATGACTGGACAAACATTTTTATAGGTCATTCTTTTTGGTTATTTTTTGTTTTAATTTTAGGTATATGTTCTTGGTTTGAGTCATTTATAGGTATTTTTGAATACATTTTTCGTTTTTATGTTGAATAAACATTTTTTAATATCATTGATATTTTAAAATGTATAAATACTCAAACCTAAATTTTTAATTTCTCTCGACTCCTCGGAGAAAGAAGTATTGTGGTTATCAAAAAAAATGGGTGTGTGTACTTATGTACGTGCGTAAGAAGTTATACTTCTTTGGCATCATTAAAAAAAAAAATTAATAATATTTAGTATTAATTATGTTAAATAATAATATTTTAATTTATATCAATAAATAATATTTTAATTTATATCAATAAATAATAATATTTTAATTTATATCAATAAATAATACATACGGATAGTTAACCTCAATTATATTGGAGCACTTGAAAAAGTCTATAAGCACAATTTTTTTCACTAATATTTACGAATAGTAAATAATATTAATCAAAATATTCAATTTAAATCACTACTGGGCCTGGATTCACCAAAGGGAGCAAATAGTTGCGCCAGCGCAAGTTTGAAATATGTTCCAAATCCCTATTCACTAAAAGAAGCAGGCGCAATTTGAGAGCAAAGTTGCGCCTTTTATTTGCCACCACTCAAGAGTAGGCGCAACTATTAAATCACGATTGTCACTTCAATAAATTTAAATGGCGGCATATTATTGTATTGGCTTAAAGTACAATTAGTTACATAACTGTACTCCAATTAATAATGAATTAATTAAAATAACAAAACGTATGTCAAGCACAAAATTTGTTTCAATTTAGACAGTGGTAACAAAACAATTACGTACCTTTTATTGTTGGATTTTTACATTCTAACGACGTAATGACATTTATTGCAGTATTACAAAACAAAACTACGAACTGTGTAATCTTCGTCTAGATCAAAAGAGGTTTGTATTCCTTCAAGTCCAAAGACATCTCGTCACTAAATATGGCAGTTAGTATAACTTTAAAATAAGTTTTAAAGTTTCTATAAACATTGTTTTATTAATGGAACTTAAACTTTAAACTAATAATATAAATAAATACAAAAAAAAAAATTAATTTATATCAATAAATAATACATACGGATAGTTAACCTCAATTATACTGTAGCACTTGAAAAAGTCTATAAGCACAATTTTTTCACTAATATTTACGAATAGTAAATAATATTAATCAAAATATCCAATTTAAATCACTACTGAATATAATTTATTAGCACATATATAATTCGCACTTGTATGAAACTAAAACACGTGTTGTGAATGTAGAAACTAGAAACATGTGGATAAATATTATATATATGAAAAGTGATCAGAGGCGACGAGCGTACCAACATGCGCGACTAACAGAGGTTCTATTTCTATTTTGTTGGTAGCTTTTTTTTCGAGACTTAATGAGTGGTTTAACTTCAATCTGTTACTTTTGTGTTACAGTGATGCGCGCGCATCTTAAAATTTCATTCATCATTTTTTCATAACGCGCCTAAAGAAGTATAACTTCAAAAAATCCAGCTCAAGATTTTGATAAATGTAGACGTTTCATGACCTCCTGAAACTGAAAGTGCTTTACGCGATGCTGTCTGTCTGTAGAGCCAAAGCCAATCTACCGATCCAGGTAAAACTTTGTATCTAGGGTTTTCAAAAGGTTCCTCAGAGGAGATTTTTTAATTAAATAATCATCTAACCTTAAAATAAATATAGTTTATTTAAGGACTAAATGAGAAAAGATTGATTTTCTTGAAATTCGCTCAAACAAATTTGATTAAATTTTGTATCCAAGCACTGTTTAATATTATTTAAAAATAATCACAATTCTTATTTTCTTGTGAAAATGACTGAGTAAAAATTTCCAATTTTGATAATATATCCGTAACTACTTGAAATAAATAATAGCTTATCATTGTAAAGACATAGTAATATTAAATATATACAATTTTAATGGAAATATACTTTAATAAAACAAATAGTTTCTTAGATTGGAGAAAATATATATTAAAAAAGAATTATGTCTTTGAAAATATTAAATTGATTGTTATGCTCTTTGGTGGACAGAGATGTTCCTCTTTTCTCTATGTTTCTTTAACAATATATTTTACTTCATTTATGCTTTTTGGTAGTGTGTTTCTGCAACAATGTATACTATTTCATTTCACACATCTAATGAGTTTTAGTAAATGTATATTTTAAGATAAAAGAGAAAGAAAGTATTTGTGGGGCACCATATCATTTTTATCTATTTTTTTAACATCACGTCTTACTACCCATTTGGGTTGTACACTTATATACTAACTATGCTGAGTGTTAGAAATTGTGAAGTTTGAATATAGAGGAAGTGAACCTGCATTTCCATGGAGGTAGAGTGAAAAACAATTAAGGACACCCCCCCCCCCCCTCAGTTCACCTGAGCGAGATTTGAACCTTGATCTCTCTGTCCTTAGCAGTCTAGCTCAACACGAAACAAGCCCGTTAACTAACTACGCCACCGAGGTGGGTCATTTTGGAAAAACCACCCTTATTATAGCCTATCGAGATTCAAACCTTGATCTCTCCGTCATCGGCAGTCAATTCTACTGCAATAATAGCGCGTTAGACCACGTGACCACCGAAGCGGGTATAATTTTTTCCGACACACAGTTGTCCGAATAAGAAGAGAATGTAGGCAATGAGCTTTGTGTCCTGTTTGCTTGTCCGGTTGTAAAATACACGTTCCTAGTGAGACTGCAACTAGACTGGAGAGGGTTGAGTTTAGGCCCGTTACTTGGTCCGAGAGGACGCTCTACCCTCAGCATGCGGATAATCGAGACGAGTCCATACAATGCCGCGAAGGTTTATCAGTTTGTCGTAAGAAATAAAGACGAAAAGTATTAGCTTTGTTTTACTTGTATAAAATGAGAAAACAACTGGAAAATAGAGGATATTAGTAGGTTGCTTAAAGAAGTTTGTAAGGAGCTTTCACGAGATTGTACATTGATTTTCGAGGAGAGTGTGACAATTAAAAAAAAAAACTATTTTCCCATGTCAATTAAATCCTTTAATAAACTTATAGGGGAGCTGGAATCCAAATTGTTTCCAATTTTAAAGAGGCATCTATATCTCCAACGGAAAAAGTTTTGCTGTCACATTAAGGTAAGTAAAGAAAACTCATTATCACTGATTAGTTTTATTACTAATTTTAATACAGTGTTATAGGTTATTATTATTAATATTATTGATGAGCGAGATCCTGGTTAGTCACCCATGTTGGGTGATATAAAAGTAGAACTGTGTCACATGGTGATGCTGTTTTAATTTGCATTCGTAAGGAGACGAGATTAAGGTTGAGGAGAAACCAGTGGAGGCTGCTGACCAAAAGAGGAATGTGGTTGAGGTAAAATTTGTGGAGACTGCTGATCAAAAGATGAACAAACTGGACGTTAAAATTTGTTGATTTTGTTGTTAATGGACAATTGTCTGGGTCGCGGGTAAGTGAAGTATTGGCTATCATTTAAAAGCACAGATTTTTGAGAATGTGAAGAAATCTGGAAAATAGTTGTCCTAATTTTAATGCACATAAGTGTATGCAACATTTTAGATAGAAACTGGAGTGATTTTTGTCATTGTTGAATGTTTTTAAAGTTGACAATAATGATTTTAGGAAGGCTTGGCAGGGGCGTAGCTAGGAATTTTTTTCAGAGGGGGATATGAAATCTAATTTCGACATTTGATTTTACATAAGAAATAAATTTAAAATTTTATGTTTTATCTCCTGTGGCCAATTTAAACATATTTTTTACATTTTACTTTTTCCCTTGAAATAGTTATTGAAGGAGGTATTTCAGAGGGGGATATATCCCCCCCCCCGCCCTGGCTACGTGCCTGAGGCTTTGTATTCATCATCTTCCTTTTCTTTATTCTCCTGTAGCATCTTCAGTAAACTTTCCTAAAATACGTTACTTTTTTTAAGAAGTTTGTGGTGCTGGAGCTTGTTACCCTTCTTCTGGATCTATAGATAACTGTTTATCTTCCTCTTGTGTATCATACACACCTTCCACGGGATTGTCTTGAGATTCTTCGTGTATTGCATACTAGTAACTGTTCTACAAGCTGTAGTTGATCTTGATAAGTGTATTTCGACATTTTATTGGCACCTGATCCAGATTTTTGCTGGCTTGTTTTTACTTTTTATATAGCTGTGTCTAGCAGTTTTCCATCTGATTTGCATCATCTCAGCTGAAAAGAAATAAACAAAATTAACTCACTAAGCGGGAGCCTACACGTTGAATAATACTGTAATTACTAGACAAACACGCTTTCCTTTGCGAATCCATTCTCGGATTAAGTCAACACCTATGTGCTCTTCTTGGTGGCTCAATTGGTATGCTTACTGAAGCAAAATAATGAAAGTATAAAGCGAGAAAGTAATGACAGGGTGATTATGGCACAGTAATTACAATAGTAATTAATGTTTAAGAGCCCAATACTCACTTAAAGACCAAAAACTATTAGGTATAGGTAACAAATATGCCCTAAGACTAAACATTGAAAATATGTGTTTTTGGAATTTTCCAAAATCTGTGTAAGTCAAAGGAGTAAATAAAACAGAATGGGACCAAATGAATATTGCAAAGAACCACCAATAATATATGTCACCAAAATTCAAAAATGTTATATATGTATATATATATAGTCTTCCACTTACTTTATGTGGGCTTCGAATTTGGGTTATTTTCATTTTTGGCCAAATTACAGCCTTTTTTTTTAGAGAGAAAGTGTGAATAATCAAGCTGATTTTGTGTTAATGTATCATATACAGATACAACAGATATACCATATACAGATACATATATCTATCTTTAGCCTAAGAGTAGCAGAGTGAGGTACAAATCAGGGAAAAAGAGCTATTTTAACGGCAAAAATGCATCGCCACCATATTGGAAAAAAAATAATTGTTTATCTCTAATTGTCACATAACCAGAATTTACATACCTTAAGTTTAAAAATGACATTTCAAACTCTAAAATTGGTCAACCACACAACAAGGAGTGATCAAATAAGTAAACCTGTGAAATTGATACAATTTGTCAACACTGGTGATAAAAAATGGCCACCATTTTCAACTTATGGTCACCATTATAAATTAAAACACACGTGCATACATACATATATATATATTCTTTCAGCTAGAGGATGGGATAACATGATAGGCCATTTTCATCCAGATAAAATACGGTGCAGCTACCATTTAAAAAAACTATGTATGATCTCATATGGAACGGCACCAAGACAAAGTCAAAATAATTCAAAATATTGTCCTCTATTTCAGGTGTCTCGCCACTGGTAATACTCATACCGATATGCACTATTCTAGCCGGCTAGGAATTTCAATGATTGCTTCTATTATTTTACAAGGCTGCATACTTTTCCTGGTTCAACTCCAGTTTCTCACTTGCCCCAACACCCAAATTTAGAGGGGTAACTAACTTTACAGCCCCAAAATATATATTTGTAATTTATTTTTCCTTAACTACCCCATTTAAAACAGTATTGAGTAAAATTATTTCAAGAGATCAATAAGTGATGATTTTCTAAAGGTGGCACAGACAAACTTGAACCTCAAGTTAAAATGTAACACTTAACCAAAAAAAATCTACAAGATATTAAAACATTTTTTAAAGAAAAAACTTTATTAGCAGATACTACAAAGAATAGTAATTTATAGCACGTAGAAATTATGTTTCTCTTACATCATAAAGATTCCTCTGGGTGGTTTTTCACTTGCCCCGCTATCTCACCCCATTTCACCTTAATAAAAAAAAACTTTCAAGGTCAATACCAGGATTATATTGGTGACCTGGCAGTCTAGGGGTAAGGTGTCAAACTTCTGTTCTTGAGGTCCGGGGTTCAATCCTCGGTCCTGGAACAGATTTATCTGATTGCCAAATCCTTCCTTCCCCTCTGAAAACACGTGTATTAATCACAACTTGTGAATGTGGGGAATGCCAGGCCGCCACCGTGGTTCGGATTCCACGTTAAACTGTAGGTCCTCCATTTCATCTCACAATCACCCTACCGTTACACATTAGCGTAAGTGCGTATAACCCGAACGGGTAGTAAGACGCAGTGCTAATAATAATAATAATTTCAGGATTATAAATTAAGCTAAAGCAAATTAAATATGTTTAAATTATACTTGGGTTGAATTTTTTCTCTGCGGGCCTAGATGTGAGTAGGTTGGCTAGCCTACTCTAAATGGCACAGTTCTTAGGTTAATATGATTGTTAAGAAACGTTGATCCAAAGTTATAATTAAATATTGAAGAAAGAAAAATCTAATTCTACCACATACTGTTATGTTCAGCCGTTTTTTATTGACGAGTTGTCCAAATCCCATCAACTGGTGTCCTAAGAATTGTGGTGCCTGGAATGAAATTTCAAAGTACATATATGGTGTATCAAAGCTAATAATGTCCTTTTTTTCTCTCAATTGGTGATTTTAGGGATGATTTATGTGTACAATTGTAACTTTTGAACATAACTTCCAAAGTCTGGTTTTAAAATGTACCTTGTGAATTTGACAAATCTTTAGTGCCTTTTATTGGACGCCTCCAGAAGTTATTTTGAGTAGATCTCACCTTGAATTTCTTTATATATATATATCTTATTGAGGAAAAAATATAGTGTGTGTGTGTGTATATATATATATCTTATTGAGGAAAAAATATGTATATATATATATACATACACATACTATATATTTTTTTCTCGTATAGTGTAGGGCCTATATATATACACAAACAATATATTTTTCCTCAATAAGACATTTAAAGTGGTCCTCTCCTAGAAATGGTTGAAATTTGGATGCCCCTCAGAGCTATTTAAAGTGATCCTTACCTTAATTTTTTTATGAAATATAGAAGCCTCTAGAAGATTTATTTTAAACAATCCTCTCCCAGATTTTTTTAAAATGTAGATTTCCTCAAAACTACTGAAGATTTGGTAGCTGAATTACCTAACATGGGTTCATCTAATGAAATAAGTGATTGTGGGTAAAGTTTAATTGCTCATTAACTCCAGAATTACCTTTTATGAATTTCTCCTCATTGAATGTAACAGCTTCTTTGCAGTGGATATCAGGGAGGGACCTTATGGAATAATTATGTTCCTCGAGGATAAATGATGATGCTATGGTTTCCTGGTTGTTTTTTCACGAGAGGACTAGTGTCACCTCCAATTCATTTTGAAATCATTATGAACCCCATATGTGTCCACGTACTACTCCCCCTTTTAAAAATATGAACTTTGACTGAAATTTCGTCTTTGTCCCGATTCCCCTATGGAGGGATTATCCTTGTTTTCTGCTTCTATTTAATTTTTCTTCTTATGGTGCGGCAGAAGAGAGCTCAAGTATTTTTACAGTTTTTATAGAATATAATTTCTTTAGCCAAAATAAATCAAACATTTCTCCAGTAGCAACATAAAGTTTAGTTTTCTGCACATGCTAATATCAACAGATCTTCAATATCTGTCAAGGCTGACCTGGAATTTTGTCGAAACTTTATCTCTTTATTTAAAAAGTTGTGTGCAGAAAACTAAGCTCTATGTTGCTACTGGAGAAATATTTGATTTATTTGTGCCAAAAAATGTCAATTATATAAAAACTGTAAAATTACTTTCACTCCCTTCTGACACACCTTAAACACAGTAGTATTTACCCCCTTGTTTTATAAATGTGTTTGGGAATTTTAAATTCAAAAGCTTTGTACATACTGTATAGTGGAGTGACTTTGATTAAAAAAAAATATATTATTGTAGTTATTTAGGAGACAAAGTTGAAATAAAAATGGATTATTAATTGTGCCACATTAGCATACAAATATTCAGTATCAATTTTATCAAAAGTTTGACAAGCAGGCCAGAAAAAAAAATCATTAAATGTTAACCTTTGGGGTGACTTTGATCACTATAGTTTCACACATAAAAGTTTTATTTTGTTTAAATACAATACTATTTAACATGTACTGTTCATATTTAACCATATTTCTCACAATAAAGTGGTATCTAGTAGATTTTTAATTTTTATCATCATTGTCTAGTGCAAAATACATTTATTGAATAAACTTGTTTAAGTTAATGTAACTTGAACAGGTTTTAAAAACAATACTGTCCCCATACTAAGGATGTAATATTGACCATGCAGCAGTAACTAACAATTCTTTTACATTAACTTCACCTTCAAATTATAACAAAACCCGTTCCCAGATTTGTTCACGACCAGTTCAGGTAAACTGTCAAAATATCACAGATTTCAACATTGAAGACATCTTTTTCCACACATTTAAAAACTGTTTTTGCATTGTCAATGGATTTCATTCCCATTACTTTAACGTCTTTGTCACCAATTTTATCTTAAATTAAGGTAACATAATTAAAATTTACAAACCTGCATTTCTCAGATAAAACTTTGACAAGTAGGCCCCCTACACAATTTCCAATATAGATGTGTTCAAGAGTAGGCTGCAGAAATTCAACATGTACCTCCTCAACCACATTCATTAAATTATCTTCTGGTTCAGAGTAGTTAGATGAAATTGTAGAATGTACATTTGTATCACTGTCACTTTCTTCATTTCTACGAACAGCCAAACTCTTCCAGGAACAACCACCATCTTCCTCCTTTTCTTGTGGTTTGCTGTAACACCTTAACACCACGCCTTGTACTCCTTAAATATTCATTCAAACCATCATTTACTACTGCAATATCACAAGTGTTGCCATGAACTTTGGAAATTACTTTATCTGGATAAAAGGGGATCAAACCAGTATCCCTAGATCCACTAAGCAAGTTCTTCTGTATAGCATTATCTTGTCCATCTATTTTCTTTAGTGTGGAAACCCAAAAAGAGGGAAATGATGGGCCTAAGTGTGTGGTAATAAACATGTCCCAGCTATCACACTTACTAGCTGAACCTATCTTTAAATACGATTGAAAAAAGAATATAGGCCTAAGAGATTTATAGTTTCACTTTAATTTAGCTTATAATTTTTTAACTCAGGGTGTCAAAGTCACCCAATGCTAAAACCATAAACATTCTATTGAAACTAGTCGAACAATTAAATTGTATTTTGAGCCAAGGCAGTCACAGATAGGCCTAACCACTATTTCATAATATAGGCTCTTAATTAAGAAATACTAATAATACTTAGGCCTATTACTTAAGTTCGCACATTCAAAAGTTTGAAGGCTACACTATTGCACTAATTTTCTGAGACGATATTAAAATTTGATCTGCACAAGAATTAACCCTTTCTCCAAATGTAAGCAAACGTATATCAGCATGACCCCCTGCAAATTAAAAGAAAATCCCTGCAAGTTATTGAGTGAATTATCAAAATAATAGACAAAGCAAGAGGTATCAAAAGTCACCCAACTCTACGTTAACTTTTATCCTTTCCTTCATCAACCTAGTGAACCTGGATGTCTTTCAATTTGTATATGATTTAATATTTCATTCTTTACTTGTCCAAACCATGGTTCTACAGATCCATTACTCAGCAGATCAATATTACTTTCACTTGACTCCGAGTTTAACACGACACCAGTCAAAAGAGGAATAAATGGTGCTATTCTGTTTAGAAAGTACTAAATCAAAGGACAGAAGTATGCATTGTGTTTGTAGCATAGACCTCCATCGGTATAGACATAGGCTATGCACATTTGGACATGCCAATAAAAAGAACTTTCCTTATAAACATTACCAGGGGACTCAACAAACATATCAGCGTTATTGTTTCTAAAAAGAAGTGGTTACATAATATTCTGAAACTGTTCTTTGCATGCAAGTGAATTTTGCTCCGACATAAATTCTGTACCTAGTGACGATTTATTAAATAGTGCCGAGACTTTTGGTAAAATGCAGAAAGGGAACTTTATAGTTGAAGCACCTCAATGTATTCCAATATGAACTTTCTTGTGGCCTTTTTTACAATGCCAAGTCATTTCAGGGAAACCCAAATCATTTTCATGAAATTACTGCAACAGATGTGAACTGTAACTAACTTTTGATTCATTGATGTGAGGTCGGATGTTGTCACCCTGCTCGTCTCTTCTTTTACCCTAGAATTAACATGTGGTTGTGGAATTATTCTGTCAGCTCTTGAGATAAGTTATCAATGTTATAACATTCAAACTTTCTATTATGGCGTTTATTAGAGCACAGCTCTAATCTACAACGTGAATGAACAAAGGCCACTTTTTGTTTTGATCTTTAACGAATTTCCTAAATGATATGAGGAAATGCTATATTTGTTGTAACAGGTCAAAACCCTTTCCAACGTGGGAAGAAATAATTCAGATGTGAATAACACCTGTATAATAAAATAATCTTTTACAGTATTCGTCATCAGGTTTCTTCACCACAAATCCAATAATGTGAAGATGTCGCGTAACCTTTTAATTTCCATTTTACTATGAAATGATCTTACACTGATTCGTTTTACACACATTAAACCCAAATGGACATCCCAAAAGTACACGCATGGTCCACGCACAGATAAAGAAATGAATAGATTGAGATCTCTCTGTACCGAGGATCAACATTTGCGCTAGCGCTAGCGGTGTCTGGTTGCAGAACTAATAATCGAATCTGAGGGCTATTCAAATTAAAATATAACGTGAACCTTATTCAAAACAAGAATCCTCGATTTGATTTTCCTCCCATTTTTTAATTTAACTTTTTTTAAATATTTTTTTATAGTTAAAAAGCCAAATAAAAAATACAAGTAAATTAAAGCAGGTTTTAAGTAACATTTATGTTTGGTTGTTTTAAAAATATATTTTCTGTGATAATACCTAAAAAAAAGACTTTTAAGATATTGTTTTTCAAAGAAAACCATCTAGTTATTTCACTGCAATATGATTAATATGCAACTTTGAACACATCTTTCTTTAATTTGAAACTTACCCTTTTGCAGAATGTTAAGAAAAAAACTTGGTCAAATCAGCTCTTGATACAAAAATTAGGTTGATAGTTGTTTTATTCTAGACAATCTTGGAGGCTACCTTGCACATAATATAAACGTGATAAATGCTCTAAATAGTAGTTTTACACACTGCAACGAAAACTCTTGGAGCTCACTTTCCTGACTGTTGACATTTGTCACACTGGCGTGTTACCCCAGTATAGTCAATCACTCCACAACACATTTCCTCACATTCATAACACTCCTCCCTCCTTAGTCTGAACACCCCCCACCTGACACTTGACATTACTTGAATTGAATTCGTTGAGGGGGGGAAAACACGTTCACAAAATTTCTTCTCTTCAGAGGTTGAGCCTTGTAGGTTGCTTAATTACGCGGCCACTCCTAGTAGAGGTCAATCGAGCTGGTGTAGCTCTAGAGGCTGACTCTTCGTTGATGGGTTGCCTCATCTCCTGGGGTAGGTCCAAAGACTTACTCCTGGGTGAGATTCTTTCATGAGGAGGGCTGGTTCTCTTCTCTTGAGTGGGTGAGTCAAACTGACTCCTGGGCGAAGTGAACGTCACTGATAGCAATAGGGGTTCAGATGGCTCAACTGATATTGACCTCCTAGATGGTATCGGGTATGAGCTTGGAGTCTGGCTACTATTTGTATTCATATTTTGTCTACCGAGTTCCTCCCCCACTGGCCTCATCTGATCCACATGGCGGAAATAGGTTCTATCCCCTTGTTTTAGTAAATAATGTAAATAACTTTTTTTTTTCTTTGACAATTCCCAAAAGCCACTTTTTTTCAGGGTTTCTGTAGGAACGGAAAGCGACGTTTGATCCTTCCTCGAAAATCCTTGGAACATCCACCGGATTTTCGGAACACCGCTGAAGGGCTAGGGGACCTAAAGGCTTTACTAAATCTATACGGCTCCTTAGCGTACGTCCCAAAAAGAGAGATGCAGGAGATACTCCAGTGATAGAGTGGGGAGTCTTCCTATAAGCTATTAGGAATTGAGTTATAGCATTACTAATATTGCTTCCACTCAGTATGGCTGCTTTGAGAGAGGATTTAAAAGTCTGCACTCCCCTTTCCGCTAAGCCTTTGGAAGCCGGATGATATGGTGCAATCAATTTTTGTTTGATTCCTAATTCGGAACAGAAGTTTGAGAATTCTGAGCTAGTAAATTGAGGGCCGTTATCTGATACGATGACGTGGGGGAGACCAAAATTTGTAAAAAAATTGTTCAGCAGTTTAATTGTTGTTGTAGAAGTTAGATTTTTTACAGGGTGAACATCAACCCACATGCTGAAAGCATCCACAATAATAAGAAAGTACATGCCTTTGAGTAGGCCTGCATAATCTATATGGAGTCTTTCCATGGGTGATGAGGGGCATTGCCACTTGTGGTAGGATATCTTGGCTGGGTTGTTTTTCATCTGTTGGCAAGAAAAACAGTTAGAAATCATTTTTTCAATATCCGAATCAATTTTAGGCCACCACACATAACTTCGTGCCAAAGCTTTGCTCTTAACAACTCCCATGTGTCCCTCATGTAGCTCATCTAGTACTCTGGATGGCATGTAGGTATGTACACCCGCTGGCCCCAGAAAAGACAATCATGGAACAAGGAATACTCGTGCTGTGGATGTCCCCAACTATTCATGCGTTTTAAAGTAACCCCCGATTTGAGTACTTGGATGAGTTCCACAGCTTCTTTTTCCTTATTCAAGCTTCTAAGTATTTCCTTTGCAGTAACTGGTAGTACATTGATTTGGCCTAAACTAAAAACTTCTAAATCCCTGTCAAAATCCTCTGCTTGGTTTTGCACAGGTAGACGTGACAAACAGTCTGCATTCCCATGCTCTGCACCTGGACGATATTGAATGTCATAATTGAACGCTTGAATAAATAGAGCATACCTCTGGAGTCTTAGAGCAGACAGAACTGGAAGACCCTTGGATGATCCGAAGATGGATAGTAACGGACGATGGTCCGTTATTAAGATGAATCGATGGCCAAAGAGATAGGCAAAAAACTTTTTTGCGCCAAATATAATGGCACATGCTTCTTTTTCTACTTGACTCCACTTTTGCTTCCCCAGACTCAAGGTCCGACTAGCAAAGGCGATTGGCCTTTCAGTGCCATCACTCATTCGATGGGACAATATTGCCCCTAAACCGTAAGGGGAGAGAGTAGAGAGTACAATTTTTTTTCTTTGGGTCGAAGTGGGTAAGTATCCTGTCAGATGCTATTGTTTCCTTAATTTGTTCAAAATATTTGACACAAACTTCATTGAAATTAAAACCCACTCCTGATTTTAAAAGATTGTAAAGGGGATGGGCTAAAGTATTGAGATCTGGTACAAATATACCAAAGAAATTTACTGCCCCCAAAAACGATTTTAATTCTGTTACTGAAGTTGGTGGCTTTATTTTCAAAATTGCTTCCACCTTTTCAGGGCATTTGTGGATAACCTCATTGCTTATGATAAATCCACAGTATTTAATGGAAGGTTTTAGGAAGGTACACTTATCCACATTAACCCTAATGTTATAATCTTTCAGCCTCTGAAACACCGACTCAAGTAAATGATAATGTTGAGCTTTGGTTTCAGAGCTAACACAGATATCATCATAAAAACTTGAACTCCTTTAATATCTTTCAAAATCACCTCAATTGTTCTCTGCCGTATGGCAGGGGCAGTAGTAATGCCAAATGGAAGTCTATTATACTGATAGAACCCATTTATAGTGCAGTAGTGTCAGCGTTTAGTGATGTTTGTAACCCCATGAATCAAATTCTTATATGTTTTACTCTGCGATTATGTAATGCTGTGTTTGTGATCAGTAAACTATTTTAAATTTTATCTAACATAGCTAAACATACATATTAATAAAATTAACAATAAAACACATACCACCTGACTCTGTGTTTTAAATATGTTTACATTATTGCTAGACCTATCCACTTTTACGGTTCTGAATCAACTGATTTTAATTTTTTAGTGCCTAACAACTACTCTGACAACTTTCCTTAATTTTCTGTCAAGTTCATAGAACTGAGCGAAATTTTGGTACAAAATTTCTAATAGACAGCAGTAAAGTAGAGAATTAGTTTGAAAAATATAATAGAGCACTAGAGTCAAATATTAGTTTAAAAACATCTCATAGACAACGTTAGGATAAATATGGGTCTAGCACACATACAGAGATGTAGGACGCTAGTTAAGTTACGACAGTTTCTATATTTGAATCTAAGCAATGAGCACATATGGTGGGAATCATAGTTATATATGTATACAATGACCCTACATAAGTGCAATTAAAATAATAGTGATAAAATTAAAAACCAATAGTTCTATTTTTTTATTTATGATAATTAATGTTTTTGAATTTTTTATAATTAAAATAATGTATTAAGCCATAAAATTCTTTCAATATTTCCGAATTAATTAACTATTTATTTATTGTTTTGCCTTTTTTACATAATTCATATTAATTTTTTTTTACTGTCATCTCTTGTCTTAACTTATAGCGTGGTTTATTTATTTATTATTGGAGTGTTCTATAATGGTTTTATCATTGTGTAGGAAAAAAAGAAACTTTCAGGTATCTCTTTCTCCCTTATTCACAAACAAGGCAATGTAGCATTTCGGCATTGTTCACTAATTTTTATGAGTATATGTGATATATCAATGTATGATTAGTTAAACAAAATAAATGGGCTAATAAAAGGCATGAAGAGTATAATTAAGTTCAAAACTCATTACTTATTTATTTAAATAAGTCGATTTAGGCTAAAATAGTAATACGTCCTATAATACTAGGCCTATAAGTTAAATGATCGTTTGAACGTAAAACTTATATACAAAGTTTGTCATTCGAACAAAAGTAATCCGGTTTTTAGCGCAACCTTACTTCATTATAGTTAACGAACACTAAATAATATGGTTTCTAAAAGCAATATACAAGATGAGAACCAACTGTAAATATATTGTAATATAGTGATACTTCCTACGAGCCCTATAACATAAATGATAGTTTTAATGTAAAACTACTACACAAGGTGTGTTATTCAAACACATTTAACTAAGTATTAAGCTACTCAAGCGTACCGGGTGTGTGGGTACAGTCTGTTAGCAGTACCATCAAATTCCCTAACTAGGCACCACAACACCCAGTCGCCATTATTACAAATATGAAGAATAACCACAAGGGGTTTTATGTGGATATTCGTTACAAGCCCAATTATTCCCTGTCTCACCTGAGAAGTATCAACTATGCCCATGGGAAGATTCAGTAAATAAAATTATGTATAAACAAGAACGAAGTGCAGGTAACAAACATTGCCCAACGGCTAATTTATTGAAGTGGTAATTTACATGGTACCATATATATATGGGAGACTCATCACTTCTCCTATTCAACTAACATAACAATGTCTAAGACCAGGCTAAACGAGGAATAGTAAACGACCAGCATCCCCGTCTATACATTATTACAATGTCAGCAATAGGTAAATTTAACCTCACGCTAGCTATCGCAAAAGATTACAATGTTTACAACAGTTAGCTCGCTAACGCCTGAAACCATTAACATATTCTTAGGTTCTTATTTTTGATAGATTTATCTATACACCTCATTAAACCACATGTAAAGAAACATAGGGATATAAGATAATTGAAATTTATCACTTGCCGTTTATAAACAAACTAATATGCAAAAATGTCCTACTAGACTGAGAGCATAAAAAAGGAGCATTACTTTTATATGAGAGATAACCTTAAATACCAATCAATATTTATTAAATCCCGCAAGATTGTAATAACAACAACAAGGAATTACAGCCATCTGACTGATCGCTAACTGTATTTTCCATATAAACAATCAAACTAATAGTGGCATCTAACAAATAGTTTCCCTGGCCTTTGCACCAAGAATACAACCCTAACCTGAATATTACAATAAGTTGGCACATCAGCACCTCCATTACAACCCTAACCTGAATATTATAATAATATGGCATATCTGTACCAAGATTACAACCCTAACCCGAATATTATGATAATATGGCATATCTGCACCAAGATTACAACCCTAACCTGAATATTATAATAACGTGGTCTAAGATTAATTTCCTGCCATCCTAGGCAGACTTACGTTCTATTAGTCCTAGGGCCCTACATATCGCCCATGTGAGCCTAACGTCTATCAGGCACCAAAGAGTGACTTCCTTAGCAAAAAATAAGCTTATATCTGATCTTACTCAGTGGAGGAAACAAGGGAAGGAAGGAAAGAATTACATCATAATGCGGTCACTATAATCCAATCATGAAGTCTATATCTGCCCAAGCGCGTGTGCATAGCGCTGGTTGGACGGACACACAGTCAAGGGGGGCGGGAGTCACTTCGGGCCGCGGGAGACAGAGAGCCTTTCTTCTAACAGTCTTTTCGCGCATGAGCGCTTTTGATAGATGTATCAGTTCACAAAAGCACTAGAGCGCGTTAACTGTCACTTTCTCACACAGAGTTCGATGTTTGTTGACGTGTTGTTGATGTGGCGTGATCATTGTCGTTGTACGAGAATCCAGCCGGTCCGTTGAATAGGGTGAGTAAGATATGAAGTTTGTGCCGGGTTAGTCTCTCCACGGTACACTACCTTATTTCATTATAGCTATCGAACATTACTGCTGCAATTATTGTAACAAGTTACAAGTTGGATGTAACAAGTTACGAGTTATGGCTCAATCGAATGGGGGACACTCACCGAACCTCCTTGACGAGCTGCAGCACATGACACTAGCACCAACCTCCTCACTCCAACCGACCGCCCGATAGACTAGCGGAGCGGTCAATGGACCACTACTAAGGCTCAAACCCAAGACTGGCCAGAAACAAAAGAAGATAGTTCCTGGTTCCACCACGCGTAGCATCTAGATTGTTCGACTTGTTACCCCGAACCTTCTTGTCGTCTTGTGTATCGCTTCTCCTTCCTTCCCTCTCCTTGCGTCCCTTCACCTCTCTGTGAATTCTTTTTTTGTATATATATTGGGACGCTGGTGGTCTATGGTTACTTATTAGACCACCAGCTGACTTAAGGTGAGAACGGTGACTTAGGGCTTGGGATTATTGTTTTGCACCAAAATTCACTTTCGGCGTATTGGGGGGAAACCAGTCAAAATTATTGTTCATCACTTAACTCATATTGGAATATAGAACTTTGCAATGCCATGCGCTTCTCGTGGTAGTTGAAAATGCCGTCGCCTTTCTGCCGTCTTATTTGGGCTCTAGCCCAATTTAATTGCGCCTATTGGCTTTGTTGATATATTTATACACAATTGAGTGTGCAGAGTCGAACTCTGCGTCTCGGGCTTACTACCCGTCTTGTAACTATTCAAGGATTATACTTATAATTAGGCGTCGTCTGGATAATTACAACAAATTAGGATGCAGGGCCCTTATATGATAGGTTGGGACTCGGTCCACTGTTGATTGTTATTATTGCTACATTAGAGTGACATTATGATATTTGTTGAGGGTTGTTAGCGCGTAACGCGAACCTAAATGGCAATGGCAATAATGTGGTCAATGGACAGACTTAGGCAGTTTTTTTATTGGTATCTTATTCACAATAGTCACAGATTGTCAAGCTCTAGTATACATGAACAGTCAACGCACTACCAATCCACAAATAGCAAGTTGGTATAATTTAATCCAAGAGTACAATTTTGAAGTGAAGCATAGAGCCGCAGACAAAATGGTGCACAGTGATGCCTTGAGAAGGGCCCCAGTAGAGGTTGCATCATACACAATGGAAGAAGTGATTGGTGAAAGGTGTAATGTGTTTATAACATTATTAGTTGAATATCAAGTATCAATCATGCAGTTGAGTAACCCAGAACTAAAGAACCTAATTGCCATTCTTTCCTTTCCAGAAGATAAGAGAACCCTAGAAGAAAATCATAAAGGGGAAGATTTGGAATTAATAAATGGTAGAGTGTGTAAGAACGATCATAGTCACCCGTTCAAGAAGTTTTATCTCATACCAAAGAACATGAGAAAAACATTGTTATGAAGTGCCATGATATAACGGGTCACTTCTCAGTAGTTAGAACAATATCCCAGATTAAGGAGAACTACTGGTTTCCTGGTATGAAAAGATATGTGAAACACCATATCGCATGCTGCTTTGAATGCCTACTTAGCAAAGTACCACGTGGGAAGAAATAATGGTTACTAAATATAATATCTCCAAGAAACCGTCCCTTTCAGGTGGTACTCATGGACCACGTAGGACTATTTCCACGTAGATCAAACAGAAATACAGAAATGCTCTTTATTGTAGACAATTTGACCAAATTTGTTCACTTATATCTATGTGGGATACATCAACCAAGAGTATGCTTTATTGTTGTGAAAAGTTTATAAATGACCATGGGCTTCCCGATAAGTTGATAAGTGATAGGGGAACATGTTTCACATCACACACTTTCTCTGAGTTCTGTGATTCTCGAGACATAAGTCACACCCTTAACTTGAATAAACAGCTTCAAGTGAATGGATAGGTCAAGTACGTCAATATAACTGCCATCCCAATGATTTATATTGCCGTTCAGTGGCAAGAGCACAAGGATTGGGATAGGTAGATTAAGAAAATCTAACGTGGTATCAATACCTCGGAGAGCAAAACCACTGGTAAAACACCATTTTAAGTGCTTCTTGGATATCGCCCAAAGTTTCTTGATGGCATCTTGAGGAGACTTATATCTGAAGACAAGTGAAATCCACCAAGCACTATGCAGAAAGAAGCTCGAAGTAAAATTGTGTCAGAGCAAGTATGGCTATAAGACATACTTTGGCAGAAAGCATTATTTAGAAGCTATTTATGACATTTGTGAAGTGGTGGTCATGAAGTGAATACCTACACATACAGGAGAAACAACAAAATCTCAACCAAAGTATAGAGGCCCTTTGGTTGTCACCCATACCTTGCCAGGGGCCAACACATATAGTTTAAGAGCGTTGAAGGAAGACAGCGGACGAAGACTATACGCAACTACAGCTCATATATCACAGATTAAGTCATGGGGAGTCAAGAACGAAGAACATTTATATGATTAAGGGAGCGAGGAATCATCAGATGAACAAAAAGATGACCCCCAATATGATACTCCCCTAACACATTCAAGAGACGTATATATAAATATATATCTATAGTGTAAGGAGTTAAGTTTTGTGTAACATTTGATTTAAGACAAATAATATGTGAAGTTTGTTAGCCATAATCAAGGACAATGACCCTTCAGGATGGTCGAGTGTAGAACATATTTATCTACCATATTGGTATAACTTTTTTTTGAGCATGCTACTTTAGACAATAAAACAAGAGAGAGACTGGTTTGCGTGTGCGGGCAGAGAGAGATAATGGTCACCGTGAACCGTGAACTGAGACTTACAGATTTATTTTGACTTATCACAGTTTTAAACCAATTAATGAATGTAAGTAAGAAAGTGAGTGATAACACTTGAAACCAAAAAGGAACTTATTTCTTGTAAAATATAGACAAAATATTCGGACTTATGGATTTCAGTTATAGCTAGTGAAAAATGATACAATATTATTCTGTAAATTTTGACTCTCATCCAATTGAGATAAATCAGACGTTACGGAAACTAGATACGGGATGATAGCAGGAGATTCTTGTATTATGTTTGAAAGTTGCCAAGTAGTGTTAGTTGAAGAGGGAGCAGGAGAAGGGGTGATAGTGGGATAATGTCCTCCACTGTTTGGTGAAAAGCAGGAAGCCTATGAAAATTGGGATTGTTGCTTTGTAAATACAGCCCCATGTCCACATTAAAAATTATATTGTTTATATGTTGTTGCACAATTGTGCGAGTATGACTATCATAACTTCACAATTTAAAATATATATTCTCCATATAAACTGAACAATCGTCTTTAGTGTCAGCTGAGGAATTAGCTTTAAGTGCACTTACAATTGAGTAAGCTTCAATTATTCGAGGATCTTCATCAGGTTTTTGTTTCTTGGAACTTATTTTGGGAGAGTGAAAATCTTTGTGTTTTCAAGGTGCATTTATGACCTCGTTGCTCTCAGGTCTCCCTTCAATATTAATTTAGTTTCTATGACTAGCATTTTGTTCCAAATCACTGCTTACGCCGTCGTTGGTGCTTACCTGGTCTCGATACTATTCGTTGAGTTCATCTGTCTGAAATAAATAAATACTTTTTTTAGTTTCCCAACACAGAAGGGGAATGTTTGGAAGTTGCAAAACAATTCGAAGAAGTGTGAAATTTTCTCAATTGTGTTGGCTCAATGGATGGCAAGCAAGAACATGAACAGCGGAAGTGAATTATTCAATCGCAAATCAACATTTTGTATAGTTTTAATGGACATTATAGATGCAGATTATTGTTTCACTTTTGCTAATATTGGATGTCATGGAAGAATATCAAATGGGGGTGTAATTAGAAATACACCTTTCTTTAAAAAGCCCCAAGAAAACAAATTAAATATACTACCTCCAAATAATATTTTATCAGACACAAACAATTCATTACCTTACGTTTTCCTTGATGACGATGTATTCCCATTGGAGGAACATTAAAAAAAATACATCATGGCATTCAACAGAAAGGGTCATTTGAACGATTATTCAATAATAGATGGCTGAGGGCAAGAAGAATCTTCGAAAATATGTTTGGTATTATGTGCGATGTACTATTTAGAGTTTTGAGAAAACTAATTCTACTCGAGCCACGGAAAGCAGAAAAGATTGTTTTTACTTGTATTTACTTGCATAATTATTTAAGAAAGAGTAAATCATCTAGTAACATCTACGCATGACAAGGGATTTTAGATCATGAATTCGATCGATAAATTAGGGAAGGCAGTTGGAGGCAAGAAACAGAAGAAATGTCATCACTTCCACCTATTCGAAAAATTGCACGTAAGCTTGCAGCAATTAATAAAGATAGCAAAGAACAATCTGTTGAATATTTTGCAATTGTAGAACTAGTACCGTGGCGAGATTCATATGCCTAAGTATAATGAATTGATTCTGAAATCTCTATTCACAAAAATATTGTAATCCATGTTTCATATATTTTTCAGTAAAACAGCTAAAACATTATAAAAAGTATATTTATTATTTACTTACCCCTCCTTCTGTATTCTGTGTTTTCATCAGCTTATTTTTTATCTTAAAAAATTTAGACATCCGAATGCAAACCATTTTTTGTTATCAACTTCTTCTGTTCCAGTTCCTGAAGTAATTTTGTGTTTATTTCTTTCCCTTCTAAATGAATTACGCAGTGATTGTATCTTTTTTTTTATATTTCGGAGCTTTCAGTCCCCAACATATCGGCTAATTATATACAAGTATCCTCTTTCTTATTTTCATTTTTATAGAATGTGTATCGCCGCCTCTCCTATCTGATAGAAGAAGTGATTAATACATTAACAATGGAAGGGAAGGAACAAGCACAAGAGAGATATATAAGTTTAACAAATCAGTTAATTTAAATTCGAACCAGACGAAACAATTACAAATGGTTAGACAATATCTTATCCAAAATATTCCATTGTTTACTATAGGAAATTAGATCGGTTACTCTAGACATCGTTATCCCAATAGGGACGTTAGGTTTGAAACACCTTGGTAAGACCTGCAATCCACACCAGTATGGTTGTGTCTATATTATTAAAGGGTATAACCCGATAAAGTAGAACCAAAACAGATTCTACTTCGAAGGTGCCTCAACAAAACGGCAAATTAAATTGCAAGCCATTATTAGTTTAAGGTTAAGCAACAACACCTTACACCACTCCTGCATTGCGGCAACTAGACTTTAATCTAATGAACATCTAAAAGAATAATAGTTAATAATACCTAATTCTAGAAAGTCCTTGTTTAAATATTTACAACGTTGGTAATTAAATAAGCTAGCTGGCATGAATTAACTCCATATTGAGTTACGAGATACAAAGTTTAAGTTCATAGAAGAGGAACTATAGATTTACAAATATTTAATGGCAAGCTACCAGGAATATAGGATGTAAATATACTATGGCCAGTCTATTCCTCATTAGTACTGTAGTTCTTTCAATAATATATTTAAATACCAACACAAGTCTGAACACAAACTGTTACACCAGCAAACAGTTAAACATTAACTAATTCAAACGGCTCCTGAAGGGGTCCGGGCAAAATAAATAATACCCCGTGGGCCACTACTCTGCATTAGTAGCATACCCACGAGTTGAACACTGTGGAAAGGTACACCAATTTAAGTATTAGAGACTGGTATCAGTCAAAGATTCAACTAGGTGATGGAAAAAAGCTCTAGATAACCTGATTTCCACCAATATCGGATATAAAAATTTAAACTAGTCCGAACATGGCTATACGGAATAGGGCGTCTGGTTGTTGCCCAGGTATTAAAGACCATTTCTTATGGACATAGTAAAACATGTCAGAAACTCTGACATACAAAACTATGTCTTAGGGGCGTAAGAAAATCACGAAAACCCTATATAAGATTACTAGATTAAGTACTCACAATCACAGAATTACCTTTATCTGCGGCGAGAAGGAGAGCCCGACGCCTCAATTATCGTGATCACCGCTTGCCTACTCTAATGGTCCTTGATTCACTTCTAGGCAGTTGCTCCGAAGAATCGTTACAATAGAATACAAAATGTGAAGAGAGGGATGACTGGTTTATACGAGATGCACTGACGTATTGGGAAAGGGACGTTCACAAGGAAAAGGGGGGTGAGTTTCCAGAATTGAGCAGAAATACAACTAGCGCTAGTAGATGGCCGCTGATCACAACACAAGGAAGCCACTCGTCATTACATCTACGTTAAGCCAGCGTATAAAATATATCCTTGTGTTGAAACTCCAGGAAGTGTTTGAACAGTCAGCTGGGTCACTTTCCTCAAGTTTGGGTGTTTCCATCAACACGATTTCACCGTGAGTTTATATCTGCCACACATTATTAGGATTTATTAGTTCTTGCATTTATAGTGATAATCATATAAATAAGGTATTTTGAGTTTACGTTCTAACGGGCAATTAGCACGTAACAGCTGGTTCAACAGAGTTACATAAAACAGGCTCTATAGGCATCTATCAGTTTTAAAACTTTTTCATTTTACCGTTCCATTTCGATAGTAAATCAGTACAACTTAAATAAATTTATTCAGTTACTTTATTGTTGAGGTACATTAAGTTAATAAATCTATCACTATATAACTATGTAGGTACTTACAATTAAATAAATAGTTCTTTTTTGATGCACCACCACCTCCTTGATTTTTTTTGAACACGAGCGAGCGAATGTTTGCTTGCTCGTTAGCCGGTACTCATCAGACAGTTATTGAGTGAGAACGCTCACGCACTCTTTTGGTGAATACGCACCTTTAGAACATTGATCAAAAAAGTGAAACCTGGGAGGCTGGTGTGTCCATGATCTTGTGTGATAATAAGGGAGCTATCCACTTGTCAAAAAATGATATGACTAGCCAAAGGTTTAGGCACATATACATTCGTTATCATTAAATTATTTAAGAGAGTCTGTTCCAAACAAAATAATTCAGACAATCTATTTGCCAACTGATGAGATGGTGTCAGATATATTATTTAAGCCCCTGTCCAGAGAAAACCATCATGCATTTTTGGGGGAGCTAAGTCTTGCTTGAGATAATATTTTTGTATCTCTTCTTAGTAATTGTGAACAGCCTTTGCTGAGTAACCATAATTTAAGAGGAAGTGTTGGAGGAAAGTAAATTATTATTTCATGCTTCAACTGTGTTTGTGTGTTACTGTGATTTCACACGTTCTTTGTAAAACGAGAGGAGTGTTGTTATTTGGTCACGTGACAGCTCTAATCCAATCACAACAAGTCCACGTGGCCAGTGTAGCCCGCACTGCTCGAGTAGAGATAATTTCAACTTTTCCAGCGCCTCTACAGAATACCGGCCAAGAAGACCCGATAAGCGCATGCGCAAATATTAGTACATGCGTTATTTATAAACACGGCATATTCTTAAGATGGCGTATCTCAAAAGTGATTATGAAAATGACATTTTATTGGAACTCATGAGTTTTATCAATGATAAAAATAAACCCAGGCAGTAAGTAAAACATCTAATTTAATTTTAAATACAGCAACTTGAACTGATTGTAATATTTTCGTTTTTATGTTTGACGTTTCAATGCATCATGGATAAACAAATATTCCCAACTTTCCACGAGTGTATGAAAAGCTGAACCACTAAGAGGTGCGGACTCACTGTACTGCTTTCAAATTTCAGCGAATTCACCTTTATGATTGTAGTCGCCATTGCTCAGTACTTCTGGCAAGTATGGTGCTTTCAATGTTTCGTCTATTCAGCAGGCCTAGTCACGTCGATCGTGGCACCATTTTGGGTCATCGTTAAATGTTTCGTGAGTGAAAAATGTTCGAACACTTGAAAATAGTATACTGTACTTACACTAATTTCATATTCCAACGAACTTTCCCAGTTCACTTTGACATGTACCAACCAGTAAGTGTTTATGCCAAAACAAAAAGAGTGTGATAGACATAGATTCAAAATTGTAAATTAAATCTGAAGACAATCTTTGCAGAGGCGTCCCTTCAAGATGCAACTGGGTGGGAATTTTTTTTTCGTGGGGATGTAAGTTGGCTCAGCTGGAATAAGTTTCTTCAAAGTGTCCGCAATTTATTGAGTGAGATTAACATTTTTTGGAAGAAAGAGGAAATGAATATCAAGATTTAGAGGACGAAGTCTAGCTATCTGACTTGGCATTTTTGACAGATTTCACTAGCAAACTAATTTATATGATTCTAGGATTTCAAGGAAAAGATAAGACTGTCGGTAACATGATTGGCTTGATTTCTTCCTTTTTAAACCTATTTTGATGAGCACTGACCTACATAAAACACTTTCGACCACTTTCCAAACATTCGAGATCACAAGAAAAATATAGTCAGGTTTTGAGTTAGAAACTGAGAAATATGTTGTTGAAATTGATAAATTTCTACTGGAATTTCAATCCACATTTCGTGATTACAAAAAATCGATGATATTGTTCAATATCTTTGTTTCCCATTCAGACTAGATAAGACTTAGACATAAAGAACATCGCAGGTAAAACCAGTACGATCTTCTCTATGGATAAAGCTTTTCTTGAAAATGAGATAATAACTGCGGTGTAATCTATTTCTAAAGGCCCTGTCATCAGAAGAAGAATTTTGAAACTAAGAAAATACAGTGAAATGCTTCACTCCTGTTTTGGTTTAATTTGTTTGTATGAATCTGAATTTTCCTACTTGAAATTAACGAAGACAAAACGTCGTTACAGTTTAATAGATTTTTTAATATCCATTAGCCTACTGTTTCCGGCCTGTGGACTGGGTCGATTTTTTATTCTAGCCAAATCTTTTCCCCTACCAACTTATAAGGCCTGTCGTAGCTACATATGTCTTATAAGCTAACTTAAGACTAGAACAGACACAACATCCAGTCCCCGCCCATTAATTCATCACTCTGAAAGGTTAAACCCATATTTCACCAAAGATCAATTTTTTGGTCATGCAAGGAATCTAACCAAGGACCCTTAGCTCAGAAAACATACACGCTACCAACCGAAATAAGGTGTTCGTTAGTTTAACAGATATACATTTGAAAGGTTCGTTGAGACTGGCCCTGAAACAATATACATCTGATTTTGGAAGCCTGGTGAATGATATGAACTAACAATTTTCTCATCAATAAGAAAACAGTTTCTAAATGCATGCAGTGTCTTAAAATGTCAATATTTTGGTATTTTGTTATTAGTATTTTTGTACCTTACTTGATCTTTGTATGTAATTAAAAAAAAATTGTGTTCTGGAGGAGATATAGGTCCTCCTAGCTCGTGGTTGGTCCCAACGAAAAAACTAGATCATGAAACAAAATAAGTTGGCCAGGCCTAGTATGTACAATATAAAACAACTCGAAAGGTAAATCTCTCGAGGACTCATCTCGAATATGACTAATTTTTATTCTGAATTACAAACATGTTTTATATACTCTAATAATATACTCTATAGCAGGAATGTGTATAGGTTAAGTTGGTCAATCTGGATTGAACTGACTAGAGTAGCCATAGCAAGAAGGGATGGACAAAATGTTCCGTTTTAAGACTTTATATTTGTGCTTTTTGGTGTTATTACGTGCGCGAGTTATGTGGTTCGTGTACATGACTAAATATGTGTATGTATAAGGACACAACAGTTTGGCGACGAGGTGATTGATACGTAACCCATGATATAGGTCAAGCTACCAAAGTGTTCATAATGGCAGAGTTTTTATCAAATTTCGCGGAATTCGATACTACCCAACCACACATGTGGACGAACTACGTAAAGAGGTTGGAACACTTTTTCATTGCTAATGATATAATCGACAATAATAAGAAACCGTTATATTGTTTTGTGTGATCGGGGATTAAACATTAGTTCACTTAACTGCGTTAGTTGCGCCAGAGGATCCCGATTCTAAATCATTTGGTCATTTTGTTAGTGTTTTCAAAGGCCATTTTGCAACCAAAACACAATGAAATTGTACAAACTTTCAATTTCAGCAAAAGGGATCAGAGACCCAACGAGTCCATTGTGGAATATGGTGCCATTTTGAGAGAGATGGCCAACCGTTGTAACTTTGGAACATTTACAAATTTGATGCTGGGGGATCGTTTAGTGCAGGGGATTGCGAATGAGACAGTGCAACGCGAAATGCTTTCTAAAAATGAAATTAAGTTAGATGAGGCAATTTCCATGTCAGTAAGTAGTGAAGTAGCGTCATAACATCAACGTGTGATGTGGCCAACTTCCGCAACACCGGTGGGGTACCAAGACCCAGAAGCTGGCCCAATGTAAGTACACAGACTATCTAGAAACCACCAATCTCAACAAAGAGGTGCCAATAATCAACAAAGATTTTCTCCAAGTAAACAAAAGTATCAACGGTGTTGTAGTGACAAAGAGCATCTAACCACTGAATGTCCATGGGCGAATGCGATATGTCATTTTTTGTAAGAAGTTGGGTCACATAGAAAGGGCATGTAGGTCGAAGAAACAAAATGATGTCAAACGAAGAGTGCAACACCCACAAACAAACTATTTAGCACCCAGGGAGCCTGCAAGATCAGAATTAGATATGACATATCAGCTGGTTTTTGTGGGATTCTGAAACTAGAAACAACCAACCCTTCCTCATAAATGTGATGTTAAATGGAACTAAACATCACATGGAGATCGATTCAGGAGCAGTCCTGACAGTTATCAGCTCAGTAACCTATGAAAAAATATGGACCTCGAAACCAAAACTTATGAGTTCTGATATTTAGCTTTGCACCTGGGGAACAAAACAGCCTCTTTGTATCCTGGGTTGGTGTAGTATAGAGGCCACATACAATGGTCTGTCTGCTACTCTGCCCGTAACATTAGTGGAAGGAAATGGGCCAAGCCTCCTCGGGAGAAATTGGTTCAACGAGTTGGGAATTAAAGTGCAAGGAATTCACCATAATACTGATAGTAGGTTCATGCAGATAGTACAGAAATTCTCAGCTTTTCAAGATCACAAACTAGGAGAATATGTTAGACCACCAGTTTAATTAAAAATGGACCCCTCAGTGCAACCTCAGTATCTACGGAGCCGTCCAATACCACTGACACTGGCAGACCATGTCAATCGAGATATTACAAGGTTAGTTGAGGAAGGGATATACAAACCAGTATCATTTTCAAAGTGGGCTACACCCCTAGTGATTGTGCCAAAGCGGGATGAATCTCTGCGGTTGTGCCGGGACTACCGGAGCACAGTTAATAAAGCGCTATGTATTGACAAATACCCTTTACCAAATGCAACTGAACCTTTTGCATTCATAACAGGTGTAACAATATTTTCTAAGCTTGACCTTGCACATGCTTATGCCCAAGTTAAAGGGGATGAAGAATCTTCTAAAATATTGATGGTTAATACGCCAAAAGGCTTGATGCAGGTGACAAGAATGCCTTTTGGAATTAGTGCAGCACTGGGGATATTTCAGAGGCTGATTGAAGGTAAATTAGCAGGTATACCAGGTACAGCGGTATTTCTGTATGACATAATTATATCGGGCAACGATAGAGAACTACATAATTCCAGAGTACAGGAAGTACTACAAAGATTGAGTGATGCAGGTTTGCGGTTAAGGAAGGACAAGTGCAGGTTTGGAGTTCCAACAGTGTCATTTTTAGGTTTTCAGGTAGACGCCCAAGGCATTCACCTCCTACAAGACAAGGTTGAAGCCATACACAAAGCTCCAACACCTACAAATAAAACAAAACTTCAGGCTTTCTTAGGACTTCTCAATTTTTATGAGAAATTCCTTATGGACAAAGCTACTGTTTTGGAACCCCTACACCGTCTTCTAGATAAATAAGCATCATGACAGTGGATTCAAAACTACGAGAGTGCATTCAATAAGGCAAAAGCCATTTTAACATCAGACTTAGTTCTGACGCATTATGATAGAGGTATATCTTTGATACTATCTAGTGATGCATCTCCTTACGGGGTTGGAGCAGTCCTCTCCCATATTATGGACAATGGAATGGAATGGAGAGTGCATTCAATAAGGCAAAAGCCATTTTAACATCAGACTTAGTTCTGACGCATTATGATAAAGGTATATCTTTGATACTATCTAGTGATGCATCTCCTTACGGGGTTGGAGCAGTACTCTCCCAAATTATGGACAATGGAATGGAAGCTCCGGTAGCTTTTGTATCAAGAACACTGTCACAAGCTGAGCGTAACTAGGCTCAAAGCGATAAGGAAGCTTTGGCGGTTATATTTGGTGTCAACAAGTTTCAGCAGTTTCTCTTGGGCCGATCTTTCACAATAGCCACAGATCACAAGCCACTTCTAGGATTATTTCATCCTACCCGACAGACGTCAAGTGTTATGGCACCTCGGATGTTACGGTGGAGCTTAATGCTAGGAGGTTGTGCTTGTAACATTATTTATAGACCAGTGAAATACTATGGAAATGCAGATGGTCTTAGCAGACTTCCATTGAACACTTCAGAAATTGTGAATATAGAACCCAGGGGCATTTTTATGCTAGACATGAACCTATCTCAGTGATTGAAATTGCCAGGGAAACAATAAAGGATCCTGTGCTGTGTAAGGTTAAAAAGTGGGTTTTACAGGGTTGGCCAGAAGAAGAGGCGGGGGAGGATCTCAAGCCCTACAGCGCATGACGCTCGGAAATATCTTTGTCACAAGATTGCTTACTCTGGGGTAGTAGAGTGATATTGCCAAATAAACTCCACAAAAGTTTTCTCCTCATGCTTCATGCTTCACATCAAGCTGTGGTGCAATCAAAAGCAGTAGCTCGCACCTATAAATGGTGGCCTAAGATGGACACAACCATAGAGGAAGTAGTGGGAACTTGCCAAACTTGTCAAGAAAGCCGGAACAATCCACCACAGGCCCCAGTACAGCCATGGATAGCACTAACAAGCCCGTGGATTCGTCTGCATATTGACATGGCAAGGCCGATACAAGGACAATTTTTTTTAAATACTTGTGGATGCGCATTCTAAATGGCCTGGGGTCAGACAGATGAAGTCTACAATATCAACGTGCATAATAATGAAACTAAGGGATATTTTTGCTACACACGGGCTTCCAACAGTCATAGTAAGTGACAATGGCCGTGATTTTGTGTCTGAGGAGTTTGAACAGATTATAATTATATTATTTATATTACCAGCCCATAAGAATGGGGAAAAATATACAACTAAACCTAGCTATTCTTGTGAGCTGAGGTTGATATTAGACAACAACTTTGCATTTAATTGACCAACAACTCTCACTAGTCATCATGACTCGGTTGCTATGGCAACTTCCCATCTATACATATCACGCGCTGAAGGCGCCCAGCAATTCATGTTCGGAGGCGAACATCCATATAATAACCTTACTAAACTTACCCTAACACAGAGAAATTTACATATAAACCTAGCAAAGTTTTATTAAGTTAAAGTCTACAGGCGATGTTTACGAATGACATAATTTATAAGTTGTTTTCCCTTTTCCCTTTCTTTTTTTTTATATATATATATATCTTTTACAGTCAATATCTATTAATCTAAGAAAAATAGTTTAAGTGATTCAGCCCAGAGAAAAATAAATTGAGATTTACATTATAAGACAACATAGTCTAATGCCAAATTCGCCTATCTCTGACGAACAATTAATCAGAGCAAGGTTTTTTAGGAACGAGTCCATTTAAAATTAAAGCGCTAAACCTAACATGATAAATAGAGATAAAAATAGGAAACCAGTAACTATAATTTATACACAATTTAAATCTGTTACGCCCAAAATATATAAAGTCCAAAAGGTTAGGCATCTCAACCCATTTATCTTTAATATTATTATGACGGTAAAAATCGTAAACCTTTCACAAAAATATTCCAATAGTTAGAGCAAAAGTCTCAAGTCCAGATATGTTATGCGTTCAGACAAGAGTAAAGTTTTAGTTTATACGTAGACATAGCTTGAAATGTCAATGAAAGCAAGTTTAAAACTTTTTTTGATATTTACTAAGTAAAAATAATTGAAGCGCCTAAAAAGAATTTTTAAAAGTCAGACATTTAACCCAAAAGGAATTTAGCTTACATTGTAATTTTCGTCGCTATCGCCTATTCAAGCGACCTTCACAGCCAGCCCAAGAGTGGCTCACAATTCACATGGTCGATCTTTTATACGCACTAAAACACAGCTTGCAGAACATGGTGGGGGGGGGGGGGGGGGGAGACCAAAGAACGTAGACAGGGTGGAGAAGGTTCTAGGAGCCTCACGGAGCTAGTAGAAGCCCGCTCGTAAACTTGGTGGAGTGTTACTTCTTTTCTTCTTATGGTCTTTGGGCAAGCAGAATCGGCGTGACGTATCCCAGTGGGCGCGCCTCAGTCTTACAAGGAAGGTCGTGATGGCCAGGTGTGTGACAAGTGGCTCGCAGTGTTTACATGAGCATGGCCGCGGACGTCTTCGTAGAATTGGGTAAGTTTGCAGTTTCCAGTATTTTGTCATTAGCTAGCGGCTAATGTTACAGTTCCATCAAATTTACCCTTTAGTTAAACCAGTGGTGTGCCTAGACATTTCCATCAGGGGGGCCACTAGGATTTTACCAAGTTCCCTCCCATATCATCGTCTGATATTTTTTTTAAATAAGATTTCTCTAAAAGCTATTTGGAGCTTCCCACTCCCAGATAAAAAAAATAGATGCCTCTCTCATTTATTTGGAGTTATACTTATATGGATTTATTTTAATTAGATGCTTCTAGAATCTATAGGTTAGCTTCATAAATATTTTCAATTGTATTTAGAGTTCAATGTGTTCTTCTCCCAACAAATAGTTAATTTTTACGAGTTGTTTTGAGGTAATGCATTGCTTACCATCACAATTGACACAAAAATTAACCAGAGTAAATTCAAGCCCATTTCTTATTTCCTTTTCTAGTTTATAGTGACCTAACGTACATGATTTGGAGTGTTCATCTAATTTAATGATCTGTTTAGAAAAAGGCATTACATCAATAATTCGGTGACCCGTAGTGGAAGAATCCTGTGTTCTTTCAACCTTTCAATATTTTCTATGAAAAGTGCTGGTAAGGTATTTTCATTACTATATTCATATTTTGAAATAGTGTTTTCACTAACGAGTGAAGGATGTTCCACATTCGGTAGTAGATCCTCCAATTCGTCATCTTCATCAAAAAAGTATGTGTCTGCCTGCATGTCTTTGGAATTGGAGGTTCCTGCAGTTGGTGTAAAGTCTTCACTTTCTTGGGCGCAAGTCCTAAAAACTATTAAATATATATATATATATTTTTTACATAGTTATTTATTTATTACAGAACGTCTTACCATTCATCTAAGCTATTCGCATTTAGTTATTATAATAGGGTAAGAGTGAGTAAAGTAGATTAGAGAGGAAAAGTACCGCGTTTGTGTGGAGGAAGCGTGGGAAGCTGTTACTAAAAGAAGCTTTAGTAGATTACACCAAGTCGGAATTCAAACCTTGACCTCCCGCTCACTAACAAACCAGAAAAACATGTAATTTACTTGGCATGCATACTGATTAGGGCTTATAATCACTAACCCATAACTTATAAATTATATTATAATACAATCAATCATCACCTTATATTTTGTGTATATCTAAGGACTATTTTAAACTTTAGGTAGCCAACACACTCGATTACAAAAACTTGCCATCATTTCCGTTTGGAACCAATTTAACGCAGCCACATTTCATGTACAAGAATGTAAATTTTTTTTTACAATTTATTTATCAACATAAATATATTTGGCACATTTTTGGCATATTCGTAGAATTTTTTTAGAAAATAAACAAATAAAATACGCCTACATATACTTTAACAAACACAAAATACAAATATTAGTTGTAATATTTTCAAACTACAGTTACCTTTTAAGTGATTCAAATTTGTTTCCTGTTAATTATGATTCTTCTTTCTGGATTCTCCATCTCTTTAAATCTCTGGATCGTTTTCTTCTTTTGAATACTTTATTTGGAAATGAACGAGGCTTAGACATTTTGTACACAGTAAAATTCACACAAAAGTTGATTAATATCAAGACCATAGTCGGGAAATTTTATGAACAATATATATTTCTTTATTTGTGGTTTAAACAATACCAAAATTAATGTACAAGTACAAATTAGGGGGCTGTGTTACCATAAAAAGCACTTCAGAGAGCATCTAAAGGTGTTTAATAATTAGAGTTTTTTCTAGCCTTCGGCAGCTATGGTGTTAGGTTGCCGTAAAAATACTTTAGAGAGCTTTAGAGGTGTTTAATATTTTGATTTTTTTTCTAGCCTATGGCAGTTATGATGTTATGTTGCCATAAAAAAAATGCTTCTAGAGGAGTTTAAGACTTAGAATTTGTCCTAGCCTCCATCAATTGGGGGATGCCCGCACCCCCTGAAATTATTTGCTGGCTAAGGCCTTGATTAATATAATTATATTTATGCCAGTTAGATGGTAGCCTACGCTCATACTAAAATATAAAACTAAACAATGTCAAAGAATACTGGTAACAATAGACTGTACAGCTTTCACACATTAAATAGCTAACAGGCAAGAACAGTCTAAAATATCAGAATATTACTCATGTTTTTGTACCTCAATACTTTTCTCAGCTGGTTTTGAAAAGTTTGCTAATGATATTCATCCCCTCATCACTCCCCGCCCGCCCACCGTTGTCAATCAAAACACAAGCGGTCTCTCCTACCTGTGTTTGGTTCTCAACGGTACGGCCCGGTTTGGCTGTATTTATTTATGTGAAAATAACGTAATTTCTGGCTATTTCCTATCAAGTTTTTAAAATATGATAGTAATGATTGTATGAAAAATGTCAAATGAACCAGTATTTATTGCTTAATAAGGAGAGTTAAATTTAATTTCAAAATACAAAGTAGTTTTCTAATAGGAAATTTATTTGTAAACGAATGAGAAAGTCTGCCGCCGATTCAGTTTCATTATTTATTAAATAAAAATTAATATCTTCGAAAATATGGTACAGACCGTGCCTAAAATATGTTTACCATATAGTGCTATACTATCCGTACATCCACCAAAAAAATTAAGGCTTTTGCTTGTATTTCTTAATACTTGGATACGAATTAGTATTATTTAGTTAAATTAATCATTATAACTATTTAATCAAAAAATACATAACAATTTTGCTCTATTATTACTTATTTTAATATTTTTATTCTATTAAAAAGACTCACAACAATAAAAATAAGAAAATAAAATAAAATGTTATCACTCTTTCACAGCCTTAAGACTTTATCTTTGTGCTTTTTGATGTTATTACGGGTGCGAGTTATGTGGTTCGTGTACAAGACTAGATATGTGTATGTGTAAGGACACAACACTTCTATACCGTTTGAGTTAAATACAAGAGTCCAAAACTAGATCATTCACACACCCCAAAATGCAAAACCAAACAATTCTCGACGTATCCACCACACATTCAAATAAATTGAAAATATTTATACAATAAAATAAAAAGTTAATACATAACTAAACACGGCTGTCTATGTAGTTTTCTATGCAATAATAAACATTAAATAGCCTAAAAATCATTCAATTAATGGTTATGTGGTCCTTTCTAGGTAATATATAGGAAGATATTATATCAGATACTACAACATTTTATCATTAAACAAATTATAGTTTTGAAGAAATCGATGAAATTCATTTCATTACATGTATGTTTCAGTTTAATATATTTTTTAAAAGACAGTGTTACTATTTAAAATTAAAATACAATTATGAGAAACTGTTATTTAGAATAATTTTTTATCATGCTTTTATTTTATTAGTTTACAGTCCACTCACTTCAGCATTCAAAATTGTTCTCTACTTTTACAACAGGAATATAGCAGATTACCTTATACCTTCTTTATGTGTGCAAGCACACTTTCGGCGCCAAAGGCCAAACTGTTAATAATCAAACTCAAAGTAGAAACAAGATTAGGAACAATACGAAATATCATTAATTTTTAAATACCGTTTATCTTCTTTAACTGTGTATTTTTGATCAATCATTTTCGGCAGTTTAAATATACACAAGGTATTTTTCATATTGCATTAATATAGCTAAATTGTAAGAAGACATATTTTGCAATAATAATGTTACCTACTAATATAGAAATAGCTTTGAAAAAATAAATATATTCTAGACTAATTCACTGATACAAGGAACACAGTTGCCAAAATAATAGAGTTTTAAACGTCTTTGCCTGTTCTCTGATTTAAAGTTTGATATTAAATTTATGTAGGCACTATTTTAAATTTAAAGCTAAACCTAAATATGAATCAGATGATGGTTATTTGTGGTAATTGTCAAATTACTTGAAAACATTTACCTCTAAGTTAATATTTTCGAACTTCTAAATCATTAATTCTCTACTATGCCTTTAATCCTTTCATAAAGCCTATTTTAAATTATTCTAGTATTGAGACTGACAATGCAAAATTGGTGACAATACAGAAAATATCGAGAACTTAAAATAATAGGTCCACTATTTTTTTATTTCCTTGAAACAAAGTAAGTTATTCTTATTTCATAGGTAACATATTTTCCATACTTACAAAATACAGCGCATTGATCAGAAAATAAAGAAAAAAAGCAATTTACTCAAAGTGAGGTTTACTGGTGCCAGTCGTTACTGAAGTGCTAATATGACAGTTTAAACCTATATTTGCATGCATGTTCTGCTTGCACAACTATTCGAGTGCTCCAATAATTTGGCACCAGTAGATAATTGTTGCATCACTGAATGTGTGTGTTAGTTGTACTTGCACATGTAAACCTTGATTGGTGTGTCAATCACAGCTTGCGGGACAGATGCGATGCGTTGTTTAGAACAATTGTATACATGTGGTGAACTCAACTGGCCAACAAGTAAACCTTTGCACTTTATTATAAAATGTATGTTAACCTTTACTTGCACGGCAGTTGGACTGGTATGGCTATCGGCCAAACTAAACATGACAATGCAAACGAGTCAGTGTGGTCCAATTGAAAGCCCCCACTGGAAATGTGGCCTTATCAGTATTTGGAGGATAATTTAAAGGGAACCCTTGGTAGCAGATGTAAAATAGCTGATGATTCAAATAAAAATATTTAATAAAAAAGTTTTGATCATATTTTATTATGCATTTATTTGATTAATTAAAATATGTAGGCTACAAATATATTTATGATACTTAGTGGTTTTTGTGAAAGTGTGTGTGTGTGTACGTGCATGCGGCCATGTGCATATTTCATAATATATTTTTGGGAAATGAATAAACTTATTTTTGCAGTGAAATTTGAAAGATTTTACCAACCAATAATACAATTTATATCTTAGTATTGCTAGTAATGGTTTATTTATTGTTGTTTGTAAGTCTATATTAAGTTTCCGGGATTACTAAATATATCTTTGGCCCACGGTGCAAACTGATAATCAGATCTGCCCCTGAGGATGTAAAAAGTTGGACCACCAAGATCCAAGTCACTGCCTTTTCTACCTGTCAGCCATATTCTTTCGCATGGCCACGACTCAACTTGCAAACACGCGACACACCTAAGATTATATTCCAAAGAGTAATTATTGTTACACGCAACAATTGTCCACCTACCTACCTACATTTACCACATCTCACTTTCTTGTAGCAAACCTAACACTTTCAAATGAGACACAATAATCTTGATCTCGTTTGAAGAACTCTTGAACATTTAATAACGAAACTACACAATGTAAGCTCACACAAGGATTCATTCCTACTAAACTGCTTACAACCACCAAACTCATGTATCAGAGTTAGATGACGTCACAAATATTTATAAAAGCCTAACTTACCGGTAATGCTTAAAATAATTATTGGTATACAAACCAAACCTTTATATTATATATATATATATATATATATATATATATATTGATAAAATAAAATTTGAAATAATAGTGATTAAATAAACAATATTTAAAGGAAAAAGACTAGGCACATAACACAATGACAAGGATCTGGATAAAAACACATGTTAGTTGATATTTAGGTTGCTCTTGTGATTTTAGTGAGCTTGTTTTAATACAATAAGTTATTCAAAATTATCAAACCTAATTCGATTAACTTTCTTCTTAAGTGTGTAGTATTAATAAGAAAATACATTATTGTAATAAAACAAATAGTCTAAAATATTTTTGTACGCTCTATAAATTGAAGCTAAAAGGGTACTATTCCCTTAAAATCTTCTCTCATCAAGAGTTTTTTTATTTTCTATATGGTCAAGGATCAACTGGGCCGCTGGGACACTGAGATATTTCCTGGTGGGTCGATTTGATATTGGTTGCTGCAACTACTTTGAACAAAATAAAGCTATTCATTCAATTCTAAATGATCGCTTTCATTAAATTTTAATCAAAGGATTCGATGAGTAGGATAAGTTTGAAGGTGCCCAGTATATATCATTTGTGAAGACTTACACGAACATTATATATAAAAATGTTCAATTGGTTGTTTATTCGTGTTTATAAACAACTTACTAAGTACATTTTTAGTATATTCTAGCTGTTACTAGTTTGTAATTTACACAAGTAACAAGTGGAGGATCATTTAACAAACATAAATTAAGTGAGTGTCAAACAATTTTGAAGCATTTTTTTTCTTGTGCTAGTATAAAGTACAAGATTATGATTAAATGGGCAAAATAGCAACATGATAAACAATAATGTAGCAGAGAGGAAATCAGAATTAGGAATTTACTACCTTAATAATAACAATATAAAGACTTCACCTAATCATTTTTCAGCTTGCACTGTAAATGAGCTCAGGTGATATTTATGAATGCTTGTTAATGGCCGTCATATTTGTAGTCCCGAGTCGCTTGGAATCTCCAGTCCACCCCTGTACATGCTATATTAATTGTAATCTGAGGCATTACACACTTCTTAAAAATATGTTGGACAATTGGTTCTACATTTTTAATTTCAACTTTATAATCCACTTATAAGGGCTGTTTCACATGGGCGTTTTGTTGTCACGCTAACGTGTGCCAGGTCTATCCCATGTTTTGATTATTGAATATTTTCACATGAACAATTTCTACTGTGTGGTTTGCCGATGTATAAAGTGAATCACCAACAAAAAAAATAAAAATATAAGAAGCCCCAGCGCAGTAGATTCAGTAGCTTGCTAGTGTAGGCCTACATCGGAGGATACAACAAAGGAAAAAACTAAGATTGTTTCACTTGCTATTTGATAAATTTAAGGCAACATACAACTACATTTTTCAATTATTTTCGATTGCCCATCTCATCATTTGATGAGATACTGACTCCCATACAGCCACAATTTCCCAGCTTCCAGCCACCAAGGTCTGGGGTGAGAAGCGAGAAGACGAAGACTCAGACATGACCTTGCACCAAAAGAGCAAAGTTACAACTGAAAACATGCAGTACCAACCATTCATGTGAAAGGTTTAGCAATGCTGCCACTACCAGCCACAGAAAAAAGTCGAGGAAGGAGTGTTGGAATCAAGCTGTTGCATTGTAGACCAATCACACGTTGATCGTTTGAAAGGACTGACTTGGCCCAATGTATCTTGTCCAATTGCGAGGGTGAGGTGACAACGGTTGGAGACAGGCGTGACAAGGAAACAGCACTAATGGACATAGACTAGGTGTGTCATAATAGTCCATCCAAGCGCACTTGGAAGCTAAGAATAATTGAAAATGACATTTACCTCAACTTGAAGGATGGATGTACGTTTAGATAGTGTCTGAATTATATTCAAAGTGTTATAATCCGATACTTTTTTTTACATAGAAAAAAACAATTCTTGCGATTAGTATCAGCCTATTACTTTAGTATGGCTCTTTTAAAACATCTCTTCAATTAAAGCCATACAATAAGTCAAGCATAACTTAATAAACTATAGTAGACACAAAAACATATTTTATCTTATCATTATAGTTAGTTTTTAACTATTCATTTAAACTTAATTAAACTTAACAAACTCTAACCTTCAAACAATTAAAAGTTAAATAAACCTAATTTAGGTAAGTTAATATACATTTAGGGTCATTGCAATAATATTTTCAACATTTCACGATTTGGAAAGGAGGGGTAAACAACATGTTGAAAGCCAAATTAGTTTTTTTATTCTGCTCACCAGTTGCAGACCTTTTGGCACAGACTTGTATGAAAAGATGTGTTGCCCTATATTGTACTCGCCTCTAGCCTACATTCTTGCGTTTACTCTTAAGATATGATTTTATCAATCATGATGGAGGAGGAATGTGCCAGTTTTGGGCACATTAAGGATTTATACAAACAATTACTACCATATATAAACTCTTTGTCAATGTTTGTTAAACTTTTCCAAAATCAAATGTGGATCACTCGATAACTGCTCACTGCAGATAAGGACAACTTGATAAGCGCTCAATGTCTATGTAGACTAGCCAACTTAATATACTTCCCAACCTTGTCCCCTGGATGAACGACCTTGTCCTCTGGATGAATGACCTTGTCCCCTGGATGAATGACCTTGTCCCCTGGATGAACGACCTTGTCCCCTGGATGAACAATCTGGTCCCTGGATGGAACTGTAGCCTTCATGTTTATCATGCAGGGAAAGACAACATTTTAGTTGCTGTGTTTCTTGAGAACATTTTACACGTATTGTTGTCTATGGAACAAAGTATTGTTGACTGTTGAAGTCCTTTGTTCATTTTAAGTTTCCATGTGTCATTTTTCAATTTAAAATATATAATATTAATATACCCTATTTATACATCAAGCCATATGATCTGCAGCTGTTCCTTTTGCTCGGTACTACTGATAATAGGCCTAATAACTTAGTAAAATAATATAAATGTTGACCTCAAAGTAATGTCTGTATTTTATAAAAGTTTCTTTCAACCAGGATTCTACTCTAGTCTTTGTGTGGTCATTGTGACGTGCAGGGCATTGATTTTACGTGGTCAACATTTGTATTCATACTCCTGTTAACATGTCCATTATATACTTGTGGCAGAGCTGGTCAACATTTGTATTCATACTCCTGTTAACATGTGTATCTTATACTTGTGGTAGAGCTGGTCAACATTTGTATTCATACTTCTGTTAACATGTGTAACTTATACTTGTGGTAGAGCTGGTCAACATTTGTATTCATACTCCTGTTAACATGTCAATCCTATACTTGTGGCAGAGCTGGTCAACATTTGTATTCATACTCCTGTTAACATGTCTATTCTATACTTGTAGCAGAGCTGGTCAACATTTGTATTCATACTCCTGTTAACATGTCAATCCTATAATTGTGACAGAGCTGGTCAACATTTGTATTCATACTCCTGTTAACATGTCTATTCTATACTTGTGGCAGAGTTGGTCAAAATTTGTATTCATACTCCTGTTAACATGTCTATTCTATACTTGTGGCAGAGCTGGTCAACATTTGTATTCATACTCCTGTTAACATGTCTATCCTATACTTGTGGCAGAGCTGGTCAACATTTGTATTCATACTCCTGTTAACATGTCTATCCTATACTTGTGGCAGAGCTGGTCAACATTTGTATTCATACTCCTGTTAACATGTCTATTCTATACTTGTGGCAGAGTTGGTCAAAATTTGTATTCATACATCTGTTAACATGTTTATCCTATACTTGTACCAGAGCTGGTCAACATTTGTATTCATACATCTGTTAACATGTTTATCCTATACTTGTGACAGAGCTGGTCAACATTTGTATTCATACTTCTGTTAACATGTATATCCTATACTTATAGCATAGCTGGTCAACATTTGTATTCATACTCCTGTTAACATGTCTATTCTATACTTGTAGCAGAGCTGGTCAACATTTGTATTCATACATCTGTTAACATGTTTATCCTATACTTGTGACAGAGCTGGTCAACATTTGTATTCATACTTCTGTTAACGTGTCTATTCTATACTTGGGGTAGAGCTGGTCAACATTTGTATTCATACTCCTGTTAACATGTCTATCCTATACTTGTGGCAGAGCTGGTCAACATTTGTATTCATACTTCTGTTAACGTGTCTATTCTTTACTTGTGGTAGAGCTGGTCAACATTTGTATTCATACTTCTGTTAACATGTCTATTCTATACTTGGGGTAGAGCTGGTCAACATTTGTATTCATACTCCTGTTAACATGTCTATTCTATACTTGTAGCAGAGCTGGTCAACATTTGTATTCATACTCCTGTTAACATGTCAATCCTATAATTGTGACAGAGCTGGTCAACATTTGTATTCATACTCCTGTTAACATGTCTATTCTATACTTGTAGCAGAGCTGGTCAACATTTGTATTCATACTCCTGTTAACATGTCTATCCTATACTTGTGGCAGAGCTGGTCAATATTTGTATTCATACTTCTGTTAACATGTATATCTTATACTTGTAGCAGAGCTGGTCAACATTTGTATTCATACTCCTGTTAACATGTCAATCCTATAATTGTGACAGAGCTGGTCAACATTTGTATTCATACTCCTGTTAACATGTCTATCCTATACTTGTGACAGAGCTGGTTAATATTTGTATTCATACTTCTGTTAACATGTATATCCTATACTTGTAGCAGAGCTGGTCAACATTTGTATTCATACTCCTGTTAACATGTCTATCCTATACTTGTGACAGAGCTGGTCAACATTTGTATTCATACTTCTGTTAACATGTCTATCTTATACTTGTGACAGAGCTGGTCAACATTTGTATTCATACTCCTGTTAACATGTCTATCCTATACTTGTGACAGAGCTGGTCAACATTTGTATTCATACTTCTGTTAACATGTATATCCTATACTTATAGCATAGCTGGTCAACATTTGTATTCATACTTCTGTTAACATGTCTATCCTATACTTGTGGCAGAGCTGGTCAACATTTGTATTCATACTTCTGTTAACGTGTCTATTCTTTACTTGTGGTAGAGCTGGTCAACATTTGTATTCATACTTCTGTTAACATGTCTATCCTATACTTGTGGCAGAGCTGGTCAACATTTGTATTCATACTTCTGTTTACGTGTCTATTATTTACTTGTGTTAGAGCTGGTCAACATTTGTATTCATACTTCTGTTAACATGTCTATTCTATACTTGGGGTAGAGCTGGTCAACATTTGTATTTATACATCTGGTAACATGTCTATTCTATACTTGGGGTAGAGCTGGTCAACATTTGTATTCATACTTCTGTTTACGTGTCTATTATTTACTTATAGCAGAGTTGGTCAACATTTGTATTCATACTCCTGTTAACATGTATATCCTATACTTGTGGCAGAGCTGGTCAACATTTGTATTCATACTCCTGTTAACATGTCTATTCTATACTTGTGGTAGAGCTGGTCAACATTTGTATTCATACTCCTGTTAACATGTCCATTCTATACTTGTGGTAGAGCTGGTCAACATTTGTATTCATACTTCTGTTTACGTGTCTATTATTTACTTATAGCAGAGTTGGTCAACATTTGTATTCATACTCCTGTTAACATGTATATCCTATACTTGTGGCAGAGCTGGTCAACATTTGTATTCATACTCCTATTAACATGTCCATTCTATACTTGTGGCAGAGCTGGTCAACATTTGTATTCATACTTCTGTTAACATGTCTATTCTAACCTTGTGACTGAGAACACGTCACAAGTGGAATAATGGCTTTCTGATACAAACCTAAAATAAAAAGTGATGGATGTAGAGTAATTCCAGGGTTGTAACTACCCAAACATCCACTTTTGGAGGAAAGGGGGTCATACTGGTGGTGGTTCATGGCGAGGTCTTACAACAGGAGATGGTACCCATGGCATATTGTCTAAGTAATTTTAAATGTTTTAAAACATAATAATTAGTGTTGTAGGTGTTATGAATTTGATAATATTCCAATAACTGCTAGCCTAATCATGGAAAGTAACCCCCACCACTTGGTGTCCTGAGTAACTCACATTCTGCTGACATGAGTGGCTATGAGCATAAGGAACATATATAATCCAAATGCCACTTAGAGATAACATTTTCTAAATTCTTAGATGATATTGAAGTATTAACATAGCTGGTCTATCATCACCAAGATCCATTGTTGAAATGTGATTGTTAGAATAGAACTGGAATTGATGTTATTGCTTTATTGTAACTCATTTGATGTTTCTCTTATGTTAATATCCTTAGACTAGATTAAATTTAAGTGTAAACTTTAAATTTTGTGATGTGCATTGACTTAATATAAATGTGTGTGGATATTTTTTTGGGGGAGGAAAGTAACATTTTCTTTCTTACACTTCTAACAAAGTTGCTCTTTTCTCTCTTGAATGGCTAAGTGCAGCATCCCAGCCATTGTGGAAGCATCAACAAAATCAGAACTTACGTTGGTGGTCGCTTAAACTAAGGAGTCACTTTCTCAATATACTGGTTTGCTGATGACAGTTATATCAGGGCTCCCATGTATTGAGGCTTTCCATTATCTCTCCATGCAAATTATGTGTACATCTTCTCTAATATCTACCTAACTCATACATATCATATTAGTGTACTAGCTGTTGTGCCTGTTCTTTGCATGGTTAATCTATTAATTAGTGGCTTTGTTCCTTTTTTTTTAGTTCAACACCATAGCTCGGTCATTGGTGTGTCTGTCTACTGAGCTAAAGGTCCTAGGTTCAATTTCCAGCATGTCCAAAAAATCTATTATTGGTGAAATGTGGCTATTCCCTTTCACAGTGATGAATTAATTGAATTTGGACGAATTTGAATAAAATGTTAGAATCTGTTCTTTTTAATATTCATGCTTAATAATTGTTTATTGCTATCAATCTCTTATTACAGAATCAACGGATATAACTAGCTCCACATTCATTGATATAAGTTATTTCATTTTACTAATTCATAATGCAGAAAAGAAAAGATTTTTGAATTTTCTGTAATATTGAATCCCTTTTGTTACTTCACAGTACTAGTGAATGTTTTATGATTATTTCAAAAGATCAAACTCATAATTAATATTGCAATGTTGCAATATAATTTGTGCGGTTTTCATTGATAAGATAAAATGGTTTGCTATTAGTAATATTTATTTGATAATTTTTTATATGAAAGGACAAAAGTTTATCTTTTATAGAAAATTACAAGTAAATGTAAACAAATATAGCCATCTTTGTGAGGTTTCATTATTTTTTTTTATTATTGCTTTGAATATGTTTACTGATTTTGCATAAAAAATACATCAAAATATATTTTAAAGTTAATTAATGTGGGGTAATAATAAAAATTTGTATGATTATGAATTATATTTTAATGTACTGTATGGTTTATTTTTAAGCTAGTTTAGTTGAAAAGGATTGACTATGATACAAATAAATTAATATTGAATATTTAATGAGTAACATGGTGTGTGTGTTTCAGGAGACTAGCACGCACCAGTATGGAGCAATCGAAACAGCCCGTCTCACAAACTACCAAGTGGTTTAATCTGTGTCTGCCAGGACCACACTTTCAGCAGGTTTGATGGATAGTCTTTAGCAGTGAAACAAGGGCTTATATCACACACATATTATTAAAGTGACATTTCCACAAGCTCATTTTAATGATATATTTTTAGTGGTTTTTTAAAGGTAAAGTAAAGGTGGTTATGATGTTAAAATATGCTCATGTACAGTTATATAGTAAATTAATAACTACTTATTGTGTAAGAACGTATTATTTTAAGATGATTCTGGCAAGAAGTTAATCTACATGTGTCCTTGGAAGTCAAGCAATGTCGAGTTGCCATCCTGCTGAGAGTATTATATTATATTATATTGATGATAATACCTGGATCAACGAGTTCAAGTAATACACAGTGGAGCTTCACCCCAGTCGAAGAGAAGCCATGTTTTGGAATATATAGCAGCTAAACACCATATAAGAGGACAGTGAATACTGAAATCACCATATTGTGGGCTCGAACTCGGTTCTTTAGCCAGTTTGTGAGGTTCTTCGGTATCACAAATGTTCCTGTGTCACAGTGATGTGTGTGTTATACATCTTCTACAGTGGCCGAACGGTCTAGGGTGTCACTTTCATCTTAGACTGGCCTGCTGATGACAAGGAAATCAGAGTTCGAATGTCAGCTACTGAGGGTGGTTTTTCCTAAATGATTTCCCATTCTCCTTCCATGTAAATGCGGGAAGTTTACTTCTAAAATGCTTCCTTCCTCATCCCTACGCCATTAGAGTAATTATAATATATGAGTATAACTTTGACAGATAGTAAGACGAGGTGATAAAAATAAATGTTGTACATAACTTTTTGTTTATTAAGTTAGTAAGATTAGCTTCAATAAATAGAAGTTACTTTTGAACACCTCTTTATACTTTACACTTGCCTCACTCCTACAACCCACTCAATCCTCCAGGATTCAAACCCTTCCTCGATAAGGGTCCATCCAGATGACATGGTAGTAGAGTAATTATTATTGTCAACCGTAGAAAGGGGAAGTTTCAAATTACTATCTCTGTGTCTTACCACCCTTTTGGGTTATACATTTATGAACTAATTACACTATTAGGCTAGGGATGAGGAAGGTTCAAATTAGAGGAAATGTACCTGCATTTGTGTGGAGTGAGTGGGAAACCATTTAGGAAAAAACACCCTTAATACACCCGACTGGGATCAAACCACGATCTGCCCATCATTGGTAGTCTGTTCTATTGTGAGAGTAGCGTGTTAAAACCATGCACCCACTGAACTGGGTAATTACTATTGGGTCAAAGTAACCTTGGAAATGTTCTGTCAAATTCTCAAAGAGTATGAGGAAGGTACATAAGTGTTCAATAGAATTGCAAAAGGTGGATCACCTTAATAAACACCTTTTTATGATGTTTTCACAGAGATAACCTTCAGGAAAGTCACATCCTACATCCTCTCTTTAACACTGATTGAAATGTTACATTATATAAATATCTTATTTCATTTATTAGTTATAAAGTTTATCAAAAATCTTTCAATAGTACTCCTTTCTTTTGAATTACTGTATAATTTCTTTTTACTTGATTAATTAACTGGACTAAGAAGGTAAATACAATATAAAATTGTAATATTTTATTTCTGCCATTATAGCAACTAAATTTCAAGATTTCCTATAGTGGCCTTTCTATGAAAATAGGACTGTAGCTTCTCATGAAAATGGCGGGGGTGGGGGTGGGGTGGTGGGAGGGAGATTAGTTAGCTACTTTAATTTTAAAAGAGAAATAATTTATTTTTAATAATGTAAATTATAGCCATGTATGGGTACACATTTATTACATTATCTAATCATTTGAATTGCCGATTAGTTAAAAGTGATGGACAAAAGCATTTATACCTTTAACATTAGGCCTATATACAACTTAATATCTCAAAAATGAAATAGGGTACACAAGTATGTGATATGTTTGCAACAACACAGAAAACCTTAAACTACTTTTAATAGCAGACTTTCAACCCTTGTTAGTGTCTTTATTTGGGAGTGGGGGAGGCACAGTACCCCAGCCTCACCAACATTTTTCCAACTTTTTTCTTACAAAAAACTTATTTTTATATGTCTTTCTTTTCATTCAATAAAATATTTTGGAAAAAACATAAAGTGGAACACCATTCTCTACACACAGTGAATTATTGGATCAATTTATATAATATTCCAGTCAAGATTATTCATTCATTGATCCAAACATCATGTGAAGACTGTACCAGCACTTGAGTGACTGAACATAGAAGCTGACAGGCCCTCTCAGAGAAGCCACACCCAGTGTGAGCTGTTTCTCAAGGTCAATGCACCTTACTATTCTGGTGCGAGATATACACTAGTGAATGGGGCCATTATAAGCGGGCCATATTTACGATAAAGATGTTTAATGATTTTGTAACTCTAGAGATTTAAAAAAATAAGAAAACTTAAATGAATTTAATTCAATATGTTAACATGTGATGAGAAAAAATCATTATTGATAAGCTTTGAGCTGGCCCCACCAAAAAGAAAGATCAGGCTCCATCACTGATTTGTATGACTTAGTTCTAACTTGAACCTGATATTCTAGGAAGGTGCAATTATAGCACTAGGAAGTTCACATGTTCAAAATAAATAAAACCGCATCTTTAATCCCCTTTCAACTTAAGTACTCTTCACCCTGAAAGCCTGACATGCCTTCCCAAGAGTGAGGCTGCACGGGCTGGGACCTCACTCTTTAATAATCTACAAGTAAACACAATAGTTCAGTAATATATCACATTGAAAAAATATATATCCATATATATATATATATATATATATATATATATATATATATATATATATATATAACTATATATATATATATATATATATATATATATATATAACTAAAATAAAAGTACACTGAGTTAAAATTAATAATGTGTATACTAATATTAAAACAATCTTGTAAAACTTATGAATTCTATATCATAACAGAATTCTTATGGTTTACCTACAAAGGTTATGCTATTTATTTGAGGGAGGCTACGATTCCACTGCCTGGTGCCTTTTAAGTACAGTGAAGGTAAGGTGGGTGACCTAGTCCTATCATAACCTCAACGGATGTACTTTTTCATAGAAAGATAGAGTTTGTGTGACTAATCAGACGAGCACTGAACATTCTATACTATGGCCTCTCTTATAAGCTACACCATAGTTAGACATTGCTACATTTCTGGGTATTCTAGGTCTGCCACGCAAAGGAGGTATAGTTACATTGTATTGTGCCATTGTTTCAGGGTTTCAAAAAACTTTATGACGGCCAGTTTGGTTTTGATTGCACGTTGATGGTTGAAGGGCTAGCTATAAAAGTACACAAAGTGGTTCTAGCATCTGCAAGTGATTTGTTCAAGGTAAATATTACTATATACTTTGTGTAAGACAGGGCATGAGAAAATAAATAAACATTACCTAAGAAGGTTTTAGTAACATTATTTCATATTTCTCTTCATTTAGTTTAATTTTATATGTCACATTGATAACTATAGCCGATATATTTTCTGCCTTTAGGTAGCAAATTTATAGGTCAATATGGATGCCGCAGTACCCAATGTTTTTATTACTTGTTTATTAAAGTTACAATGGGAGTTTATATTGCCTACAAGATTAATTAAAGTATATAATATTGGTAACCATTACTTGTATCGATAAATAACTGTGCGAGGAGAAGCTACCAGTACTGTATTTGTGTAATCAGTGCTAAACAAAGGTTTAGGGCCATAGTAAATAAAAACAACATATTTTGTTTGTTTGTTTTTAAGTTTTATTTATTTTTGAACATCACTATATAGTTACAAAAAACCTGCAAATACCAGCCTCGCAGGGCTCTCGTTCTGTGAATGCTACGGGAAATTGTGAACACCTATAAGTAGTCGATGAGGTTGGAATTTATGTGAAAAAAGACAATATTTTTGGCACTTTTCTTAATAGTTCAACTGCATCGTTGTGTTTTTTTAGCAACACTGTTTTGAACTCGGCACCACTTAATTTCCTACTCGTATTTAAAGAATAAAACTTGAAAACTGGTCACTTAAATCACACATAGAATCACTGAAAAGAGGTAATTTATAAAGCACTTGACAACGAATGTGGGAATGAAACGTCAACATTGAGGACGAAACGCCAAGGCTAACAGACAAGAATTAAAGTAACTAAAGGTTAGTTTGCAAATTACTACACTAGATTGCATGGATGGCAGGAAATCAATTGTGATCTATGCATTTTGCATTTCTACATGCAGAATAAACGCAACAAAAATAATTGTGTAGTTTTGTCACACTTTTTAATTATTGTGTAAATATAATAAATATTTTCCATATTAAAAATATGGTCCTCTTATGCGCTCCCTGGGCATTTGCCCAGTTATAAACCAGGGTCTGGATGTCCTGATGGTAAATACAACCCGAGGGCTATATTGGGTGCACCGCTTGCCTTTTAGTATTAACGTTGCTCCAAGCATTTCCCAAAGAATGATGGCCAACCTATTCACAAATATGGGGGGAGTAGCAATCCTATTGGACGACATTGTAGTGGCAGGTAGAACATTCCAGGAGCAGAAGGATTTCAGCGACTCAGTGATACAGGCCTTCGGGTCAAAATGTAATTTTGGAGTCCCAGCAACAACTTTTTTGGGGGTATCAAATTTTTGCTTAAGGCCTGCACCCAATTTCAGAAAAAGTGGGTGCCATTCAAAATGCTCCAGAACCTGTGAATAAAGCACAATTACAGGTGTAACATGTGGGACTTGTTACAAAATAAAAACAGTGAATATGATATACAATTACTTCCGAAGAGACTCCACCTATGCTGCTCGCCTACATGTTCTCGTTCGATTGGCAAGAGGGCCAGAGGTCAGCGGATGTGTCATGCCAGATGATGTCACAAGTTCCACACAGCAAAGCCCTGAGATTCGAGTGGAAAGTTGTAGAAACTTCCCTAAGTTCCCACGACTAGAATAGTCTGGGCAGTGCCAGGTGTTTCATTGAGTCCATGCATGCACTAGGATTCCCCTTCCTTTAACCATCTCTGCCCTACTCTGCATTCCTCTCGGACAGTCTCTGGGATTATGTGGTGATTTTATAGGACTATAAATTGTCAGAATATTGTAAATCGCGCCTAAATACCCAGGCTGTACTTTGTTTCACTCTGGTGGTAATCTTGTTAACTAAAGCAACTCAAGAGAATCTTTGTTTTTGTGAATAATTTCTGTGTTGTGTTTTGTTTTGTTGTAAGAATTGAAGAATTATCACAATCTATAATTTTTCCTAAACGCTTTCAATATAAAACATGTTTCGTCTCTTATTGTTACTTATTACACCACCAATTTCAGTGTATGTAAGCAACGTTATTCACGACAGATTTTTGCCACACACATTCAAAATTCACCTTCAGCTTAAATCTTTGTCTTAATATTTTCTAAAATAATTTTTCCGGCTTAGATAGCTTTGGAATATTCATTTATTTAATTCTAAATGGTAACTTATACGACCGACTCACGTCATCTTGTTTGTTGTTGAGGTCACTTTAATAACGTAAAATTGTTTTGTTTCCATTATGGTGTTGTTTAGTGGCTGTGTAAAGTAACTTAATCTCAAGGCTGTTAGCCTAATCATTATTTACACATTAATCAATTTTGAGGCCACTAGATGGCATGATCAAATATTCATTTGTAAAGTACGGTACTTTGTTTTGAGCCATCTTGTCTTTGGGGTGAAAAAGTTTCGACAAACTTTCTTTGTCACAAATTTACAGTAGTGATGGATCACAAACAACTTTTAGGACTTTTAGATACCAATAAAAACAAAAGAATTTTATTCATGTTAGTTGTTTTTAAATATACCAAACCATGCTTATTACTTTCTCATTACAGGATAAAGAATTATATTCTTGAAAAAATAAATGCTACAACACATTTGCATAAACTTTACAATATTGTGTATTACCTATGGCTTCAAAGATGATTTTCAAACGTAGGTTTTAAGTAAACTACCCTTAAATATGTTTGCCTAGAAAAAATCTTGTGAATCACAATAATACCTTTTTATGTATAAGTCTTAAAGCAAATTGTTCAAATATTTTTAACAACATTTAAATTTTCAAAAATAAATTATTTTAACTACCCTAAAAACTATGTATTTGTAAAAATAAAATAGTATTCTGATTTATCACCAAAACTTATTTCCAGATTCCCATTTTGATTGCAATTTTCAAGTTCATTTTCCACAAATGCAAATTTTCTACATATTGTCATAAGTAAACAAGGTACCTTTAAATTAATTTATTCTTTTTAAATAAATATACATTATAAATGATAATGCAAAAGAATTCCTCAATACCAATTTTGAACTAAATAACCAAAGCCATTTTTTAAAATACTCAATTTAAAAAAAACAATCATTAAACTACCCAAAATAAATATATGATACAGCTTTATTTGTCATGTTCGTGTCAAACACTACCAAGATGTTTATTTGTTATCAAATCATTAAGGCCATTTTTTAAAAATATTTCAAATTTTTGAAAAATAATTTATTATTGAACTACACATAAATAATTGTTCTATCCCAACATTTTAAACATCTTGAAGTAATTTCAACAGTTTTAAGAGGGTTTGTAAGTAGCATGACTTGTGTAGGACTCCATTAGTCTTCTAAAATAGGCATTGAGTAGAAATACTTACTAACAGTACTTGCTCAAGTACTAAAATTTGGTGGCATGTTCAACACTTCTTAAAAAAACATTTTTATTCAGACTTAATTTTTCAAAGTTTCACAATCAGAGCCGTTTAATAACTTGGGGAAAATATTTATTTCTACCAGGAAAATCAGGAATTATGCTTACATTTTATTCTAGAGTGTGGTTGGCCATCTTGTTTTTAATCTAATGAAATGAATTTGTTTTGATAATGTAATATTAATGAATTGTTCATTGATATACAAATCACATGTTTGTGATCCTTACTAAATATCTTCCACCCTCACCATTGTTTCCACCTTAAATATGAAATAACCCACCTTGATGGTTTAGTTAGCTAACGCACGAGCTTTGTGTTGAGCTAGACTGCCGAGGATGGGAGATCGAGGTTTGAATCTCACTCGGGTGAACTAAGAGTGGGTTTTCCTAAATAGTTTTCCACTCTCCCTCCACAAAAATGTGGGTTCACTTCCTCTATTTTCAACATTCCCAATTCCTATCCCATTAGAGTAATTAATACTTGTGTACAACTCAAAAAGATAGTAAGACGCGGTGCTAATTATTATTAAATATAGTTTATGTATGAATTGGAGACATTGAAAGAACCCAATTAGTATAAATCACTGCAGCGTAGTTGTCTGACAATCTATCCGTGGATTCACATCTAAATAATTAGTATCAACTGGTCTTATTCCAAGTATAATTTGGATTGTAAATGGTTTCTGAGAGTTGTGTAATGGACATTTTAATATTGAGATGATTTTTATTGTACCTTATGTATCTTGCTGATTATTGGTAAGATTGTTGAATGTTAAACATGTTCATTGGTTTAGTAAAGTTAACAAAATCTTTAACAAAAATCTACTCTATTATTAGTAAACATTACACAACCATATTGTATTATATTTGAAAGAAGGAACAGGAAATGTGGATGGAAACATATAAAAGGGACAAACACAATATGGCCTTTACATTGAAAATAAGAACACAGTTCACACTTAACATTGTTAACACTGGACAAAGAAGTATTGGCTGCCTCTTGAAGAAACTCGATCAATGACACCCAATCCTCCGACCTAGGTTACTTTCTCTCGGAACTCATCAGGGAGGAGTGTGAAACACGCAACACAACTTCCTAAAAGAGGAAACCAAATGAACACAAAAAAGAGAAAGAACATTTGTAAAGAATGATAGGACACATAAATAGGAACAATGTAAAAGGAATAACATAAAGGACAAACACAGGAAAAGGATTGGATGTGAATATATATAATAGCTCTGCAAGGAAAACATGTTTTTTTTTAACTGTAACAGGCAAAACTGGCTTAGCCCCATTCAATTGTAAGATATGAATATTAGTTGATGCATGCAAGTTGTCAAGAGTTAAAAGAATGGTATATTGTTGTTAAATGCTACGCTCATAACACATATTTGCTTTATTTACATACCTACTTCGCCGACACTTCCTTCAAGCCCGATGCCCCATCGGAAGGAACAACCCTTACAAAAGTGACCGGCCGTGTCCACGTGGTGAAAACTCACTGCTCACCAAAGTCTGAAAGTCAACTGAAAGGAACTCGAGTGCTGTTAGCCGAGGCGAGTCGACCTTCCAGACGTTGGTGGAAGTTTCTCCCAACTCTCCGTGCTGGCCGCTCCTCCACGCGGATTATACATACTATATATTCTCCGGTTCGCTTGGAATGAGCATCCACAACCAGCGCCGTTACTACACAATGCGCACTCCTCGCGTTGAGCAGATTTACATTTCTACGGTTGACTTACGGTTTGAGGCGATGGATTCACTAGACAGAAGGAAGTGGCAAGGATAGTCGGACAGTATGGCAAAGATTAGGGATAGCCTACATCATGGCAGGATCTTTAGAGTATCTTTTCTGTTAGTTGTTAGGAATTAGGAATAACAATTGTCTTCACTGGGGCATTATAGTTGTTACCTTGTTAGGTTAATTATGTAACGTTAATGTAGAGTTAATGCCTCCGTAGTTATGGAAACGTATTGCTAACTAAGCTTGTTATTTACCGCGCCTCACACGTATCTTGGACTGAGCCATTGGGCCAGCCACTAAAAGGGATTGTGTATCCCTCGACACACACTGTGTGACCACTAATGTATTTTAAAGGTAGCTTGCTGGGATTAGCAATATTTCAGGTTATATGAGGGCTTGGGAACGATACCTAGCTAGGTACAATTGTATATTCTAAACACTGGTTTGGGTGTTTAACATGTGGGCCGTCAATGCCCGTCGAGATTGGCTAGTGGTTATCCTTTCTTATAATTTTTAATACGCCCCTTTGGAGTATCCGGCTCTTGAGACACTACTGCCCCTCAGGCACGGCTGGAGCTGTTTGTATTTCTTTAGCTTGTAATTTGTGTTGTTGACCTCTAATGGGGGCTCAAATTGTGGGGCGCTTCTGCCGACCTGACGTGGCCCGTAGTTTCTAATATTTCCTTGTAGTCTTGCGTTACCTCTTGTAAGGGATTTTTTGGCATTATATCCATGGTACTCATAATAACTGAACTTGAACTTGAACTTGAACTTGCCCAATACAATTACTTACTGTATGTGCATGGTCTTCATACTAGAGTAATGGATGGTTATGAAGAATGACATAGTTGTCTGTGAACAACCATAAGGTGCCTCACGCCCCTTGTTGACCATGATATAGGCAATGCTACCTAATATCTCATTAATGTTTTATAGACTGTACTTACCGAGATTATGTGTAAACTATTGACAATGTACCTTGCTTCATTAAAATCAAACTACTCTTAATTATCTCTTATTCTCATTGGATATATATATTTATATGTATGTATGTGTACCTACTCCTCTATCTAGGTTAATGCTATATTATCCCTCAATTATTAACAGATAGGTAGAGGGTGGGTGCAGACTGTGCCACCCTTAAGCATTATGCATAACCATAATATGGTAATATGTAAAGAACAAATGGAGGTTAGAAGAGGTAAAGTATGATAAAAACTTGTACATTACAAAAGATATAAAAAATTTAGTGAATTATAAAGTATAAAAGAAAAGAAATGCATTATTTTCTTTAGTACACAAGTTGTCTGTGTGCCATCTTTCATGAAGCTAAACCATCCAGCCCAGGATGGCATATTGCATGTTTTAAAAGTAAATCATAGTTTGTAGGGAGGATGGGAATCCACATTTGTGTAAGAAATTCACCCCTAGTGCACTAAGTCGAGGAAAATTTACTATCAAGTATAGATGAAGCTAATATTTTAACTATAATTTTGTAACAGATCACTTATCAACAATTTTAAGTAATAATGTTTTTTATTCCAGGAACATGTCCATAATGCCAGAAATACACCTCTCATTGTACATATAAATGATATTAAATATTCTGCAATGAAGACAATTGTGGACTTTTTTAACGAAGGAAACGTAAATGTAAGATTTAAAATATATTTTATAATTATTTAATATAATATTAAATGAAATACAAACCAAACAAGGATAATATCATCTCTTTTTGCCATCAATTATGTGTGAGTTTGCATGACAAGTTCAATGGTAGTTCTCTCTATTACCTTCAGGAAAATAACTGATTGTACCCGAGTAATGTTACCAAGAGAAGTTCCTTTACATCTAAAGTGGATGTTTACATTGTTTCTGAAAGGAGTCTATTATCAGTGGTACTGTTGGTTGACTTCTCTTACACCTCTGTTAGAACAATGTACTGTACATTGACAAATTTTACCTCTAAAACACTATTTAGGGAACAATATTCTTAATCTCGCATTACTCATCACACAAAGATTTCTCTGCCCCAACAATGTATGCATGTTTCTATGATTGTGAAAATTGTTTGATTGCATTTATAAGCTTATGAAATTTATTTTCAACAGTCACACAAATACTGTACCTCTTATTATTTTTACTCCTCTACCATAGGCCTATAATTTTTTTTTTAATAATCCAATTTAAAAACCCAAGTTTAATTACTTTGTTTTTCTTAACTTGAATAAAAAAAAGTGTAGTCAAGAACAGGGATTATTTGTCATTTGTCATTTTTTCTATTTATCAGCCCACCCTCAACAGCTGATTAATTTATTGTTAATATGTTTGTGTTACACTTACAACATACACCAGTGTTAGCTCATGTGAAGCAAGGTTAACAGGACTACCAGTCCATTTAGGAGATCACTAGACCAGTGTATCCAACCTTTGAGCCACTACTGAAACTCCTACGATGGTCACAATCAAATAATGTTTTGCAAGTCAAAAGTTAGGCCACATTTCCCTTTGATAGGTTTCATAAAATAAACTATTTACAAGCAAAGTTACAACAGTTTCTTTACAAATATTGTATTTTCTGTAGACAATTTATTTTTATCTAGATGGTAGACTTTCAATCATCCAGGCTAATAGAAGGGAGGAGCTGCACAGGTGTCCAAAATTAATGAACAGTAAATATAATCTCCAATTACTTTATATTTACACTGTTCCTCAAACAAACACTCTTATAAAGTAATACACAATATCTGGTCCGCTGGTGTAGATACTCAGACTAACCACAGCTATGGCCAACAGTAATCACCTCTCTATAACCACAGCTCTGGCCAATAGTAGTCACCTCTCTCTGACTAACCACAGCTCTGGCCAACAGTAATCACCTCTCTATAACCACAGCTCTGGCCAACAGTAATCACCTCTCTATAACCACAGCTATGGCCAACAGTAATCACCTCTCTATAACCACAGCTCTGGCCAACAGTAATCACCTCTCTATAACCACAGCTCTGGCCAATAGTAGTCACCTCTCTCTGACTAACCACAGCTCTGGCCAACAGTAATCACCTCTCTATAACCACAGCTCTGGCCAACAGTAATCACCTCTCTATAATCACAGCTCTGGCCAATAGTAGTCACCTCTCTGACTAACCACAGCTCTGGCCAACAGTAATCACCTCTCTATAACCACAGCTCTGGCCAACAGTAATCACCTCTCTCTGACTAACCACAGCCCTGGCCAATAGTAATCACCTCTCTCTGACTAACCACAGCTCTGGCCAACAGTAATCACCTCTCTCTGACTAACCACAGCTCTGGCCAACAGTAATCACCTCTCTCTGACTAACCACAGCTCTGGCCAACAGTAGTCACCTTTCTCTGACTAACCACAGCTCTGGCCAACAGTAATCACCTCTCTATAACCACAGCTCTGGCCAACAGTAATCACCTCTCTATAACCACAGCTCTGTCCAACAGTAATCACCTCTCTATAACCACAGCTCTGGCCAACAGTAATCACCTCTCTATAACCACAGCTCTGGCCAATAGTAATCACCTCTCTGACTTACCACAACTCTGGCCAACAGTAATCACCTCTCTCTGACTAACCACAGCTCTGGCCAACAGTAATCACCTCTCTCTGACTAACCACAGCTCTGGCCAACAGTAATCACAAGACAGTTCATGTTCCTCTCATGTTTAGCTTGGTATGATCAGGGATGGACAGTTCATGTTCCTCTCATGTTTAGCTTGGTATGATCAGGGATGGACAGTTCATGTTCCTCTCATGTTTAGCTTGGTATGATCAGCGATGGACAGTTTATGTTCCTCTCATGTTTAGGTCGGTATGATCAGGGATGGACAGTTTATGTTCCTCTCATGTTTAGCTTGGTATGATCAGGGATGGACAGTTCATGTTCCTCTCATGTTTAGCTTGGTATGATCAGGGATGGACAGTTTATGTTCCTTTCATGTTTAGGTCGGTATGATCAGGGATGGACAGTTTATGTTCCTCTCATGTTTAGGTCGGTATCATGAGGGATGGTCAGTTTATGTTCCTCTCATGTTTAGCTTGGTATGATCAGGGATGGACAGTTCATGTTCCTCTCATGTTTAGCTTGGTATGATCAGGGATGGACAGTTTATGTTCCTCTCATGTTTAGCTTGGTATGATCAGCGATGGACAGTTTATGTTCCTCTCATGTTTAGGTCGGTATGATCAGGGATGGACAGTTCATGTTCCTCTCATGTTTAGGTCGGTATGATCAGGGATGGACAGTTCATGTTCCTCTCATGTTTAGCTTGGTATGATCAGGGATGGACAGTTCATGTTCCTCTCATGTTTAGGTCGGTATGATCAGGGATGGACAGTTCATGTTCCTCTCATGTTTAGGTCGGTATGATCAGGGATGGACAGTTCATGTTCCTCTCATGTTTAGCTTGGTATGATCAGCGATGGACAGTTTATGTTCCTCTCATGTTTAGGTCGGTATGATCAGGGATGGACAGTTTATGTTCCTCTCATGTTTAGCTTGGTATGATCAGGGATGGACAGTTCATGTTCCTCTCATGTTTAGCTTGGTATGATCAGGGATGGACAGTTTATGTTCCTTTCATGTTTAGGTCGGTATGATCAGGGATGGACAGTTTATGTTCCTCTCATGTTTAGGTCGGTATGATCAGGGATGGACAGTTTATGTTCCTCTCATGTTTAGGTCGGTATCATGAGGGATGGTCAGTTTATGTTCCACTCATGTTTAGGTCGGTATGATCAGGGATGGACAGTTTATGTTCCTCTCATGTTTAGGTCGGTATGATCAGGGATGGACAGTTTAAGTTCCCATTATCTGTGCACTATTCTTCTGGCGTATGATTGGAGTGTTGGAGTCTTTGTGCTTATTTGCTAGTTTACCAAACAAACTGTAGTAAATTACCAATAATATACATTTGGACTAAATCCGAAAATAACTTATTCAGGCCTAAGCTAATAAAACTTCTATGTTGTTTATAACATTCTAGTTTTGAGCGATAACATTTATTTATTCCTCATTCAGGTGAAGGAAGATGATGTACGCAATTTTGTGACTGCTGCACAATATCTTCAATTTGATAACATAGCTCCTAAAATAATGAAAACATGTGATGTGCCCACAAAAACAGAAGCTTATAAACGTGAAGCAGTCATGTCACTAAAACCACCAGCAAAAAAAGTGAAGCTAATACAGCCAAAGGTAGTAATTATTTAATTTTTAAATGATTATTTCTCTTATTTTAATTAATTTATTGTAATTGACTTAGGGGTGAATAATTTAATTTACAGTTTGAAATATTTATAATATATTTCCAAATGTTCACTATAAACATCTTCTTTTATGCTAGGGTGCATCTCTTTCTGTCTCTATTTCGTAAACATCACCTTAACTTTGTTATAGCCACTAATTACCTATGAGAATACATACTCCAAAACTAACTAAATTACTACATTACTTTTACAGATAGAACTCTACATGCGCTAAATCACATGGATTCCATTCCATTCCATTCCAATACAGGGATGAAAATAACCCACTTTTTTTCACCCCCTTTTTTTCTGCATATTAATTTTAGTCACTGTTTAAAAGAACACTCACTTTTAGTCATTTTTTAACATTAATTAAAAACTACTTCTTTATTTATAAGGTTTTTTAATCCTAAAGAAGCCTATATGAATTGAACTTATGTGTAAAATATAAAACATCTAAATTGGCATTTTTTGTTGCTAGTATGTCTGTGTGTGAGAAACTTGTTTAGTTACATTCAAAGTAAATCTCAGCATGTGCTTCATAAAGCCCCAATTATTGGTTATTGGTTGTTCTATTCTAATGAAATAAATGAAGCCTAAAATGTATCTATTACAACAATTTAGAGATCCTCTTCATGATATATTTCTTAAGTTATGTTGTTCGATGAGGGCGAGCTTTTTCAGTTTGAGGATAAAATTTATGAAAATGAAGCAGACAATCGAGTAGACAAATATTGAAACCATTTTTCCACTTTGTGAAATGTAGTTGAAAACATAAATTAGTCAACAGTATGTAAAGTTGTTTAATGTTCCTCATCTCTCTCTCAAGGAAATTTACATTTTGAAGAAAGGTTAACTTCCTCCATTAGAGTCCTACATACATGCATTTCTTACAACAAAACCATGCAATCCCAGTGTGTTGGAGAACAATAGTCCATTATACCTCTGCACAGATCATCCACACATCACTGGCTCTTGACAATCATCTCCACTATCCTCCAGGAATGCTTGTCATTGTGCGACACACAGGGTCATGCATGATGTCATCCAGCAAGGCTGTCAAGTTAGGCTGAAGCATCAACTAGACCAGCCATCTTCAGAATAGCATGTGGGAGTATATGGTTGAGATGAGAAACAGCTGCTGTGAAGTCTATAATGTTTCACAACTGTACAATATTTATATTTCAAGTTGTGTGATCTACGGCTGTTATTTTTAATATATTATATCAAAACCTATAAAATAATACTAATAAAATAGATATTATATATGCGTACATCAAAAAGTATTTGTTTTTTCTCAATGGTTTAATAGAATCCTACAATTGCTTGTAATTTGACATTGGGAGGTGATGGGTCAACTTTTGTATTCATACTCCTGTTAAAATGTCTATCCTATACTTGTGGCAGAGCTGTATTCATACTCCTGTTAACATGTCTATCTTATACTTGTGGCAGAGCTGGTCAACATTTGTATTCATACTCCTATTAACATGTCCATTCTATACTTGTGGCAGAGTTGGTCAACATTTGTATTCATACTTCTGTTAACGTGTCTATTCTTTACTTGTGGCAGAGCTGGTCAACATTTGTATTCATACTTCTGTTAACATGTCTATTCTATACTTGTGGCAGAGCTGGTCAACTTTTGTATTCATACTCCTGTTAACATGTCTATTCTATACTTGTGGCAGAGCTGGTCAACATTTGTATTCATACTCCTGTTAACATGTCTATCCTATACTTGTGGCAGAGCTGGTCAACTTTTGTATTCATACTCCTGTTAACATGTCTATCCTATACTTCTGAATGAGAACACGTCACAAGTGGAATAATGGCTTTCTGATACAAACCTAATAAAATGTTTGATAAGTATGTAAAGTAATTTAAGGGCTGTGACCAGAGTATTTTGTTTTAAGAACAGAGGTAGGAGTCCCATCTGTCGTGGTTGATGCGTCTCCCAGAAGGGGAGGAGATTTTTCAACATCAAGTCATTCTTGATGTAATTGAGAGGATTTTAAAACATAATTGAGATTGTAGGTGGTATGAATTGTGTAAGATTACAATAATCTTTTAGCCAAGGCCTTATTAATAATACTTGTTTAAGTATTAAAATTTGGTGGTTTGTTAAGCACACCTTGTACAAAACTTTTAATTTGGATTATTTGTTAAAAATCTCACAACTGAAAGAAAAAGCCTTTTAAAAATCGGGAAAAGAATTTATTTTTTGCCATTAAATCCAGGAACTACGCTGTAATTCTATGCTAGAGTTTGAGTAGTAACACTAATAAACTTAACAACCAGACCCCAAACTATTAATTTACCACTTTACAGAAAATAGTGTATTCCACCCATCTCTGATTACAACTTTACAACAGAGGAGTGGAAATCACAAAGGGCATTTGCAGCATTTTGAGATTTAAGAAGAAGGAATTGGGGGGAGAATTATAACAATACACTAGAAATTTAAATGTTACAACATAATTATAAAATATAAAACATATATACCAAATTTAAGAAAGGTTTAAGTACATTTGTGCTTACTAGACAAAAAAAAAAGCTGAATATTATGTTTTCTGAATGAAATAACATTGTTTTATATTATCTAAGCAGTTTGACTCATTCTTCTCCATCCAAACCATATTAAACTAGGAAGTTATACATCTGGCTGCTAACATTTTTAAAGTTCCTCCACGTACAATCCTGAGATAACTATGGCAATCCCAAACCTATTATAACTATCAAAAAAATTTAAATATTTGGAACAAAATCTTACTTAGTCCCAATATTAAGTGCACAAACGAATGCAATCCAACAACAATACAATATTTTCCTAAGCACGGTCATTAGATAAGTGAAGCAAGGTATTAGACATTTGTTACAGAAACATGTTGGAAAAAGAAGTATAACGGTTTATCAAAGATCGTAAATGGGATAATAAATTATATATATTGAATAAATAAGCATGATAGTCTCCCAATAACATCACAATTCACCAGGCTATGCCACCAGATGTTTATTATAGTTATTATGTTGCTCCTGCAAGGCTATAGCTTAGCTATGTAATAGCAGCGGTATAGATTCCTTTGAAGAGAATCCTTTTTATATTTTTTATTACTAGATTCTTTCATTTGTTTATACCTGATTAAAAATGTGCACCATATTGAAAAAAGTTTTTTTTCTTTCTATTAGCCTACAATTCTTAGTCCCTCTTCCCCTCTCTTAAGTTGCCAGACCCCTATTTTGATATATCAATTTTTTCCACTTTTATGTTATCTGGATTGGTCTTTTTACCAATTTGCCAAAAAACAAGCCACTCATCAAAGCCCAAAGGTTTTAATGTCAAGTCATCCACTTTTGTTGTCGTAATATTGAGTGCTTGGAAGCCCACTTTAACTCCATGTTGACTACAAAAGCTACAGAATGATTTTACAAGTTACACACATTTGGTCGGATAGTCACCAAATTTCATCTCAGCCATAACTCCAGATACACTGTGAATCCCCTATTTCACAAACTTTTCATTGTCCAACAACTTTTCAAGGTGTTCCTCAAGATTGTTGTATCATTCAATAAGTATTATAGATACTACTTTTTATGCTAAAAATATTAGTAGTAAAAAAGATAAATATAATATTTTAATTAAATGCACTCAGTGAACAATATTATTTATAAGGTGATATCTTATAATTTTAATTTGTTATTTTGTTTCAGGTTGAAGAAAAGCCTGTATTGTTTGTAGCTCATTCATTCCAACCAGGTAAAACACAAAACAATTTAACTTAAATACACGAGTGTTATTCAAATTGAAAGTTGGCCCTCATCAGTAGTTTAATGGTCTATTACACTGGACTGCCAGTGCCGGCAAGATTGAGGTTTGAATCTCAGCCGGGTGGTTTCTCATTATTCCTCCACACAAATGTGGATACATAAGAAACAAAAAATTAGTTTTGTTATAGTGAACTTAAAAAATATGAGTTTTATTGTAGTAATTATAATCTTCTCAAGTTTAAAACAAATTATCGGTTATTTTTAGTTATAAAAATAAATTTTAGAGTAAATTTAGTATTTTATAAAATATAATTATTTAATTCAACACATTTATCCAGAACCTATAGTACAAATTTATATATAACAGAAACTGAACTGCCGGAGGAAAACCAGCCATTTCCTGTGGTATGTGAATACAGTGAAGATGAAGAGAAGTTTATCAATGAACACTTCAAACAAAGACGAAATGGGCGTACTTACAAGAACATGAAACGCTCCATCAAGGTTCCACGTCCACTCAACGCCTTCATGATCTATGCTCAAAATTTTCGACAAAAGCTCGCCAAAGAATTTCCAAGTAAGTTTTATACACATCATCATCATCATCAACTGTTTCCAGCCTGTTGCCGGATCAGTTTAGTAAAATCCCTCCATCTTCATCTATCCTTCTACCACTATTCTCTTTTAATTGCCTCCATTCTTCTTCTCTCACTTGCACACTTTCTGTTATATGCTTCTCCCATCTCTTTCTTGACTTCACTTGTGGTATTTTTCAACATAATTCATCTCTATAGTTCTCTTTGGCATCTTCTCCTTTTCCATCCTCATTACATGTCCATACCATCTCAGTCTTTCTTCCTCTACTATCTCATGTACTCCCTTTACCCCAACTCTTTCCCGGATAACTTCATTCCTAATATTGTTTCTCCTCGTCACAGCTAACATACTCCTCACATATAATAATTAAAAATAATATATATACTAAAAAATAAACTCAAATATTAAATAAATAATGCATAATTCTTTACACAATGATCTGGGGAAAAAAAAACAAGTGACGAATAATTTTGAAGGAAGTGGAGTCTGGATTCTTGTCCAATCTGCTCAGAAAAATTTGACCAGGAGGAGGAAGATGGATGGGAAATTTAAGTTGTACTTTCTTTATATTTACATAGGGCCTAATAATTACATTGCCAGGATGTCCAGCGACCTGGAAAACAGAAAATTCAAGGAATTTGGTCAAATTTATGGGATTTTCACATATTCGCTGAAAGAATACACAACTTTCATTTGTAGGAATCAAAATAACATTTTTCTTACAGTCATTACTCTTTGTGATTCTCTTTTGACACAGTTGTCTAGTTTGAATATACTAATCTCAATTCTCAAAGTCAACATGTGATTTTAATGTCCTCTTCCACTCCTCTAATGTGTGTCATGTCTCTACACATGTGCTAAAATTTGATCATGCTTTAGGAAGAAGAATGTGTCTTGCAACAATTTTAAACTGTACCATTGTAAGATCTTTTAATGTGTTAATATGTTAAGCATCGCTGTGGCTTTGGGGGTAACTGGTTGATGTTGCGATAACGGCGTTTTGTTCAGACACTTGTGGGTAGGGTAGGAAAAAGGTCGACAAGAGTGTTCTGGCAACGTTAGTCGCGGTGGAACATGAGGAAGTCCCGGCAACGTGAGTCTTGGTAGGGGGTAAGCTGGTAGTGGGGAAGGAGAGGGTTAAAACAATATTGCTCTTTTGTAACATAAGACAATTTAATAGCTCTTTCAAACGGCGCACCCTGGTTGGGTAGCCACTCTCCGACTGCCCTCTGACCTAGGAACCACCTTATTAAGTAGCCTTATCACAGACGGCTCAGAGAACATGGACTGTGGAGTGGTCCAGGCAGTAGAGAGGGTGATTGGCTCAGAGAACATGGACTGTGGAGTGGTCCAGGCAGTAGAGAGGGTGATTGGCTCAGAGAACATGGACTGTGGAGTGGTCCAGGCAGTAGAGAGGGTGATTGGCTCAGAGAACATGGACTGTGGGATGGTCCAGGCAGTAGAGAGGGTGATTGGCTCAGAGAACATGGACTATGGAGTGGTCTAGGCAGTAGAGAGGGTGATTGGCTCAGAGAACATGGACTGTGGAGTGGTCTAGGCAGTAGAGAGGGTGATTGGCTCAGAGAACATGGACTGTGGAGTGGTCTAGGCAGTAGAGAGGGTGATTGGCGTGGTCTGTGCAAGTGTGGAGGAAAGATACAATGGCCGATTAAACAGTGAGCCACAACAATCCACCACACTCACTTGCACACGGGTGACTCCTGGTGTACATAAACAAATATTTCTACACCATATGATACAAAGTTTATATTAATAATCACATATTATTTCTAAATTAACAAATTATTTAAATATGCATTCTAAAGCTAGTGTCATTATAGTTTTGACATAGATTGATTGCAATAGTCCCTATTAACACCATCTATCACAAGCATACAAAATAAAGGCCAATATATGACATATAAATTTAAAACAATACTGCCCTTTCTAGGGCCAACAAATACCTGACAGAAAACAACCCTTTCCAGGGCCACCAAAATACAACACAAAATCGGCTTTATCTAAAGCCACCAATATACCACACATAATTGTTGTTTGCGTCTCGCATTGGGTTTGTGTGACCACGCACTGTGAGTGTTGTGTCATGCACTGAGTTTGGGTAATCACACACTGTGATGTTTATGTCACACACAGGGTTGGCATAACCACGCACTGTATTGTTTGCTTCCCGCACTGGGTTTGTGTGACCATGCATTGTGATGTTGGCATCACGCACCAGGTGGAGTAGCCGCAAACTGTGATCTTTGGTCGCACAATGTCTCGGTGGGATTGAAAGGCATCGAAGTCGAAGTTGAATACTCCATTCTGCATTACTTGATAGGAGAGGGTCCGGCCCTGTTGTGTCCTCAGAGGTAGTGAGTTTGGGGTCCTCTGTTGTGGGTCATTCTTGGAGCTATGTCCTCACTGGGGGGTGCAGAACATAGTGGTCCCCTGTGTATCTTTCTTGATTGCCTATTTGGGTAGGTAGCCCAGTAGACCCCTCCTCTTTGTTCACCGGGTAAGGTCCCTCCCATTTGGGGGTAGAAAGCGGCGTAGTAGTCGGGGGTGGGTTTGAACTAGCATTATATCGCCGTTCTGGAAGGGTTTGTCGTGCCGTGATGGAGGTTGGGTGTACTTTTGTTGATAGGGCGTTTGATTTCCTCGCACTTGTTTCTCTCTTTGGGCGACTCCTTGGCTGAGGTTCTCGTAGTCTTTGAGTCAAATTTGATGGGTGATGCTGTGTGTCTTACGCAGAGGTCATTGAGTGTGGACTACTTCTTGGTGTTGGTCCAGTAACCCGAGGAGTTGTTCTTGATGTTCGATTGGGGTGTGTTGGCTGATTTTGTCTTGAGGAACAGTAGGGGGTTCTCCATTAAGTATGGCGCTCATGGTTACTATATAGTACTCGGCTGTTCTCGTACTCCAAGATTACCTTCTGTTCCGTGAACCATGGTTGTCCCGAGATGAATGGTTCTCAGAGCTCATCGGACACCAGGAAGGTGCATCCAACCTTGGCCAGGTGGATGGGTGTGGGGAAGGGAATTAAATTCTTCATATTTGTAGAGTTAAGGTGTTGGTATAGGATGAAATTAGTGGTAGCCCTGGTATCTGATAGAGCTATTAGAGGACCATGAGGAGTTTCACACAGAACCCTGGGAAGTAGTCGGGATGTTGAGGGGTTGACGCTGTTTATTACTTGTGGTGGCGGCCCTGGTTCCTTTCTTCCATAAGTGGGACCCTACTGTCTGCTGGCTTGGGTGTTTCCTGGTCTTTCTTTCTCTTGCTGGCGTTGGTTTAGCACTGGGCATTCACGGTGAAAATGGTACCCTGAGCAGTGGTAGCACCTTTGAGGTTGTGGTTGAGATGTAGGTTCTAGGGTCTTGAAGGGGTGTGTCATCGTTGTTGCAGGATTATTAGTCAGGTCTCGTTCCACAAACACGGCCCTAGTGATCAGTTCTTTCAACTCTTGCAGGTATGGGCTTTAAGAAAAGGTCTTAGTCGTGGTCGGACTAGTTCAATTAACATGGGGATTATCTCCGTCGAGGGACGGTGAAGGCCAAGTGTTGATACAGCTGTACCTTGTGTAGTAAGAATATCTCGACGGGCTCGGTCTGTGTTTGTTCCTTCCCATATAGTTCCGCGTGGAGAGAGGCTGGCAAAGTGGTGCATTGGACGTTAGACTCTTCCCAAGTCGTAATATATTCCCGGTAAAGTTTCCACCTCTGGGCGGCGGTGTCCTTGAGTTGCTGTTGGATGGTAAGTACCTATTCTAGCGGGTCTACTCGAGCGGTTCTGAGCTGGAGCTCACAATGTTGAGTGAAGATAGTAGGGTCTTCATGCCCTTGACCGTGAAAGTTTGGTAGAGTTGGTAGAGGGTAGGGGCTTGGAAATGGACATTGGTAGTTGGCAGTCAGGTGGGAGGGTATGATGGTGAGCTGGTGGTGGAGGAGGTGGACCGTTGGCATGGTGGACATCGGAAACAGAGGCCACCGAGGTCTCTAGGCTCATCTTTCCAACCCAGGCACTGGTCCTGTGTCTTGAGTCGTCCCACGCTTAGGCGCCAAAGCTTTTATCCCTCGTTGCGGCTTCGGGTGTAACTGGTTGATGTCGTGATGACGGTAACGTTTTGTTCAGACACGTATGGGTAGGGGTAGGAAAAAGGTCGGCGAGAGTGTTCTGGCAACGTTAGTCGTGGTGGAACAGAAGGATGTCTCGGCAACATGAGTCACGACGGAACACGAGGAAGTCCTGGCAACGTGAGTCTTGGTAGGGGGTAGGCTGATAGTGGGGAGGGAGAGGGTTAAAAACAATATTTCTCCTTTGTAACATAAGACAATTTAATAGCTCTTTCAAACAAGTGACACACCCGGGTTGGGTAGCCATTTTCCGACTGGCCTATGATCTAGGAATCGCCGTATTAAGTTGCCTCATCACGGACAGCTTAGAGAACATGGAGTGTGGAGCGGTCCAAGCAGTAAAGAGGGTGGTTGGCGTGACCTGTGCAAGTGTGGAGGAAAGATATAAAGGCCAAACAATGAGGCACAACAAATATAATATCATTGAAATCTAAATTAGATCACATCACATAAAATCCCATCGCTTTAGGTGTAAGTCCTTTAACCCCTTTGTTAAGCAACACAATTTCAGAATATGTATGTTTCTAAAAATATTATTACATTAAGATGTGATCTTAATAAAATAATGCTTGTATTATAGAGTGACTGGAAAAGTTGGAAATTGAGCTTGGAAAAACAGTAAATTTTAAAATAAAGTTTGGCTGGACACCCTGTATACTGGAACAAAGGAACTAAATGAAAATGTGACTCAAACATGCTATTGTTGCACAAGATACTAATTCACAGACAAATACAGACTGTTTACACCTAAGCATGTGTGAAAATAGTATCAAATTTATCAATGAAAACCATGTTAAATTATACTCAAAGTGATAACAAGTGTGCAGCAGAGTAGCTTGAAGGTGAGTATTCTCCAAAAGAGCGAGCAACATCAAACATTTGCTTGTACTCGCCGATATTTGCTTTTGTCGACTTTAACTGCTCACCTTGATTAATATTGGAGAGAATATGTTGTTTTTCGCTGTTGATCCATGGTTTGGCAGTGAGTAAGCCAGTTGTTCCATGGTTTGGCAGTGAGTAATCCAGTTGTTCCATGGTTTGGCAGTGATTAATCCAGTTGATTCCATGGTTTGGCAGTGATTAATCCAGTTGATCCATGGTTTGGCAGTGAGTAATACAGTTGTTCCATGGTTTGGCAGTGAGTAATCCAGTTGATCGATGGTTTGGCAGTGATTAATCCAGTTGATCGATGGTTTGGCAGTGATTATCCAGTTTGATACATGGTTTGGCAGTGAGTAATCCAGTTGATCGATGGTTTTGGCAGTGATTAATACAGTTTATCGATGGTTTGGCAGTGATTAATCCAGTTTATCGATGGTTTGGCAGTGAGTAATCCAGTTGTTCCATTGTTTGGCAGTGAGTAAATCCAGTTTGATCGATGTTTGGCAGTGAGTAATCCAGTTGATTGATGTTTGGCAGTGATTAATCCAGTTGATCCATGGTTTTGGCAGTGATTAATCCAGTTGATCCATGATTTGGCAGTGATAATCCAGTTGATTGATGTTTGGCAGTGATTAATCCAGTTGATCCATGTTTGGCAGTGAGTAATCCAGTTGATTTCTGTTTGCAGTGATAATCCAGTGATTGATGGTTTGGCAGTGATTAATCCAGTTGATCCATGGTTTGGCAGTGAGTAATCCAGTTGATTGATGGTTTGCAGTGATTAATCCAGTTGATCCATGTTTTGGCTGTGATTAATCCAGTTGATCCTGGTTTTGGCGTGAGTATCATGTCATGTTTGGAGTAATCCAGTTGTTCTGGTTGGCAGTGAGTAATCCAGTTGTTCCATGGTTTGGCAGTGATTAATCCAGTTGATCCATGTTTGGCTAAGTGTTACCCTTTATCCATGTGGAATAGTATCATGTTTGGCAGTGATTAATCCAGTTGATATGTTGCAGTGAGTAATGTGTCGTTGCAGAGTAATCCAGTTGAATCGATGTTTGGCAGTGATTAATCCAGTTGATCCATGATTGTTTGTGATTAGTCTTGATAATCCAGTTGGAATGTATTGGCAGTGATTAATCCAGTTGATCCATGGTTTGGCAGTGAGTAATCCAGTTGATCCATGGTTTGCAGTGATTAATCCAGTTGTCCATGGTTTGGCAGTGATAATCCAGTTGATTGATGTTTGGCAGTGATTAATCCAGTTGATCCATGGTTTGGCAGTGAGTAATCCATGTTGTATGGTTTGGCAGTGATTAATCCAGTTGATCCATGTTTGGCAGGATTAATCAGTTGATCGATGTTTGGCAGTGATTAATCCAGTTGATCATGGTTTGGCAGTGAGTAATCCAGTTGATCGATGGTTTGGCAGTGATTAATCCAGTTGTAATCCATGGTTTGGCAGTGAGTAATCCAGTTTTGATGGTTTTGGCAGTGATTAATCCAGTTGATCCATGGTTTGGCAGTGAGTAATCCAGTTGATCATGGTTTGGCAGTGATAATCCAGTTGATTGATGGTTTGGCAGTGATTAATCCATTGGTTATCCATGGTTTGGCAGTGATAATCCAGTGATCCATGTTTGGCATGATAATCCAGTTGATTCCATGGTTTGGCAGTGAGTAATCCAGTTGATCGATGGTTTGGCAGTGATTAATCCAGTTGATCCATGTTTGGCATGAGTAATCCAGTTGATTGATGGTTTGGCAGTGATAATCCAGTTGATCATGGTTTGGCAGTGAGTAATCCAGTTGATCATGGTTTGGCAGTGAGTAATCCAGTTGATCCATGGTTTGGCAGTGATTATAGTTGATCCATTGAGTTTGGCAGAGAGTAATCCAGTTGATTCATGGTTTGGCAGTGAGTAATCCAGTTGATCATGTTTGGCAGTGAGTAATCCAGTTGATCATGGTTTGGCAGTGATAATCCAGTGATCATGTTTGGCAGTGATAATCAGTTGATCCATGTTTGGCAGTGAGTAATCCAGTTGATATGGTTTGGATAATGATGTTATATCCAGTTGTCCATGGTTTGCAGTGGTATCTGATATTATATTCCAGTTGATCCATGGTTTGGCAGTGAGTAATCCAGTTGATGATGGTTTGGCAGTGATTAATCCAGTTGATCCATGTTTGGCAGTGAGTAATCCAGTTGATCCATGTTTGGCAGTGAGTAATCCAGTTGATTATGGTTTGGCAGTGAGTAATCCAGTTGATGATGTTTGGCAGTGATAATCCATTGATCCATGTTTGCAGTGAGTAATCCAGATTGTGCATGTTAATCGTGATCATGTTTGCAGTGTCATTGATATGGTTGCAGTGATTAACATTGATCCAGTTGCAGTGGTAATCCGTTGTTCTGGTGCGGATATCATTCATGTTTGGCAGGATAACAGTGATATGTTGCAGATATCTTGATGATGGTTTGGCGTGATATCATTATGTGGTTTGGCATGATTAATCCGTTGCCATGTTTGATGGTAACAGTTGATGATGGTTGGGGATAACTGATAGGTTGGCGTGATAATCCGTTACATGTTTGGCAGGAGTAATCCAGTTGATATGTTTGCAGGATTATCCGTTCATGTTTGGATGAATCCAGTGTTGTTTGGCAGTACATTACCATGTTGCTGAGTAATTCCAGTTTTTATCATGGTTTGGCAGTGATTAACCAGTTGATTCTGTTTGGCAGTGATAATCCAGTTGATTGAGGTTGCATGATTAATCCAGTTGACATGTTTGGCAGTGAGTAATCCAGTTGATTATGTTTGGCAGTGATAATCCAGTTGATCCATGTTTGGCAGTGATAATCCAGTTGATCATGGTTGGCAGTGAGTAATCCATTGATCCATGTTTGGCAGTGAGTAATCCAGTTGTTCCATGGTTTGGCAGTGATAATCCAGTGATCGATGTTGCAGTGATTAATCCAGTTGATCCATGTTGGCAGTGATATCAGTTGTCATGGTTGGCATGAGTAATCCATTGATCGATGTTTTGGCAGTGATTAATCCAGTTGTCCATGTTTGAGAGTTCCAGTTGATGGTTTGGCAGTGAGTAATCCAGTTGATCGATGGTTGCTTATCGGCAGTTGATATTGAATCCAGTTGATCCATGATTTGGCAGTGATAATCCAGTTGATGAGGTTTGGCATGATAACCAGTTGTCCATGGTTTGGCAGTGAGTAATCCAGTTGATTATGGTTTTGGCAGTGATTAATCCAGTTGTCCATGAGTTTGGCAGTGAGTAATCCAGTTGATTGATGGTTTTGGCAGTGAGTAATCCAGTTGATTGATGGTTTGGCAGTGATTAATCAGTTGATATGGTTTGGCAGTGATATAATCCAGTTGATTATAGGTTTGCAGTGATAATCCAGTTGATCCATGGTTTGGCAGTGAGTAATCCAGTTGATCCATGGTTTGGCAGTGAGTTAATCCAGTTGATCCATGGTTTGGCAGTGAGTAATCCAGTTGATTGATTTGGCAGTGATTAATCCAGTTGATCCATGGTTTGGCAGTGAGTAATCCAGTTGATTGCCATGGTTTGGCAGTGAGTAATCCAGTTGATGATGGTTTTGGCAGTGATTAATCCAGTTGATCCATGATTTGGCAGTGATAATCCAGTTGATTGATGGTTGGCAGTGAGTAATCCAGTTGATTGATGGTTTGGCAGTGATTAATCCAGTTGATCCATGGTTTGGCAGTGAGTAATCCAGTTGATTGATGGTTTGGCAGTGATTAATCCAGTTGATCCATGGTTTGGCAGTGAGTAATCCAGTTGTTCCATGGTTTGGCAGTGAGTAATCCAGTTGATCGATGGTTTGGCAGTGATTAATCCAGTTGATCCATGATTTGGCAGTGAGTAATCTAGTTGTTCCATGGTTTGGCAGTGAGTAATCCAGTTGATCGATGGTTTGGCAGTGATTAATCCAGTTGATCCATGGTTTGGCAGAGAGTAATCCAGTTGTTCCATGGTTTGGCAGTGAGTAATCCAGTTGATCGATGGTTTGGCAGTGATTAATCCAGTTGATCCATGATTTGGCAGTGAGTAATCCAGTTGATTGATGGTTTGGCAGTGAGTAATCAAGTTGATTGATGGTTTGGCAGTGATTAATCCAGTTGATCCATGGTTTGGCAGTGAGTAATCCAGTTGATTGATGGTTTGGCAGTGATTAATCCAGTTGATCCATGGTTTGGCAGTGAGTAATCCAGTTGATCCATGGTTTGGCAGTGATTAATCCAGTTGATCCATGGTTTGGCAGTGAGTAATCCAGTTGATCCATGGTTTGGCAGTGAGTAATCCAGTTGTTCCATGGTTTGGCAGTGAGTAATCCAGTTGATTGATGGTTTGGCAGTGATTAATCCAGTTGATCCATGATTTGGCAGTGAGTAATCCAGTTGATTGATGGTTTGGCAGTGAGTAATCCAGTTGATTGATGGTTTGGCAGTGATTAATCCAGTTGATCCATGGTTTGGCAGTGAGTAATCCAGTTGATTGATGGTTTGGCAGTGAGTAATCCAGTTGTTCCATGGTTTGGCAGTGAGTAATCCAGTTGATCTTTGGTTTGGCAGTGAGTAATCCAGTTGATCCATGGTTTGACAGAGAGTAATCCAGTTGATCCATGGTTTGGCAATGAGTAATCCAGTTGATCCATGGTTTGGCAGTGAGTAATCCAGTTGATTGATGGTTTGACAGAGAGTAATCCAGTTGATCCATGGTTTGGCAGTGAGTAATCCAGTTTAGCTAATTATGAATTGTGCAGGTACTTGCACCACTTTTTGTACCCTGTGTTTGCGTCGGCTTATTTGTATCTTTATAGAAGAGTAAACTTTCGAATGCAAACCATTTTTGTTCTAAACCGCTTCTGTACTCGTTCCTGAAGTAATTTTGAGCTTCTGTATTCCCCTTTTAAATTAATCAAGCAATGATTGAATCTTATTTTTAATTTCTGAGCTTTCAGAATCCAACATATTGGCAAGCTCTGTCCAAGCATCTTGCTTATTCTTATTTTTATAATATGATATAGAAGAGTTTCATAAAACAAGCCGGTCTCTATATGCATACATCAGTTTTAAAACTTTTTCATTTGACCATTCCATTACAAAAATAAATCAGTACAGCTGTAGATAAATAACACGAGTGAGTACTTAAAGTGAATAAATCAATACCTCATCATCATCACGGACTGTTTCCAGCCTGTGGCAGGTTCTGTTTAGCAAAATGCCTCATCTCCCTCCTGTACTCTCTTCTACTCTGCTCCTCTCACTTGCACACTTGCTGCTATCTCTTCCTTGGTCTTTCCTGCAATATCTTCCCTACATACTTCATATTCATTAATCTTCTTGGAATCCTCACCCCTTCCATCCTCATTACGTGTCTATACCATCTCATCTTTGCTTCCTCTATTATCTCATGTACCCAACTCTAAACCTTACATCTTAAATCCTAATCCTATCTCTCCTGGTGGTAGCTAGCATGTTCCTCAAAAACTTCATTCCCATGGCCTCCACTTTCCTTGTTTTTCTTTTATCCAATGTCCAAGTTTCTGCTGTATATGTTACTATGAGTATGAAGTACGCCCTGTACAACACTTCAAGTCTCTTACACACCTGTAGAATACCTCTCCCTGCTGCCCTCATTCACTATATCTTCTCTGCTGCCCCCTTTTGCCTCAATCTATATCTATTTGAAAATTTTTGGTAAAATCATAGCTTACTAATCCAACTACATCATAATCTGTTTTCCTGGAAAAAGGATTTGCTCGCATCCGAATAGCACACGCTTCATTATGGTCCTATCAAGTGGTTTGAGTTTGTGCACCATGTGGGGTGGGGGAACTTAACATATTAACATTGTGTTGACGTGCAAACAGAATCACGTCAAGCTCCTTGTAGCTGCAGTGACTATCTAAAATGAGCAGCACAGGTTCTTCAGTAGAATGGACACGTTTGAGGAACTCTTGAAGCCACTTTAGGAAAATTTCACCAGTTGTACATACACTAGTTTGAGCTGCAAACAAGCTTCCAGGGGATGCACCAATCATGATATGGTTGTTCATCCTCTTCCTACGAAATATAAAGAGAGGAGGGATAAATAAATTGGTCTCCAGAAGCATTTATGCAAGCAGCAGAGTGACCGCACAACCTCTTTCTCCAGACATTAGCTTTCACACTTGTTTTTTTCCTTTCATGGACATAACCTTAGAGTCATTTGAATAAACCCACTTAACTCCTGTTTTGTTTGCATTGAAAACTCTACATGCAGACAAGAATATTTACTTTGAAGTTGATTAAATTTCTCAAAAAATCTAGAAACCTGAGATTTGTTGAAACCAACTGCTCGTTGCATGCCGTTAGATTCAGCGGTTATTAATATGGTTTCAGAGTGTCATTTCTTAAAACCATAGAAGTCATTACCAGCACACTTCTTTTCCTTGTTGAAGCAGTGATCAAGTTTCAAGGCTTCGGATACATCGAAAGCCAACTTTCCTAACTCCTCATGACTTAGTGGCATCAAACAATTATCAAGGTCTTTAATGTGCATTAAAAGTTCCTCCTCAAAAATTTTCTGAGAAAGTAGGTTTGAATCGCCCCATGCCAGGACCTATTTTTACTTCATTTCCTAATTTTGACTTCGCTACTCTGTCAGAGCTTTTAGGAACAGCATTTGTATTTGTCGCTTGTCTTACTGTCATAGTGTTAGTTAAGACTTTCTCTACAGCTAATTTCATGGTCTCCTCATGCCACTTCCCACTTAAGCCTACTTTTTCCTTTTACTTTAATTTAGGCATAGTGTAAAATTCCAAAATTGGTTACCCGAAAGAAAAAGTTCTATGAAGAACAAAAAATAAATATATATATGTTGAAATTAGGTGTTTTATTTGTAGCTTAAGCTTTATTTGTTGTCAATGTTGATAAAAACTTTGTGGCATCCTTTAGTTTGTCTGGTACTGGACAAACAACTTGTCCGATACTAGCCGATCTGTATGGCAATAAAATAACAATAGCCATTATAATAATGTTTTCTTTGTTGACCAAATCAATATAACTTATTCATGAGTTTACCCTTTACCATAAATCCAGTAAACAAACTAATTGTAATTATCGTGTGAAAATGAGAAGTATTTAAACTGTAGTTGAAAAAAAGCAAAAAAGCAGAGAAACTACACAAAAACTCGCAGGACCCGTAGGGTTCAACTAACAGTTGTCTGTGGCTGCAAGCAAAAGGAGTAATATTATGCCCAAGAGGTCGCTCTAGCTAATGGTAGTTTACTGAAACATGATCTGTTCCATACTAGCCGCTTTTTACTATACGACTCTCTCCTACAATTTTCCGAGTTTCTAAAAGATAACATAATAATAATAATAATAATAATAATAATAATGATGATGATGATGATGATGATGATGATAATGATGATGATAATGATGATGATAATCATGTGAAAATTGTCAAAAAAAGTACTGTAGCCTTAATTTTTAAATGAAATTTTAGTCTTATTTTTATCAACAAATTGTTTAACATTTTGACAAATTTATCTTAGTTTTATTCTTGAGTCTTTGTTTTTAAAATAAAACAATAAATACAAATTTGTTTATATTCTAATGAAGCTTTTTTAAATTCATATTTTATTGGTTCAAAATAAATAAATATATATTTATTACCATATTGCTACCAGAAGTCCGTTGGTAGAAATACTTGCCACATTTATGATTATTGATTTGGTCTTTTTATTTTTTATAATTTAGCTTGTTTGGTTTCATTCTCTCTTCGTCATCTTTTTCATCACTTGCGAACTAGAGCAACAAACTTGTTCAATATACTTTCTTAATTTTATTTTCTTACTAGGTTTTCCTTTGCTGCAACTAGCATTAACATCAAAACTTCTTTTTAAGAATATGGTCATGGCAATATTAACTATATTGTAAATCACATGGACTTTTGTAAACAAGGGAGGGAAACATAATGTAAACACACTGAAGTGAAAACTACAATACAACTAACTCGCAAGATTTCCAAATAAATATGCACTGCTCATGATTGGTTGTCGACCACTCAACCAAGCTGGCTGACTCATCTCTTGCAACATTGGGCCTAATACAAACACAAAGAAAAGTCACATAGAGATTTGACAAGCTTGTTGGGTATTCTGCTTGAACATAACTATTAATAGCTAAATAATGGCAAGAAAACTTGAATAATAACTTGATTTATTGGGAACACACAAACACAAACTGAAAAGAAGATGCTGGGCAAGTGGACAATACAAAATACTGTCTAGCCTAGGAATTTGACGGTCCACATTAGAATATTCTGACATTCTGCATATGAACAAATCTAGAGGTTGCAGCGTTACTTAACCAAACATGAAGTTGCCGCATTTAACTGTGCCGGCAAATGTAGGCCATAGTCGGGGTAAGATAACCAAAATAAATTTTCTATGTTAACACATACTGTTTTTATTTGAATTCTAACTTTATTATAGTCATTATAAACTTATAAAAGAGTAACTATAAGGTTAACTTCTCCACAAACTTGGCAGTCCCACCAGATTCACTCCATAACAAAGTGTTATTTGAATGAGTGAACATTTTCAGTAGCTCTTAGATTGAAATATTTAGGAAAACAAACATATTAATTATTTGTATTTACAAAATAAACTTTACTATGCATTACCAGGCTTTCAACTTAACAAAAGTTAGAGTAAGATATGATAAAGAATGTAATTCAATATAATGAATATATAAAAATTGTTAGTGAAGATAGACATGAAAAAGTTGTCATCCAATGTGAAGAAGTCAAAATTACAAAGTTTTTTAAATATGACTAAAGGTTTGAATATATTTATTTACCTACTTAACCTATGGCATTAGAAACGCCAAAGTTCATTGCCACACTAACAAAAATATGCCACTTATCCCTATCCTGAGCTCTATCCAGTCCGCCTGATTACACCCTCTTTCTTTCAGGTCCATTACAATATTATCTTCCCATCTGCGTCTAGGTCTTCCCATTGAGTTTGGCTGTCAATACCCTGAACACGCTTCTACATTCTCCCATTCACGCTGCATGTCATGCCTACCATAATCTACGAGACTTGACTATCCCAACAATGTCTTGTTATGAGTACAAGGTATTTAACTCATCATAATGTAACCTCCTCCACTCTCCAGTAGCCTGATCCCCTTGTTTTCAAACACCCTACATCTGTTCTTGTCATGTAGAGGACAGCGGGCGAATGTCAATAAGTAATAGCATGCATTTCCCAACTGTATTTTTTTCATAATTTACAATCTAATATTGTTGTAATTCATATATTTAGGCCCATAATTGCAAATATGGGGCCAAATGTCTGCTTTCAAACAGGAAACATTGTTTTTGTTCATTTTGATTGCAGAATGGCATAAGAAATATGACTTCAATAATTATATTATATCTTAATACAGCCGGTTATTGTGTTTCTCAGACATGGAAGGAACAATGTTATTTATCGAACCCAGTTAAAGTTGACAAAACTTCACTAGGTGTTCTTGAAAACCATAACCACAAACTAGAAAATATTCATGTTCAGTGTGAATGAGCACAAAAACAAGATAATCATTTAGTAGGCCAACTTTTGTCTAGTACAAAACAAGTAGACAAATATCTAGCTAATTTTACTAACCTCATTGACAATTGGTTTGACTTCATGAGTATCTATGTGCCATATAACAATAGTTCTAATAAAATGTATAAAATAAGCTTAGAGAACTCAATGTGTTGACAAGAAGAGATTTCAACCATTCCAGAAAGGTATGTTATCAATTAATTCAGTCAAATCTCTATTGACTTATATTCTAACACAAAACTGGCTCAAACAAACATAGCATAAATAATCATGAGTTTACTCAGATTAACTATGGAAGAAATGGAGAAAAGTGATAGATTAAATCTACTACTTTCTGACATTTAAGCAAGCCCATCACCATATATATTTTTATCACTGCGTGTTACTGCTCGTTTGGGTTATACACTTAATTACTAATTATGCTAAGGGCTTAGGAATTGGAAAGGTTGAATTTAGAATAAGTGAACCTGCACTTGCGTGGAAAGAGAGTGAAAAACCACCCCCAGTTCACTCGAGCAAAATTTGAGCCTCGATCTCCACGTCCTCGACAGTCAAGCTCAACACAAAACTAGCGTGTTATCCAACTACGCCACCGAGGCGGGTCCCATCACTATAGATATATATAACATGATATATATATAATTTTATTATTAATGATTTAGTTACAATTTACACAATAGGTTACACTAAATCAATGTTAAATTATCATTAAACTTCCACACACTGTGTTTAGTGCTTTAGATTTTATGTAGGCCTACATCACATTTTGTTATATTGTTTCTAAACGAGTAAGTTATCCAAAGTTAAAAGTCATGCCATTTTGCAACATCAACCATTTATGTAGAAATAATAGTTTTATAAACATAATAAGCGAATACTGACAATTTTGTATTTCAGAGGACACCAACAAGTTAATCTCTGTACGCCTGGGTGAGTGTTGGAAATCTATGCCCAACTATTCTAAGGCTTTCTACTTTGAGGCAGCAGAAGATGTTAAGAGGGAACACAAGAAATACTATCCTAGCTATTACTACAATCCCATGGAAGCACGCTGTAAGAAGATTGAGAAGAAGAACAAGAAGAAGAGCAAACATAACTTTGTGTGAACTATTAATAGGACTGTATTAAGAGTGGAACAACATTAAAGGCTCGGTGTATGTACCACCTGTTTGTATTCATTGCAGCATGTTTACTATAAATAGTGTTATGTAATCAACCAATATATATGTATGTGAATGATATCAATGAGAAGAGAATATGAAAGGAACAACACAGATTTAGGGAACAGAGATCTACAATAGATTTAATCTTTGCGATACGACAGCTGATGGAAATAAGTTATGAATTTGGGAAAGACTTGGTAATGGTATTTATGGATTCAGAGAATGCATAATATAATAGTGTTGAGAAAAACAAGGTTTGGAAAGTGATGAAGTGGAAAAAAGAGTTGTAATGAGAGTGAAGAGCATGCATAAGGATAACTGAAGTTGCGTTAAGACGGAGAAGGAGGGTACAAAGTGGTTTCAAATAAAACATGGAGTGAAGCAGGGAAGTGCCTATCACCCCTACTATTTGTAATGGTAATGAGAATGATCATGAACAAAGTGGCATTAAAACTTAGGAGGAAAGAATGGAAGCCATGGTGTTTGCTGATAATTTGATGGCATGGGGGAGAAGGAAGAGGAATTATATATGCATGCTTATCCTGTAGCTGTGTGGGCGGGGGGAGAAACCATAGATAAAAACAACCAGAAAAGAATAACAAAGGAAAATAAGGTTTGAACAACTCCGAGCGAGCCGCCGGGGTCGGTCAGAGTAAACAATATTACAACACCAGGGCTACAATGGCAATTCCATATGCAGCCCTGGTGTGAAAATGAAAATAAACTTTACTGGTGGGCAATTTCTGCCCATCCGGTGTTACAGGATTGTAGGGAGGGATAAATAAACATCTGTGAACTCAGAATTAATAGTTCTGCCCACTATTTGTGGACACATTATGAAATGTGAATTGCAGTAAATACAACACTGGATGGAGTGATTATATTAAAACAAGCAAAAAGAGAGAGGGGAGACTTCAGGAGCATTAATGGTTAAAAATGAACATGACACTACTGACATACCCAGGTTCGACGACCAGCTGGGGCAAAGAAAAGGTGGTAGTCCAGTCGAGCGAGACTCCGGGGTCGGTTTTGTGAAGAATAGTACTCCACCAGGGCTCTAATGATATTTTCATATGTAGCCCTAGTGGGAAAAAATTGTAATAGTTTTGCCAATGGGCTTTTTATGCCCATTTGGCGTTGACACATCTATGGGGGGACAAATAAAAAAAAGGTTGATATTAGAGTTGAAATTGCTGGCCACTCGTCGTGGGCAGTCTATTGAAACTTAAGGTGAACTGTTGTTTATATTAGTGCATTGGACGGAAATATTTAATTAAAACAAACTATACGAGGACAGGTAACATGAGGAAGGCATAGTGTACAATAACGAGGGACTAGACACGGAGACACCGGCCCCCAGTTCGAGGGCGTAATAAATTATTTTATTCAGAGGACAGACACTCACAAACACAACAGCGAACTACACATATTACATAAGACAAATAATTAACTAAACAATAAATAGATTTATTATAGAAAAACATAAATGAGATATAAGATTACAATAGTTATACAAGATTAATGCGGGTTGACAATTGAACGTGTAATATATAAGTTCAGGGAAACAAGTGAACATATCGTAGATCACGGAAAACTTTACGTTAAACACAAGATGTGTTGACATATAGCAAGTCCAAATTATAGGATTGTCTTGCAGCTGCTCGGGTAAATAAGCGTCTATGGCAGCAAGGTCAAAGGCAGGAGGCTGGAAGAGCCTATTCACTATCAGAACAGCTGGACAAGCGCCAGGCTACTGTCAGTAGGGTCTAAAAGAAAAAACAGTGAAATAATTACCAATTACCAATGAAAGTTAACTGTAAACCCTATAAGTTTAGAGCTACTATTATATATATAACTTGAACTAGCTTGCTTGATTGGGACTTAAGAAACTCCTGAAGATACATTGTATAATGAATGATATGAGAAAGGTTTGTTGATTGCATTGGTAGATGGCTAGCAAACAGGTGTCAACACCAAATAGTACTATGGCCGATCCTTTTCCCAATATGTACTGCCAGAGCAATCAATAGTACATTTATACAATAATCCATTCCCTGGCGTACAACATTACTTTAGTACATACTAACTTTTAATATTTAGTCAATAGGAGACAACGACGGGCTAAAAGTAAAGGCATCTGCGCGGACCGCATTATGGAAACTAGCGGAGTTCCGTGCTTTACCCACCCCAGCTAATACCACACGCAAAGCGTGCCAACAAGAATGATTCAACACATTGACCCAACTGGATCCAAGAAAAAGGACTGACAACCTGGTTGTAGCCATACAAAAATTATACAACTGAACACGGCGTCATGAGAAAACAGACTAGTCATAAGGACTAAAAAGGAAGTACTGTACTTGTGGAGAAAAATCAACCTTTAAGACTAGGTCCTTATTACCATAGGAGCTCAAGGCTCCTATATTTAAGCTATGTCATATGGACATAGAGAAAACTTAGCCACTTGGACTAATATAAGAAGTGTGAAAGACTCAAGAACACATTAGAGTCACTTTGACTACACCAACTAATTCGGAAAGACACAAAACCAAAATCTAGTCACTTTGAATGAAATAAGAAATCTAGAAAAATAGTCACCTTGACTATATAAACTAAGTCACAAGAACATGGTAAACATTATAGTCGCCTCGACTATACAAACTAAGTCTGAAAGACATGACATCAAATTCCTGTCTGTTAGACTAGCCCCATAAGTCTGATGAACTTATTAATAACAGCTTAATACTTAGAAGATCGAAGAGGATTTCCCTCGACGACGTGGTGAAACCCACGATCCAAACTTCATGGCGAGCTGGTACTTCTTTAGGTGATTGAGCGGCGCTTTCCTTCTTCAATGATACGATATAGTGAAGTAAAATAAGTGAATCTGAGCGGCACTAATTATATAAGATTTCTCAGACCAAACAGAAATAAAAGGAATAAGGCGTAAACACAGGAAAACGGAAGAGACGGAACCAAGGGGAGAAAGGGAAAGACAGAATTCCAAGGAACGCCGCAAGAGCAGCAGCGCTCTAGGCTCGTGACCTCGATCCCAAGCCGGTCCTATCCATTTCAACTATTGGGTGATGCAGCGAGGATGCTTATAAGATTTACCATGCTGGTGTATCCGCCATACTCGTCGTAATTTCCTTGAAAGCATGGTGATTGTATCCGAGCCCATCCTGTTATGGTAAGTCTTGGAGGATATTATTACTAAATAAATAAGTTTTAATTATCTTTTTTTGGATTCATCTATAGTATTTTTTTTATAAGGATTCGTCTCGTGAGTGTTATTTTACACACTTGAAGTATTTTATTCTCGGAAGCATGATGGCTGTATCCGAGCCCATCCAGTCATGGAAAGTAGATGTTGAAGCATATTATTCCTAAATATATCAATTTTAATTCTCTTCTTTGGATTCCGCTATAATAATTATCATAATTTAGTATTTTTATGTAGGTTCGTGGTATAGATGTCAATTTTACATAATTGACATGCTACATTATCTCTGCCATATAGTGGAGTGGGCTGCGCGGCTGTCCCTTAAGAATTTAAATAATAAATGCGAAAGTTTAAATAATAGGTGAGGTTGTAATGTACTGGTACTAGTTTTGAAAATTGTAATAGAGAAATAGGCTGTCTGTAGTCATAACAGACCAATACACACCAGCTGTTTGGCGGGGTTGGGAACAAACACACGACGATACAAAACACGCACGCAGGATGACCGCCTGGACTGAGCGTCAGCCGAGAGATCTAGTGGGGCGCCGGAGCTGAGTCCCAGTGAATCCGGCCTTAGGCTTGCTCAGGAGTGTTTGCTCCTAGTCACCACAGACTACCTCCCGGGTCATCCGTATCTGGCAGGGAGGTCCACGACACCGTCTCTAATGCGTCTATGAACAAGAGCTGGGGCGTCGTAATCACCGATGCCCCGTACAATTGCATTAGGACTAGCCAGCTCTCGTAAAAAGAAACTCACTGCCAACCCGCGGATGATCACGTCCAGGAGTTGAAGGCCAGACAAGTGTAGCAGGACACGTGTTCGGGTTCTAGGAGGGAGTCTAAGCATCAACCGTAAAAACAAGTAATACACAGAGGGTCGAGTAGCGGTAACGGGGGAGGTAAGCCCTGGCAGGGGTGGCATACAGTGGGAGGGACATAATAACAGTCTGGAACAATCTAAACTTGTGGGCATGATTCAACGGGCCGGCTGGGCGCAGGAGAGGGGCTAATCCTAATATGACACCCCTCGCTTTTCCCGCAGACGCTCTCAGGTTCAAGTCCCAGCTACAGCGGTGGTCCAGCGTCACATCCAGGTATCTCACCGTTCGTTTGCGACCACTGAACTGCTTCTCCCGCAACGTGGAGGGGCTGAAGGGGACCGGTATGCGGCGGGTGCATAAAATATCGCCAACGTCTTCGTGCCGTTCACAGATAGGGATCTGGAATCAAGGTAGGTGATTATTCCTCGTAATGCTATGGTGAGTTTGTTCCAGATCACCGTGACATCGAAGGACGTCACCTGGATGGCGGTATCGTTGGCGTACTGAAACAAAGACACTCCTGTGGGACGAGCACTTCCTGCACAAAGAGGGAAAACAGGAGCCCTGGGGGATGCCAGCGACGACAGGACGAGGGGTCAACAACTGGTGGTCCAAGCCCACTTTGAAGGAGTGGTCCTGGAGGAAAGGCAGAAGGAAGTGGTGCAGAGGGGAGGGGGGACTCCAGCCTCTGCAAGTCCCGTAAGCAGTCTTCGGTGGCTCACGCTGTCTAACGCTCCCTTCACGTCCACCATCACAAATCCAGAATGACGTCTCTCGTTTAACGCTTCCGTCACCAAATCTACCACCTTGGTGACATAGGACGGTAGGACGAGGGGTATCCGGGCGGTTTCCCGGGCCTATGAATGGGAATGACAGTCGCCACCTGCCACTGCGCGTGAAAATACAACAATATGAACATTGCGTTCTGGATGCAGAGTAGAAAGACGAAGGCTTTACGAGGAAGATGGGCCAGGAGGAGGGGGATATCCGGTCCAAACCAGGAGCGGACGTAGCGTGAAGCCTCGCAACAGTCCTGGTCATTTTGGAGGGGTTACCAGCCAAAGGTTGGGGTACGGGAGTTGACCTACTACCGGGGGAAGGAAGTGTCCTGGAGGGCCCACCTGCTCTCTCTCCGGTGACCCTGGTCACCTCGTGAAGCTAGCCTGGAATCCCACCGCCAGAGCCTCTGACCGGTTTGTGGTGGTGGACGACAATCCTCCCACCACGTGGAGCTTGGGGATAAAAACCCTCTTGTGACGTATCCCCTTCAAATGACGCCACAGAGAGAGATCTTTTGTGTTGAGAGCGGCAATACTTAGCCTCCCACTGCTGTACCGTGGTCGCATACTACACCGCCACCACTTAGTTCGCCTGGCTACTCACCCTGTTTTACTGCCCTGTCGGAGAACACATTCGAGGCCGAAGGCGAGCTTTTTCGACCAGTGCGATCCACTCACACAACAAAACAAACTCTATCTAAAGTACTGGAAGCACAACCTGTTGTTTCATCATCAAGATCGATGGCAGTGAATAAAACGCGTGCGCGATCTGATAAACTTGGCTAGCTCTCAATCGTCGTGTACTCGTCCCCCCCCCCCCCCCCCCCCCCCCCGTTATCCAAGACCAAGACTTCATAGCGTTCTGCGCAGGCGCCGATGAGGTCTTCTAATCGCCGATTGGACAATATGATATCGAATTATGGCTATTCATTCCAACCCCCCTTTTTTTCCCCTCTGAATTCAAGTGAATAAAGGCGAGTGTTTGACATGGGAAAAATGACTCTTTGATGCCACTAGCCGTTAGAGGAACTAATACTCCCAACAATGTAAGTTGACATAATGATGGCGAGCTAGTTAGAGATATTGCATCGTTAAATGGTAGACTGTAGGTTATAAATTGATTCTCCAGTATGTGAACAGTTTAGCAGAACTAAATGTAGTACTTTGGATACTTGTTGTACTATGATGTTTTGAGTAGAAGTTTATTACAATTAACTTCCAATATGTTTGTATATCTTATTTCGCAGGTTAACCAAAGTAGGTTTTGGAGAACTAAATTTAGCACAATAGATACTTGTTATACTATGATGTTTTGATTAGAAGTTTATTACAATTAACTTTCAATATGTTTGTATATCTTATTTCGCAGGTTAACCAAAATAGGTTTTGGAGAACTAAATTTAGTTACTTAGATATTTGTCATATTATATGGTTATGATTAGAAATTTAGGACAATTTACTTTCAATATGTTTATATATCTAATTCCGCAGGTTAAACAAAGTAGGTTTTGGAAAACTAAGTTTAGTAATTTAAATATTTGTCATGCTACATTGTTTTGATTAGAAATTTATTTGAAGTAACTTTCAATATGTTTATATATTAAATTCTGTGGGTTAACAAACGTAGGGTATGCTAGTTTAGGAGAACTAAGTATAGTACTTTAAGTAGTTGTCATGATATATTGTTTTGACTAGTTAATCAGGAGTATCTATGTTTTGATGACCAGAGCGAGTAAGAATGCGCCAAGCTTAAATTCTAAATATTATGTCATATATATATATATATATATATATATATATATTTCTATATTTTACATCTTGTTATATTTTTAAATAAACTGGCCAAGGCTTAGTATCTTGTTATCTCCTGTTTTGTTTTTGCGAGGTCCCTGCCTTATATACAATATATTTAAATAATCAAATAGGGAATATTTACTTAACTTGAGCGGTGGTCAATAAGGATCCCTGTGATTTAACTAAATAAATGCCTAAACCATTTAAGGATGGTTGAGCTGCCCCCACTCTGCTTCACAGGGTTTTATATTTATATTTATATCTTTTTGATCATTGCACTCATATTGTTGTTTGTTTGTTACAATCCTCGTTCTACGCCATGGATCGGACACCGATGGACACTTCTGAAATACTTGGCTGTAAATCTCAAGTATACAAGCTAAACCGAGAGGCGTTAATTGCGGAGCTCGTGGGCCGAGGGATAGCCGTTAACCCCGAATCCACTGTTCGTGAATTGAGGACCATGCTGTCTCGGGAGTTGGGTGAGAAAAATCCATTATTTTCTGACGTTGATAATAGTGATGTGCCCGGTCAGGTGGTCGGTAGGAATAGAGAGGTCCCTATGACCAGTGTTGAGAGGCAGGCCCCATTAGATCCTGTTGGTAACACATTATCTTCGCAGAACCCACTCTCTAACCATGTTATTGTTCGGTCAGACGGTCCACATGATAGTAGGACTCGGTCCAAAGTAGTCAGTGATTGGTTGAATCGCATTCCTGTGTGTGATGGACAGAATAGTTCCGCGTTGTTCGCTTTCCTGCTGGAAGTAAACAAAGTCCATAAATTACGTCTGGTTGAGGACGCGGAAATATTAGTGTTATGTCTGGGGAAAACTTCAGGGTTCTTAACACACCTTATCTCCGAGGGGATAAGTCAGGGGACCCCCTGGGTTACTGTTATGGATAACATATTTGACTCTCTAGTTTCTAGGAGAGAGAGGGAACGTTTATGTTCAGAATTCGTGTACCGTTTCCAACTTCCACACGAGTCTCTTAGGATTTTTATTCTTTCAGTGTCAGAAGCAGCGAGCATCCTCAATTTAAAACTCAGTGAGCGACAAATCGTAGAAATTATTCTAGAGAATGTGTCGCCTCTTACTAGGAGACATTTTGTATTTTCCCAATTGCCGTGTTCCTTTTCAGAGTTGTACTCTCTGGCTTCCAAAATTGAGGGATCACTTTTGGGTGAACGGGAATATTTTGAGAAGCACCCTATTACAGTTTCTAAACCCTCCGCGTCATCAACCCCTTTTTACCAGAAGTCAAAAAACAGCTTTGGTCAGCTTACATATTCTCAGACGCCCCCCGTGATTAATAGACCTTATAATAGCAAACCTACTGGACATCGAGGAGGGAATAATAGTCGCGACCTATCTCGAGTTAGATGTTTTGGTTGTAAGCAATTAGGGCACCTCCGGTACCAATGTCCGGCGGGAAACGTGTGACGTGTAACCTGAGGAGTGGTAAAGTTACACGACGCTTTACTAATATTAATAAACCACTCGAGACCCCTATCCCCATGGTCGAATTTTGTATTGGGTCAAATCACGGTGCCGCTTTAGTCGACACGGGCGCTAACGCATCGTTCATTAATGCTGAGTTTCTGAGTAGCATCCGGGGTAGTAAACTCAAATGTGACGTTCCAATAAATAAGTGTGCTCCCCGTACATTTGTTTTAGGGAATGGAAGTAGCATTATTATTGACAGATTTGTTTATCCGTCTCTCAAAATTAATCGTTTTTCTTGGAAAAGAAAGTTATATGTTGTAAGCAAACTAGTATGCGACGTCATATTAGGAATGGACTTTTTGTGGGATACTAGAGGTATCTTAGACTTAGGCTTGGGACATTTAAGTTTTGGGTTTAATTCTCAGATTAAAGTGCCATTGTGTCTATGTTCTAGACCCATGTGGTGTAGTCACTTAGGAAGCGATGAAGATCGCGTTAATACCTTGATTAAGAAGTACTCGGATGTCATAACGCCCGTCTGGGGAAAATGTGACATACTCCCCTATGATATTGTAGTCACAGACGAGATTCCGGTTAGGTCGGGTCCCTATTCATGTAACCCACCCAAAATGAAAATATTTCGCGAGTTGATAGAGGACTTAGAACAGAAGGGGGTGATTAGGCCATCTAAATCCCCGTACGCTAGTCCGGCATTTATTATTCCGAGAAAAGGACAAGGACACAGGTTGATTGTAGACTATAGGAAGGTAAATAAAAAAATCCAGTTTGATCCCTACCCCATGCCTAGTGTGGAGAGTGCGTTCCAACACCTAGGGGGCGCTAAAGTGTATAGTCTCATCGACTTGAATGCCAGTTTTTTACAATGCGCTCTCACAGAGCGGTCAAAGAAGTTCACGGCGTTTGTTACCCCTTGGCAATTATACGAATTTAATCGTGTACCGTTGGGCGCTAGTATCGGTGGCCAGGCATTAAGCCGTGTTCTGGATCACATCTTCTCAGACTTAAAATATAAGTTCGTCTTTAATTACCTTGATGACATCTGTGTATACAGTAATTCTCTTGATGAACATCTTGAACATTTAGACATTGTACTGAGCCGTTTGCGTCTGGCGGGTTTGACTGTTAACCCCGACAAGGTCACGTGGGCCAAGCAATCTATCAAGTATCTTGGGTATATTATTTCCAATGGGAATATGCTGGTCGACCCCGAAAGGGTGAAACCCATTGTCGATTACCCACAACCAAAAAACATAAAGGGTGTGATGCGTTTCGTTGGCATGTGCGCTTACTACGCACGCTTTATCCCGCATTTCTCTGAAATTGCTGCCCCCTTAAATTACTTAAAGAAAAAAGGTGTCTCATTTGTCTGGGGAGAGGAACAATCTCGTGCTTTCAAAACTCTCAAGAGCAAACTGATCAGCCCCGAGGTTTTGCACATGCCCGATTTCACTTGCCCATTCCTTCTTCATGTCGACGCTTCTTCTGTCGCCCTTGGCGCGGTTTTGTCCCAGAGAACTGCGGACGGTGTTCGTCCCGTGGCCTTTGCGAGCAAAACCTTGTCTCAGGCAGAACAGAAATATAGTGCTTTCGAGAAAGAATGTCTGTCATGTGTTGTGGGCGTTGAGAAATTCTCTGACTATCTAGAACAGCGCGAATTCGAACTATACACTGACAACATGGCGTTGTCATGGATGTGGCGACACCCAAAGCAGTTAGGAAAGATCGGGAGGTGGGTGCTACGCCTTTCGAAATACAAATTCAGCACGCATCACGTTCCTGGAAGGGATAACGTGTCTGCTGATGCCCTATCTCGGATGGCGGAAGATCTGGAGCCGATTGAGACCCAAAATATTGTACAGCCTTTTAATGTAATTCATTCCATCCCGGAGTCATTCATCTCGATTCGAGATCATCAAGGGAGTGACTCGTGGTGCTTGGAACTAATAGATAAAATAAATAAGGGAGAGGAGGTGGGTCCTTATTCTCTTTACAAAGGACTTCTTGTGATATCTAGTGGGAAAGGGAAAGGAAGGAAGATTGTTGTCCCGACTGTGGTACGCAAAATGTTGTTGCGTTATTTCCATCATTCTATTGTTGGTGGTCACCTGGGTATACTTAAAACTTATCGTAAAATTTCTAGGGAGTTCTTTTGGCCAGGGATGTACAGAGATGTGAAACTGCAAGTTAAGCAGTGTGAAGATTGCCAAAAAGCAAAACCGGCGCAGAACACAAAAGTTGGGCTTCATTCGACCGATGTGGCTCGACTTCCGTGGGAAAAGGTGTTCGTCGACTATGTTGGCCCCCTGCCCCGATCCTCCTTAGGAAATACTTGTATACTCATTGTGTTGGATGCTTTCTCTAAATTTGTGATTATTTTACCGTTGAGGGACATGAAAGCAAAGACCACTGCTAACGCGCTTGCTAGACGCGTGTGGGCGATATTTGGTGCCCCCCGAAGTTTAGTGAGCGATAATGGGCCCTGTTTTAGGTCTGCCACTTTCAAAGACTTGTGCTTTGGATGGGGCATTAAACACATAACCACCAGCCCCCACTATCCTTGCCCTAACCACGTGGAGCGTTTCAATAGGAATCTTAAGGTGGCCTTAACCATTTTCCACTCGGTTGATCAAGCTAGATGGGATCGTGATATTGAGTTCTTAAATGTCGCATTTAATTCCGCGCTTCATGAGTCAACCAATGCCTCTCCGGCTTCGGTGTTCCTGGGTAGAGAACTCAACCACCCTCTGTTAACGGTATGGGATGTGGACCCCTTGCTGGGCGGGGATGAGAAGTTCTCGCATAAAGATAGGTGCCAAAAGGCCTTCGAAGCTTTAAAAAGGGCCCATAAAAAGGTGGCTGATAGGTATAACCTTGGACGTGCCCCTGTTTCGGTTGCTATTGGAGACCTGGTCCTCAATAAAAGTTATCCACAGAGCTCCGCAATTGACAAAATCTCAGCAAAACTCAGTCCGAAGTGGAATGGTCCATGGCGAGTGGAGCGCTTCCTCACCCCTGTAACTGTACTGATTAGTGATGTTGGTGACCCCTCAATCACCAGGCGGGCCCACGTATCTCAAATTAAATCCTGTGGCATCAAAGAGTCCTCATCCCTGGTCCAGGGATGAGTATGTGTGTGAGTCCGTGCTGTAAAAGTGTAAGTGTTAGTATGTAAGTTATTTATCATCTCCGGGAAAGCCCGCAGATTAAGCAACAGAGATAATTACCAGATTTTGTAAACTTAAGATTATAAGATGGAATCTCCTAGTTGAAGCAATGTTAACTCCAATAAATGGATGATACCCTCGCAGGAGACATCATGATCTGGTATAGTCCCAGTGTTATAGCAAAGTAAAATTACTAGAGAAATCTTTACTAAAAGTTATATAATGACTGTTTTTTTTTAATTGTGACATTGAATGCTAGGTTAGATTTTTGCTTGCGATTCTGATGCCTTGTATTATATTAGGTTGTGTACGGCTAGTGGGGAGATAAAATTCTGGTGGTGTTCGTTGGGTACTCGCTTTGTGTTTATTTGTTCAGTGGGATCCTTCATCCCTCCTTCATTCCTGTCGTCGAGCCAAAGAACAGAAGAGCCCGAAATGCCTTCGGTTTGGTACAGCGCAGTTGCTGTGGTGGCGAGGACGGGCTGAAAGGCGTGGAGCACTTGCCAGATTGACGGAGAGCGTGTTGACCAGCTGCTGATACTGAGATCAAGGAAGACGTCTCTTGGATCGCTGTGTCAAAAGCTTGGACCACCCGAATCCCAGAGAGCGGAAGAGGCTGCCTCGTGTAGGGGCGGAGGATTTGTACCGTGGTCGCATACTACACCGCCACCACTTAGTTCGCCTGGCTACTCACCCTGTTTTACTGCCCTGTCGGAGAACACATTCGAGGCCGAAGGCGAGCTTTTTCGACCAGTGCGATCCACTCACACAACAAAACAAACTCTATCTAAAGTACTGGAAGCACAACCTGTTGTTTCATCATCAAGATCGATGGCAGTGAATAAAACGCGTGCGCGATCTGATAAACTTGGCTAGCTCTCAATCGTCGTGTACTCGTCACCCCCCCCCCCCCCCCCGTTATCCAAGACCAAGACTTCATAGCGTTCTGCGCAGGCGCCGATGAGGTCTTCTAATCGCCGATTGGACAATATGATATCGAATTATGGCTATTCATTCCAACCCCCCTTTTTTTCCCCTCTGAATTCAAGTGAATAAAGGCGAGTGTTTGACATGGGAAAAATGACTCTTTGATGCCACTAGCCGTTAGAGGAACTAATACTCCCAACAATGTAAGTTGACATAATGATGGCGAGCTAGTTAGAGATATTGCATCGTTAAATGGTAGACTGTAGGTTATAAATTGATTCTCCAGTATGTGAACAGTTTAGCAGAACTAAATGTAGTACTTTGGATACTTGTTGTACTATGATGTTTTGAGTAGAAGTTTATTACAATTAACTTCCAATATGTTTGTATATCTTATTTCGCAGGTTAACCAAAGTAGGTTTTGGAGAACTAAATTTAGCACATTAGATACTTGTTATACTATGATGTTTTGATTAGAAGTTTATTACAATTAACTTTCAATATGTTTGTATATCTTATTTCGCAGGTTAACCAAAATAGGTTTTGGAGAACTAAATTTAGTTGCTTAGATATTTGTCATATTATATGGTTATGATTAGAAATTTAGGACAATTTACTTTCAATATGTTTATATATCTAATTCCGCAGGTTAAACAAAGTAGGTTTTGGAAAACTAAGTTTAGTAATTTAAATATTTGTCATGCTACATTGTTTTGATTAGAAATTTATTTGAAGTAACTTTCAATATGTTTATATATTAAATTCTGTGGGTTAACAAACGTAGGGTATGCTAGTTTAGGAGAACTAAGTATAGTACTTTAAGTAGTTGTCATGATATATTGTTTTGACTAGTTAATCAGGAGTATCTATGTTTTGATGACCAGAGCGAGTAAGAATGCGCCAAGCTTAAATTCTAAATATTATGTCATATATATATATATATATATATATATATATATATATATATATATATATATATATATATATATATATATATATTTTTTTATATTTTACATCTTGTTATATTTTTAAATAAACTGGCCAAGGCTTAGTATCTTGTTATCTCCTGTTTTGTTTTTGCGAGGTCCCTGCCTTATATACAATATATTTAAATAATCAAATAGGGAATATTTACTTAACTTGAGCGGTGGTCAATAAGGATCCCTGTGATTTAACTAAATAAATGCCTAAACCATTTAAGGATGGTTAACTGCCACTGTCTGAGCTTGCGTCAACAGTGAAAGTGGAGCGTGATGTATATCTCCCGGACTCTGGGAAGACGACCTCACTGCCAAAAAGCACGCGCTCTATCTCTGAGACGCATGTCGTTGACTAGGTAGGGGGAGGGGATCCGAGCAAGTGGGGACGACGGATCGGAATTGAAGACTCCGTCGCCGACAAAAGGGAGGCGGAGAAGAGTTGAACCTGACGCTCCAACTCCCCTACGTCAGGTATGGGGATGGCTGGGGCCACAACACGGTTGAACCTAGCCTATAATCTAGGCCAATTTACGCGTCCAAAGTTGAACAGTGGTGGCGCATCTGTCTGGAAGGGAAGAAATTGCATAACGCCAATCACAGAATTGCGATCGGAGGAGAGGGAGGGATGGGTGACTGGAGGAGTCAGAAACGGCCTCCTCGTGGTCAGGATCAGGCCCAAGTAGCTGGGATGGTGTCAAGAATGATCGGGTAAGTAGGTGGCAAATGAGGACGATAGATAAAAATAGCCGGTCCTGTTGACAAACCTCCTCAGAACCGTGCCACGTGCTTGAGACGCCACGCACCCCCAAGAGACGTGCCTGGCACTAAAACCGCCTGCTAGCACAACCCTAGCGTCGAGATCACGCAACACGGCCGCCAGCAAGACAACCGCAAGCGATCCTGATGGAGTACGCGTCACCCAGCAACCTCACAGGACCGGCTCCAGGGACACTAGCCCCAGGACAGCCGTCTGGTAGTGCAGGAGGTAGGGCCGTACCAACAGGGCCACGCCACACCACCAGTCACCACCTCGGTCCACCCGGAAGACGCTGCCCGCTCTGAACCACCGCGTCCACCTCCATGTCAGTCATCAGTTGAATAAGTTCGGGAATCCTGGGAACTGATGATTTAGAATTCCAGAGAAGGAGTTTGATCTCATCAATCAAATAAAGGCTGGTACACTTCGGACAGGATTTGAATCTTACCCCCCTCTACCTCCCAGTCTGGGGCGGCCACGAACCGTGTCAGACACTACCTGAGTTAGGGGAGTTTCTCACAAATACGGAGGGGTCACAGAAGCTCCCATATCTCTGTGAGATTGAGGAACAGGGACTTGAAATCAGAGGTCCCTACTGAAGGAGGGGGCGGTGGGGGACGGCGAATGGAGACTTGGGGAAGAGTGGCAGTCAGCTGCGCCACCAGTTGGACTCCCGGCATCGCGGCCCTAGCTCCTCCTCTGGTAAGATGGGCAAAGTCCCAGGAATTAACAAGGAGGAGTGGGAGCGCCGGACAATACATGGGTCTAGACGATGGTGGTGCATCGACAGCCATCGAGCGCTTACGCGAGTCGACGAACCGTTTGCGCACCTCAGATGCCACCATTTGCGAAGTGAAGGTCCCTGCAATTTGCACATCTGGTGGGTTCCGAGCGTGGGCCACTCGCAGGCCGCGGACGTATGTGCGCCACCACATTTGAAGCACTTGTCCTTCCTGAAACACGATACCGAGGGGTGTCCAAACCCTTGACTACGGTGGCACTGCTGTGTCAGGTTCTTTCTCCGGAAAGACTTGCAAGTAACTCATACTTTAGAGATAACCGTCTCTTTTGATAATCCCTGCAACTGCTGGCGCCCAACCAGAGTTACGAGGAACAGAGGGATCGGCTTTTCCGGCTGATCCTGGCCGTCAGCGCGCGCACCCAACACTCCTCACAGCGTATCCCATCTCAGTCAGCTCTAAGTGGTTGTCCTCCACGGGGTCCACTGCAGGAGACCACGGACCACAAGCCACCTGTATCTCTCATGGTTTAAGGGGAGAGTGTAGAGTTGATATCCTTGAGATATGAGTCACTCCAATAGAATGGGCCTATCCTCCTGTGCGAAGGTGGAGAACCTCACCCTGTTGGAGGACCATTTGATTCGGAGATCATCTCTGAGTCCGCGACTGAGTGCCTTGGTGGCCATGAAGGGGTCTACGTGGAAATTCCCCTCGCACACTATCACCGAGATTCTTTGTGTCCCGCCTCTCTCAGGGTTATGTTGGTCCCTGCCACCCAGTCGGGAATCCTTGAGGATCACACCCGAACCCTGGGAGTCGCTGGCGACTGAGGCACAGGTACCCCCGAGGGTGACACTGGCCGCAGCCTGTGCCTCTCTGTGGTCCCTACTCATCACGGCTTTCTTCCCAGGGGGAACCTGTGGCAAGGCCACCACTAGGGGAATAGCACGGGCCAGACGCGAACGCTGGCCCTGTTGTGACGCCGTTACTAGAGATGTCGACTCACCCATACCGGTAGCGGATGATGCTCCCTGGAGGTCGTCAATCTGGCTGGTGGAGTGAGAGCTCCTGGCTACCGACTTCTTGGGAGGGTCCGGCGCTCCTCATCTCAGCCCTTTCGCTTGCCTGCGGTCCTCCTGTTGCCCCTCTTGCTGGTAGAGGCGGTCGATGCTCCAGTGCTGTCTGAAGACTTCTCCATGGCCTCAGCGCTCCGTAATGATGCTGGGCGACGTCTCCTGGCGCCGACGATGGATCAATCCCCCCTCTGTAGGGCGATCCTCCTCTTCCTCCGAGGTGTTGGACACCTGCGCTGGGTGGTCCAGGGAGGAAGTGTGACATCGGTGGGCCCAGGAATCCATAAGGTGGGTCCGGTTCAAGTCCCAGAGCGTTGGCTGCGGCCTAATCCCTCTTTCTGATTGCCGCCAGCCGATCTTAAATGGAGATATGTAGACTTCTATAGGAGTTATTACCCAGGTCTAGCGAGGCCTGGGTACTCGGTGATGAGTTGTAGCTGGTGGTGGAGGCCCTCACTGAGGCGGTGACAACGCACCCCGTGGAGACACTCAATGTGGATGTGAAGGTGGTGTACACCACCAACGTGGTCACCAGATAAGTCCTGGTAATGGGTACCGGGCATCAAGCCCACCGGAAGGTGGTGTATGGTGGGACAGTAGTGGATTTGTAGTTGTAGCCCACCCCAGTGGAGTGGGTGGTATGACTGGAAGACAGCAAGTTATACAGGACACACGTATAAGTAGTACAGTTCGAGATGAGAAAATTGACACAAAAAACGTTAACATAGAATTACAAACATCTGAGATATACACAAAACAATCTTGGACGGACACTCAGTACGCACAGTGTATTAATAAAACAAACGTTTACATGACGAGAAAATGAGCTCCACCCTGATTGCTAGGCTACTCAATTTGATTCTATTTGAACACACGAAACACTTACATGTATGCCTGTGCGCTAATACTTACATAAGCATCAGCTGTATCGGACAGCTCCGGAAGCTGGCTAGAGGGGACGATGCACGCGATTCTGAAGCTAACCGACTGGTTGACGAACAGTACGGACTTTACGAGACAGACGAACTTTGACGGACACTGGTAAATACGAAATAGATTTCAGACGAGAGTTTACCATTGAGCACTGAAAAAATATTACAGCAAACAAAAATAGTAGGTCTAAGACCACAAAAATGCACTACACTCTGATCTTAGCCATAAGGCCAGGAAGCGATCATTGATCTCAAATGGGTTGAACTTTTGACAAGCATATTAGGTGTATTTTAAACGGATCATCGTTTTATAAATGGGTTCTACCAGTGAGGGATGAAACCCATTCTCCCCACTGGTTGCGCTGATTAGTACTTATCTTAAAATTGACACAAGTAAAAAATACCTTCTTATTTCCTAGATGATTTCGATAATATAACTGGATAGACATCTTTGGCTGAAATTTTCGAGCTGTCGTCTGTACACCATTGTGTAAATGAGAAGAAAACTTTCGGGTATCTCTTTCTTTCTTACCACCATGTGGCAATGTGGCATTTTGACATCGTTCATTAATTTGATTAAATATATGAGATACATCAATGTGTGATTAGTTAAATGAAATAAATATGTTAGTAAAAGCCTTTAAGAATATAACAAAGTTCGAAATTGGTTAGTTTTTTCTTTAAATAAGTTGATGTAGCAAAAATAAATGCAATGATTTTTGAAGTAAGCTCGCTTGTAAGGCTTTATCTCGTACCAGAATCATACCCTTTGGTTGTGTTTAGTTAGGATAAAAGACCTTAAAGAAGGAAATTACTACTTACGTTCTAAATGGCCGTTTATCCTACCAAAATATTATATTATATGATAGTATTCTGTTACGAAATAAAACCTTACGGATTGGGATTATTACTAAAATCGAGGTTAGTAGATACCGTACTTCCTACAAGCCTATAACCTAAATTATAATTTTATCGTAAGACTTCTACACAAAGTATGTAATTCAAACAAATGTAATACAGTTTATAGCTAGCTTGTCTCATTATAGTTAACAAACTTTCAACATAATATGGTTTCTGAAAGCAATATACAAGATACGAGCCAACTTCTTTTTTTAAAAAAGAGGGTAATATAATAATACTTTCTACAAGCCTATAATATAAGTGATAGTTTGAATGTATTGTAACTACACAAAGTTTGTCATTAAAACAAATTTAATCAAGTTTTAAGATACCTTATTCATTATAATTATCGAACCTTCAATATAATATTGTTCCTGAAACCAATATACAAACTAATAACCAACTTTAAATATAAGTGTAATCCTGGCAGACTGTAGGCGACATTTATGATAACTACATATTAAATAATTATGTTAAAGATTTTCCTCGTATTTGTACAGTATTACTTGTAAACTGAATTGTATATCCTTTAACGTAAATGTTTCTGCAGGAAAGCGTAGTCTAAGACTTCACTATTTTCAATCAATAACACTTTTATTCATCAAATACATGTTTTCGCATAATAACATTGAAAGATACCGTTAAATCCTCCCTCCCCCCCCCCCCCCCCCCCCCAACGTAGCAGACGATAAACTTGAGCATTATGTTTTTTGTCCTTGGTAATGTGCATATGTCTGTTCATACAGTTATATTATAGAGACAATGGTACTACTTATTTACTATTCCATAGATATAAAAATGTTACATACTGATTTTCTGTACACAACGTAACATTTTTGGAGTAAAGTTCCCGTGCTGCTCCCTAGATCTGATTCTAGCACAATCGAGTCCGGTGGCTCACTTGGTAATAGTTTTCTGTGGTTCGGGTGACGGTTATTAGATGGCACTAGTAGTTCTGTTTGACACTTTCTTTGGATTTTCCCTCTGATATCGGTGACTCACTCGACGACATTGTTCACGGCCGTCTACAGTTGCAGGCTGAGCATAGGAAATGTGGCAACAATGCACGTGGTCAGTCTCGAGACAGAGTGGTGGTCCCACCAAGCAGTTTAGTTAGACTAAATTCATGGTAACCACAAATCACGAGGAACGTTTTATATCATCATTGTTTTGGAATCAGTGGAGTTATTCATTCAACATATTGTTTATTACTTATATATTAAAGTGTACAGTTTTCTAATAGCTTAAATGTGTTATTAGTTACATCAAGCTGTTAATTTTAACAAGATAGCGTAAGTATTATTTATTTAATCTTCCACATTCTACGTAATCTACTATTTTGAAAAAATTAATAAACCTATATTTATTTTTAAATGCTTCCACACTACTGATTTTTTTTTTTACATGCCTCAACACTGTTGCGTGTCAGGATGCAAAAGCAATTACGCGTTGTCAACGGACACCATCAGAAAATACTGTTGTTAGCGCAAAACATTTTGAGAGTCAAGATTTTGTGACCGTAGAAATTAATTGTATCAAGAGAGAAAGAATTAAAGATAGATAGACACTTGTCTCCGGTGCAGTTCCACGTATCTTTCCAACTCTGACTAAATATTTAAACAAACCTAGCAACCCATCAAGAAAAGATCCGGATCAACGGAAAACAGAAATTAGAATAAACAAAGAAATAAAATCTAGGGACATTTAGAACAAGACAAAGTAAAAAAAAAAAAATTCAAGATCTTATTCATAACTACGAAATACGTATCAGTAAGGCGTGTGCATCTATATGGAACCTTTTATTTGATGACACTGCATGCGTGTTCTATATTCTAAATTTTTGTGATTCACCTGTTATGAAGATTTTAAATGATACGACTTTGCTCGTATATGCCGAAGAAAATCAACCAAAAACCGAGTAAATACAAACAACTGGTAATAAATTACGCCAGTAGTTTAAGCTGAAAGACATATTAATACAATATTGTAAATTTGATCCAGAAAAACAAGAATTAAATCCTGTTCAAAAATATATGATACTAGTTCAAAATGTCAAAGGAGATTTGTCCCAAATCAAGAAACTTATTCGAGTGAACATAGAAGAGCTTTTTCCAGATGCAGTACAAGTTCAATATTAAGCAGAAGAGTTTGCTTTGGTTTGTTGTAGGAGAAGATGCTCATCATTATTGTTGTAGCATTAGCTTCAAGTGAAGATATACTAAACATCCAAAACATTGACTTCACCTTTTCACCAATGCTGTGAGCGCGGAACCAACTAGCGACACGACCGACCCGAGCAGAACAACACACCACGAGCCAGGGGGTGTTGACCAATATACCCACTTCCGTCCCGTTAAAGTTTTATAAAAAATAAAAGAATAGTTTCCCTTCCATTCGCTAGAATGTGCCACATGAAATATAACTAAAAACATGTCGCCAACAACTACATATTTCCCCATCAATTAATATGTGCTTAAATTATTTTAAAAGTATTATAAATTTCTAAACAATTATTTTTTTACTTGATTAATTAAAAATGTTATATTTTATATGGTATTTTTTTAAATTTAACAGTAGTATTTAATGTTTATTCATTTTAAAGATAGTGTTTCTAAATTTCCGCTGTTGGTTAAACTTGTCTTCATACTTATGCTGTCTATTTTTTACAAGTTTTTAAACTCTCTAATTTATTTCAATAAATGATAATTAAATTTAATTTAGAGAATCTTCAAGATTGTCGTACGTGTATTGATTTATTATCGTTATTTAAATAAATAAGTCTATAAGAACTTTAACTAAAAAACCGCGTCGGTATGTAAGATTCGAGATGCCATCACGAACAAGTGCTAGAACGTGTGATCATTAATTTAAAAAAATTGAAATTTAATTTTAAGAATGAGTGAGTTTTACTTATATTAAATATATGTACATTAGGTACTTTAGTTCCGTTTTCTTCTTTGGCCTGATTAAATGAATTTTCATCTCATTCCAAACCCATTAACTTATAGGTTTTTTTAAATTCTGAAGACCTAATGTACATAATAAAACTAGTTTAATATATAATATTCAATAAATTTTGATAAAGCAATAGGCAGTTAGCCCCCAAGCTTCCAATTGAGGTAGCAAAAAATATATTGTGGTCGTTTAAACTTGTTTTGCCAACTTGGACTGAGCTAAGAGTTCTATAATGCCTAGTCCTACATTGCCTAATATAAAAAAACCAAAAATACTTTTAATATCTAGGCTTTCATAACTTAATGCCTATTGAAATCTGGGTTGGGTTCATTAAACAAACAGAAATTCTACATTCTGTGTTAAAATATAATTATGTAGACATTAACTTACGAGAATGCTAGAACCAAGTTATAGCCCCATGGATTGTTTATATTGATATTGGTTTTAATAATTAGTGAAGTATCGTATGAAATATGTTCAAAAGATAGTAGTTTATTATAATTACAAACAATAGGTGGCCTAAATTCTTGCAGTAGTTTGTAACCATTCAGGAACCTAGGTATGGTACCTAACAAATTAACTACGGTAGGCTAGGTATGTTGTTATCTATGTTAATGCATCTGAGATTATATTAACATATAAAATAATGGGGATAGTATTGTGCTAAACCGTGCAGCCACCGAGGTGAGTAATTATTAGCTACTATTACCCTATGGGCATGTACAAAAAATTATTTTAATTTAGAGTAAGACTAGTCTTTCTTACAAATGACTAAGCCATGACTTTTATTGAAGTTTTACATGTACACATTCATTCAAAAATATCATCATTACTTATACATTTAAGATCTTTCATTTGTATTTTCAGAAGATGGTGAACAATTGTGTATGTCAGGTTCCAGGGTGTCCTAGCAGAGCTTGGAAAAATCCTAAGCTTTCTTTTTTTAGATTTCCAAAACAGAAAAACAGATAAGAATATACTAATAACTTTACAGGTTATCTTTGAGCCTCTCTTCATGCAAATCCTAGTACATTTCCTGCTACAAGCACTTTTGACCATAGAATCTTTTAAATATGAATTAGGCCCTAATAATGTGGTTAAAAGGCCTAATAAAAGGTGGGTGTGAAATAAATCAAGGGCTCATTGTGAAAAATGTTTTGGCTATCTTCCTAGATATATTTATTACATTAAATAGTAAAATAATAAATACTATTAAAATGATAAGCTAAGTTGAGGTTGTTATTTTTAATTATAGGACTATTTAAATTATAATATGTTGAAAAAAACTGTGAAGAATCAAACTAAGGACCTTTGACTTGAAACTCAAACATTCTTAGATCTCTAATGTGATTTGAGTTGTGGTTTTGCATATAATATATTTTATCCTTGTGGATCATTCCACCTCATTCAAACAAGGAAAAAACAATTTTTGGCACCCATGTTCTCAGATTTTGATTAAACTTGGTAGGGCCTACTGAATCAAAATCTGAAAACATGTGTGTCATGGTCTGGTTGAACTGACGTGGAATGACTCTTGTGCATTATCAAATCTTGAACTTTGTATTTGGTCTCCTAAACAGTTATCAGCACTTCAGTTATATAAAAAAAACTTAGGCCTAGATATCAAGAATTTGGTGGTGGCTAAAACTTGAGATAATGTTGGCTGTAGAAGATAAGAAAAAGGCATTAATTTATGCTCTAAGATAGCAAATGTCAGCTTTCAAAATGTGAGCGTGAGAGTAAAGTAATTTTTATTACATTATATTAATATTTTTTTTACCCTGGTCTGAAGTAAGTTTGGAATTTCAGATGCAGAGAATGGATATACATTGTCTAACAAGAAACTTTCACAAGTGAATCAGTACTGTGTCTGTGCGATGCTTATTATTTACATTTACTGTATGTCTTGATAGTACTCGGAGTCACATGGAATGTGTCTATGCTTATTATTTACATATATGGCCGTATAATACTCAACATCACTTACTTTGTGTTTATTGAAATGTAGTGAGAATGCTGTATTTACTGACATGTGGTGTTTATGTTCCTTTTAAATTAAATGCTAGTCAATTTCTAATTATATAGTTTCTGTTTCAGTTCGATTGCCGGGTACGTTATTTTTACTTTTCAATTCCTTTGTACCCACATCGGTATGTTTTACAGTCCAAATGTCTGGCTCATTTAGTTTAGTTTGCTAGTGACACATTGGTCATGATTTAAATCTTCCTCATCCCCACCCCATAATCAATTATCTGCATCTTTTCAATGCAGTTTTGAAATCTTTCCAGACAGATGCAATTACATGCCCTCACCCAATTCTGTCGCCGCACGGTCTAACGTGCTACCTCTGTTGCCGCATGATCTAACACACTAATCTCATGTTAGACTAGACTGCAGAGGACATGGAGATCAGGGTTCGATCCCGGTCATGTGCACATAAAGTGGTTTTCCCTAAATGCCTTCACTCTCTTCATGAAAATGTGGGTGCACATCCTATAAATTACACCTACCTTATCCATAGCCTATTGTTGTAATTAGTGCATTTGCTATAGTCCTAACAGGTATTAAGACCTTGTGCTGTGTATAAGTTGCATAACCTGAACAGATAGTATAACAGTGTGCTAAAAACTTTTATATTGATTCTATTTGTGAATTGACTAAGCTAATTAGTTCTTTGAGGACTTTTTGTTATTGACTAGGTGTGTGCATATAATTTTTTAATAAACAATTATGAGTTTACAAAGATCTTAAAAAAACAATATAGAAACACTGCAATAATGTAATGTTTGATTCCTGGTTGTTGAGATTTTCTAGAATTATTTTTGTTCTGGACCCCCAATAGGCAGTATTTGAGGTTTAAAACTAATTTCAATTGAATAATTGATTTTTATTTTTTGTAAGGTTTGTGTTTCAAATCCATTATTTTCTGGAATCCTAGAATCTCCTTAAGGGTTAGAGGGTCCAATTTCTAATTACATTAATGTCTCCACACATATATTTCTAAGCCATTAATCAATTATTACATTATTTTTAGTAATATTAATACAAATTATGAAATATTTTGTTCAAGTACAAGTTTGTATATATTTTTTAACAAAAATATTGCTGGGTACACAATTCGTAACATTTTCTGATCGTTTAATGATCTCAGTCAAATAAATACTTCTTGCACACATCCACTAACAATGTTTTGTTAACAAAACCTTAAGGTCCACATAGAGCGCATGTAATGTGGCCATAAGACAGTCCCAGGCATGTTCAAACACGGAATTTATTCTTATACCTGTAGCCTTATAGACTTAGTACACCACAAGTTTGACCAAAGAATAAATACAAGGTGACACCTACCTTACTCTAATGGAATGGGCCAGTTTCCCATCTGAAACTAGCTCATGCCATTCAGGTCTGGTTAATTGTTCTTTATTTAGTAACTAGTACGCACTAGAACATATGCGGTAAAACTAGGCATTCGAAAGAGTATTTAATGTGGCAGGCCAGCTTGAGTTCTAGCGAGTCCACCACATATTCAAAGGAAATGTCAGGAAATTTGATCAGATTTCTCAAAAAAAAAAAAAATATTCACAACTTAATTACTTGGATGTTATTTTGCACCATTGTTTGTAATATTTGTGTTAAATCTGACAAATCAAGTTATTATCACAACATGCAATTCAATTACTTCAGCTTTTTCCATATGAATATTGATTTGTAATATATAAACAGCTCAGAATTGCTATAGTGGAAAATAAATTAAGTATTTTAGTTGTCAATATTTTTATTGGCGAAGCGAAGTCGAAGCTGAGGTTTGTTTTGAAGCCAATTTGAAGCTTCGCACACCCCTAGTTTCTCACAACAATTTGAACTCAATTTTTTTTATATACAATCTTAGCACATATTCATGTTTGGGAACAAATTGAGCCCAAACAGTGAACAAAACAAATTTATCAATTTTTGGCAATATGGCAAGTCAACAACTTAAGCTAAGTTTATAGCACAATAATAACTTTTTTGGTTTGTGTGTAAATATTTGTGAGTCACTTGGCTCTAAATTTGTAGAATTTGTTTTAGTCTTGGTTTGTCTTAAAAAAAATATTTTTTTCTTTCTCTTAAAGGTTTCATAAACGTTCGAGTCGGATGCCGTCCTATAATCAACTCCGTGTAACCTGCATTCTTCTTGTTGGTTTACTTATGTTGCTGGATTCCTTTACCTTTTTACTATTAAAGACTGTTTGAAGTTGCATTAGTTTACTCAATATATCAAGTGTTTTAACATAATAGGTTCACTTTCATGTAATTGTTTGCAACCAATTGGACAAAATCTCGTGCCATGTATTTTTTGTTTCCATTTTATTTTCTTATACTATATGTTAAAAAAATTTCTCAACAGTTTAATTCATAGAACAGTATAGTAAATAAATATTTCTTTTACACCAGATTATAGGTCACGATTTATATGTATGACTATATTTATTTGATATTAAAAAAATATTTTTTTTATTCATAAGTGTTTGTTTTTTTTATTTGAATCACTTGTACTTTAGCCAGTCATTGACATTGTAACCTATTTAACTAAGCTATTTATGGAGAATCATCACTTTTATTACATCATAGAAGTTTGAACCCTATTTGAAAAGCTATTATAATTCTTGAAATAAAAGGTAACATTTATATTATTTTTTTATTGCTGGACAAGTTTATATTTTATGTTCAAGAGGGTAAATTTTCACTTTTCATTACTGGAGTTATACATTTTCAATTGTGTCTTAAAGATTCCTGGTGACAAGACAATCATTAAACTTTACCAAAGTGAGTATATCTTATTTCTGATAGGAATGAAAATCTGAGGCCTTTTTTCCTACTAAAATTCTATCATATAGTAGAATTTTGGTAGGGGAAAAAAGTCTCAAGACACATTTGGCAGAATTTTTTTGGTAGGACAGTAGTTAGGCATTTCTCCGCTAGTATGCTAGTAACAAATCTAGTTTATAGTTTGGCTAACAGAGGGCTCTTATATGTGTAGTTTAAAAATCGCCCGCTAGATTTCTCGCTCAATTAGTACTCCTTCCATCCGCTAGGAGCGGGCTGTTTCGCGGACGACCTTTAACATGGTAGTCAACAATCTCTAATAATCTCTGCCACGAGCGACTAAAATGGCCCCGTCTTAGCGTCAAAGTGCGAGTCTAAGCGAAGAACTTGAGAAGAGAATAGATGACTCCCGTCCCAAAATTTCAAAGAACATAATTTTTCGAGAAGATAAGGCTTCGGTCATCATTGACATATTGTAAGCACAAATTCTATTTCAGCATAATAAAGTATTGTTCTTCTAAATTCAACTTCGGCAGATGTTAGTTTTAAGTCAGATATTAACTTTGATTATTGAACTGTTGTTTATATTATTATTAATGTTTTTTTTGTTAGTGTTAGGTTTGGTACTAAACTTTAAAGGCATTATTTGATTTATGACAAGATTGGCCTTTTAATGTAAATTATTATTGGGTCTAAATGGAATATAGTTTGAAGTTTAGATGAATTTTGTGAGTCATGGCAAGTTAAGGAAGGAATATGAAAACCTTTGAAATGAGTAATATGAAATAAATGTTGGTTATTTACGTTAGAGTCTTAGGAGACAGATAGTAAATATCATGACTTTTTTTTAGATTTACACAGAATATGTTTGCTGTAAATTGAAACTTTTCATTGATACATTCTCCATATTGTGGTAAAATGTTGTTCTATGGTGATCATAGAGATTTTACATTTTATTAATGTTTTGGAATTATCTGGTAAATGATTCTTCTTATATTAAATTCATATCTAACTAAATAAACAATCTCACGGACTTTTCAATTTTATTAATTAATTTAAATTTAATCAATACCCTTAGGTATAGGTATCCCAATCTTTAAATTGTTGTGTTTGGGTGATTAAGAAATGGTAATAGATTAATTAAGAGATTATTTATTTTCCTTGAGGCTGGCCGTCTGGTTCTTCCCACAATCGGGGTGGATTGCGTGTCTGGGCACACTTGGTACACCAAGGTTTTCAATATTTTGTAACTCAAAAGACTCACTCCTATCGTAAATTCTTGATTATTATTTTGTATATATCGAACCCCCACTTGATACATATTGTGTTTAATCTAGTTGGGGTTCATTGTTGACACGCTCTTTCATGCTCTATTATCAGTCTGCATCATGCTATCAAGCTATTCGGGGTAGCATATTTTTGTTTTTACCTCATCCTAAACATCTATGCAAACTTGCCTCAGCACTTAACGTTTCTGTTGATAATAGCAGCTCAAAACATTTTTTGAGTTCCTTTTCAAAGATTTTTTTTATAGAAATAGACAAATTTGTTATCTTACAGTTGGATGAAATTTATGCAAAACAATCGTTTACTTACAATGGTGGTTCTATTTGTGGGCAAGCTGAAAACACAAATATTTTAGCTAAAACAATACAAGCTTTCATGATCAGTTCAGCGTGTGGAAGATTTCAACAAGTATCGGCTCTCATTCCAGTGAAAAATTAAAAGGAAAAGAGCTGGCACAGCTAACAAAGAAAACTGTTACACTAATACAAGAGTGTGGGTTTGTGGTCATAGCCATTATTTCTGACAAAAAACAGAATCGATAGAACAATGTTCAATATCATTTAAGGTAGTCGTAACTACCTCTCTGGACCCCTCGTTCCAGCCCTCGGGCGTGACGTGTTGTTATTGTGAGGAATTTGTAAACATCCTAACAAGTGAACATATAGTCCGTATTTGTGTATGAAGGGTGATATCTGAGTATGAAAAAACTATAGACCATTTTCTGTAGGAAGGGATAGTACGTGTCCCCCGGAACCGATTCTCGAGAATTGATATTTGGTGATGAATTGTCGATTATCGATGATCGAGAGGGTTTAAAACACGGATATTACAAAAATATATATTTATTCGACGTAACTAAAAACCGGTCTATAGACCTCCAGACGCCTTGGATATGTTTATTTGACCACCTATTCCAATATGACCTTGAACAAGTTTGTACTCGCTCCCCGGCTTTGTAAACATCGTGAACATATAGACCATTTTCTTTTCCCGCGGGGGTAACCCCCGGTTCAAGCTCTGTTCCCTGGTGGTAGCGTCTAATAAAACACGGATATTATAAAGTATACATTTATTTATTATACATTTTTACAGGAATGACGCATATATTCGTTTTTCTACAGTCTCTCTTAGATGCGTTAGTAAAATTGTTTTCAGTTCACAATCCAGCATGTAATAGTCCAAACCGACGACTTTGCGCGTATAGTAGGTAGCACTGAGGATATCCAGGTTTCTGATGTGCGTTTCCACCGTAGGTTGTTCTAGGTCGACGACATCCGCCGATTTGTCGCACACATCTACGACGAGTGTGTCGATCAGATCGTTGCAATAGCGTGCGACGGGTGTCGACCACATGTCCCTTCGGTCGTCGGCGACGTCGATGAGGTCCCACACGTCACGCGCCCAGCTAGGTGCTAGATAGGCGACCCGTTTGAGTCCGGCGTCTTGTTTCTCGCTGATGACGACCATACGGTCACCGCACATGCGTCTCAGAGAGATTTCGTGATTAGTCAGACTAATCTTCTGAGGAGGTTGCGTGTTGTTGAAAAACTTTGATATGACCGACTTGTAGCTGCCCAGTTCTTGCCACTCTGTACACGGCGCAGTTCCCGCCGCATTTTTCTAGTTGGACATAGGGCGTAAAATCGTTCTTGACGCTCATGCCGACGATGACTCACTTGGCGTCGACTCCGTCCAGCGGGAACAATATGTTGAAAATACCGGTGATGGCGAGTGGTTTCGCAGGCTTTGCGCAAACGTCTTGACCTTCCATGATGTTCGGTGGTTATGACCGGCACACCACCGGGCCGCCCCTTTTATAGGCGCACGCCGATTGGACGCACCCTCTCGCGGGGCGGCAGAACCCTAGCGTCTTGAAAAATGTGTTGTAATATCTCACCACCTTAGCGTCGTTGCCTGCACGATCGGTGGACGAGAATAGGGCGAGGAAAGTTTTCAGCGGAATGTTCTGGGCGCGATATAGAAGGTACATGAGACAGTATTGGTCGCAAACGTCTGAGGCGATGCTTTGAAGCTGTATCGTGTTATGCGACGTGCGACAAGTATTTTTGCGTATAAATGCCAGATGCGACTTTATACGCGGTGGAAAACCATAACTGTCAAAGTATTCTCCCGCGCCGTTCTTGTCGATAAAGATGGCGACCCAATGCGTCCCAGGTTTGGTGTGTGGATCGGTGTTGATGACTAGAGCGGCAGGTCGCGCTATTTTTGCGGGTAGTTGATCAGCAGGGAAAACACCCGACCGTACAGAACGGAACCACGGACTTGTTTTCAGCGCACGTCTTATGGTGTGCGTGTCCATCTTCAATCATCCAGTCTCGAAGTCCCCAGACGATAGAGGCAGAGCAGAAATTCCATACACAACTATGTGCCATGCACATGGTGCGGCCCAATTTAAGTGTTTTCAGTGACGAACAACCTATGTCGTACAGATCTACGATGGGTGTAGACGTGTATTTGGCTAGAAACTTTTTCTTTTCTGACCCCTTGACGTAGACGGTTGCTGCACGCGTTGTGGCGCGGGAGATGAGGGATTCGAGTAGGCTGTAATCCACATCACCGCTATCCCAGGTGATACCGTGCAGATTGTTGACTATATAGTCGGCTTTCTTTCTGGCATCGGTGAAAAGTTCTTCGATAGTGTATGGAGGTTTTAACACCCAATGTTGAAGTAATGTGCCACATACAGATAAAACACTCAGTTCCTTGACGATAAACTCGTTGTCGTCATCGATGAAGCTCTGGAAATCCACAATGACGTCCATGGCTTAAATGAAGGGGGTAAGGGGCGGGAAGCCGTTTATATTAACTTCCATAATCGGTCACGACGTTTCTGTCCTTGTCGATGGTGATGATGTTGGCAAACTCCCCGTACACGATACAGTTGACGGTTTCGACGAGAGCTCGGGTGAAGCTCACTTCGATGCTCAGAGAACCGTGCCTCGTCAAATTCCAATGCGATGTCATGTGGGCGGAGAGATTAGGCGTGAGATCGAAAGCCATGAGATGATATCCCTTGGGGAAGGCTTCTCGTGTGATGTCGCTACCCTCGTTCATGAAATGGATACCCGTTCCAGAAAACAGCGTGTGGTAGGACATGACATAGTGTCCGTTTGAAAAATCGGGCTGTAACGGTTTCGACGGTACTTGTTCCCCGTCCACGTACAGCGAGAAATGGTTCATGCCGTAGGTTTGAAAGTTGAACGGGTTCTTGGTGGCGTCTCCGTTGAACGCTTCGTTCGACACAAATCCCACGATGCACCGTTTGGGTAACTGTCCGGTGAATACGTTGTCCAGCGATTTCTCTTGCACGCCCGTAAGAATAGTGAGTGTTTTTACTTCCACACGGGTGATGGGATACTTTGCGGGACTGACGTTTAACGCTTTGGCGTGTGCCAACAGTATAGAAGGTGCTACTTTGACACGCCGCACTAGAAGGCCGGCTTCAACGATGTGAACCTTAAAGTGAGGGAGTTCAGGCACCGACATAAGACTAAACCCGTCTCTGGAACGGACCAACCTGACTCTGAGTTCGGTGCCGTTCAAAAGGTATTTCTCTTGGTTAAACACGTCACCGTGTAGATACCCCAAAAGATCCACCGTCTTACTTTTTTGTGGTGAGACTGCGACGGGCCTCAAATCCCTTGTTGTTGGCGTTAGACTCCTCAAAGTTTCCGGGGGTGTCTGCGAACCACAGACCGCAAGTCAAATGCGTTCTTTTGGCTTCGCTGTTGTAATTGAGCAGCGTCTCGATGTACACCCTATAGGCATACGTGTTGCTGGGCGGTGAGACTAGTTTTTGGTTTAAAAACACGTCCACCTGTGTGAATAGAGAATGCAGCCAATTGTTGACGGGGGCGATCTGATCCACCTCTGTGAAAGCGCCACCGTCGGGTTTCATGATGGCCGCCCTGAGTTAGAGCATAGTCTGGGAAAGATCGATATAGAACTCGCCTTGTCCGGTAACGGTAAATTCGATGGGTGAATCATCGGTGAGGGAAGATACAGGTTTGTACTGGAGCCATTGCCCGCTTTCAAGACTGGTTTGAGTGGGTGGCACGGAAAAGAGATCGAGTTCACTGCTGGCACACTCGCAGGACTGGGGGTGTAGAAACGACATCTCAACTGAAAATATCTTTAGCTTCTTTCTTGACCTTTTTACGTCGGGTGACGACCTTAGAATGACGTCGTTGCTTCTTACGACAACCTTTATAGCCTGAGCCGGTCATCAGCGTGTTGATCTTCTGTTCAGCCTTGCGTTTCAGGTTTGTTCCAGCCTCGCCGACACGTTGCCGTAGGGCCTCTTTGAAAGGACGCCCTTGATTGGCAACGCCGGAGAGCACGTCGATACCCGTATGAAGAGCCTGTTTTCCGATGGCTTTAGCGCCGCTTTTCAGCAACGGTATGACGCTTTTGAAAAGACCACTGAAAAAACTTCCTATCCCACGCCCACGTTGATAGGGAACACCGTGGTAGATCGAAGATATTCCTGTTCCAGCCTGATCGACGTAGTATCTTTGGTAGGGACAGTTCATGTTGAACAGCGTCAAAAATGAAGTTTCACGCACGCTTTTCCAAACTCGACTGGTACAGGTTCACCCGTGTCTGTTCTTATATTGATTTCCAAGCTTTCAATTTCCCTTCTAAGCACGGGCATATAGTGCAACGGGTCGTAGCTAACTGTCTTATGTATGCCGTAGAGATAGTTTACGTTGTTGATACCGACGATACGTAACAGCGGTGCCACAATGTCACCCACGGGCTGAGGCTCGACGATATCCGTGTAGATGTACATTTGCGAGGGCAGGCCTAGTAGAATGTTGGTGGCGTACGGAGACTTTGGTACTTTGAAAAGATTAGTCTTAGGATCGAAACCGAGCTGTAGACTTAGTTCACTGGACAGCGTCACCAGCTGTATATTTGGTGAAGAAGAGACAACTTCAACTTTTTTGTTGGGGTTTGTGTACTTGAATACAACTCCAGAATCCCCTTTAAAAGCCTCTACTTCGTTTAGAGCCTTAATCAATTCATGGATAGTGCCGTAGTTTCCAGCAGGGATGTGATCCTTGAATATTTGTTCCACGCCGTTAGCGTCCACCCAGTTGTACCATACAATATTTTGACCCTCTGGGACGGTGGTGAAAGAACAGGGATATTGAAATTCGGTGAGAGCGACTTCCCACCGCCCGTCGAATGTGAGACGGTAAGGAAGTTGCGTGGTGAAATTCGTGAGGGTATTTTTCGGGAAATATCCCATAGAGCTGTCGCTCGGCATAGTGATGTAAAACTGGTCCTTCATTGCAGCGCGCTGACGTAACTGGCGGGAATCCAGGAATTAAACTTGGCGGGGTAACCTTTCCACTGCACGTACACTTTCTTTCTGGCACCTTTACCCTTGACACGTAGTATTTTATCAACTTTAAAAGTTTCAGGGAGACGTACGCGTTGCAATTCGGGTTCGTAGAAGGTTCCCTCCACCTCTTCGCCGTCAAGATTGGTGAGTCTGTAGACGACAGGTTGTCGCATCACGACACTGCTGACTTTGAAAATCTCTTCGCTCCAATTGCTCTCTTAGCCCTTTTCAAACAGCATTTTGGATTTGCTAATACGCACCGTGTCGCCGACTTTGAGTCTCGGCCTGCTATCGGGGTTTGGACGCCGCTTACCGTACAGATTATCTCTGACTTGAAGCACATTAGTTTCTGAAACGTTGGCGGGCGCCATCTTGATACTGGAATGTTTTGTGCCGTTGTAAGCGTCGACGAGAGCTTGGAGGACGTCCACATACCGATACGTGTTGTTTCGGGTAAAGTAGCGCCACATGCGCCCTTTCAGAGTTCTGTTGAATCGTTCCACGACGCTCGCCTTCACGTCCGGATTATTAGTGGTGTAGTAATGCACGCCTTCTCGCTTGAGAAATTTCTGGACTAGACGTGCCGTGAACTCTGTCCCCTTGTCCGTCTGTAAACTTAGAGGTTTACGCCCACTTTGCTCGAAAATGTCCTGAAAGGCGTCTCTCACCACACTCCCCCTCTTGGACGGAAGCGTCCTCACCCAGGCCATCTTGCTAAACACGTCGATGACGGTGAGAAAGTACACTGCACCGTCGTTGTATTTGGCGAGACTTCGCATATCGTTAGAGATCGGCTTGCCAGAGATCGTCAATGTTTGACACCACGTACCGATTGCGTGGAAACTTTTTTAGCACCGGTCTGTGGAGGGTATAAGCGTCCTGCGCATGAAGCCATTCTCTTACTTTGGCGGGATCTTTCTTTGACGCCTTTATGAGCGACGCCGCCCCTGCAAACCCCGCAGTATGAGAAGGGTCGTAGTAGATGTCGTCCATTAAGCTCGGAACGGCAGCCACTGGTTTTCGTCCACCCTCTTCTTCTTCTTCTTAGAGCGTTGCAACGGTGTAAGTGGTTGTGGTACGGGCGTCGGATCTCTAATGGGCGCCAAACGTTTCGGATTCACAATAAATTCTTTCGGAACGTTTATTTTTTGCAGCGCCGTGAGAAACTCTCGCCACCCCGTCGGTTCGCTGTGTCTTCTGGCTCTGACCAGATCGTTGATTAAATCCACAATATTGGATCCGCGGAGAGGCGTATCGTGAATACTCACTTCCCCTTTATCGTCCCAAGAGATACCGCCTAGAGACTTAATATGTTCTAATAAAAGTTCAGCTTTTTTACGCGCCTGTGCCGGTACAGTATTAAGTACGGGAAGTACAGACACTTCAGGGGTGGTGGTGGTGGTGGTATTTTCAGGCGGTGGAGGGTGTTGACTAAAGTGCAGATAGCGCTGCAGCACTTGTTGGTATAGAGTCCATTTAGACTTGTCGTCGAGTTTTGAAGCGAGGATTTTTTCCATCTCCTTGTCCAGTTCGGAGACCACTAGATTTTTGGCCAATGCCTCTTGTTGGTAGTGTTGTTCGTAACGGTGTAATGTTTCCGGGGACACCAATATCATCTTTTTCGTGTGTTCCATCATCTACTTGTTGAACAAGGAGCCGAGGACACCGCTGATTAACGGGGCTAAAAGTAACGGTAGGAACACTCCTCCTTTCTGAATGAGTAGTCGTCTCTTTTTCTTCCAGCACTCTCCTCGTTTGATCAGCTTGCGCAACACCTGCTTGTGTGCACGTAACTTTGTCTTCTGCGCATTTTTCAGCGGCACCCGCCCTTTTAAAGTGTTGTAGGCACACTCGCAAACGGCGTCAATCAGTTTCTGGTCGGCCGTTTTCAGCAAGGCGACGCGTTGGTGGGGGTTCATTCAATGCATCGCACGAAGCAGAGGGGCTTGCTTCAACACTTTGGGACTCATGAATATGAAATGATTTGTAATCGGGAAGTGTCGGTGTTTTTATAACTTTTGCGTGGTAGGTACACGCAACACCCGTCTTTGGTGCGGGTTCTATATCTGAACCATTCGGGTGTACCTTGTTTGAAATCTAACAAGATATAGCCGTGAGGCGTACTTGTAGCATCGGTGTAAGCCTCTTGTAAAACACGGGGGTTTTCAGGACATACCTGGCGTGCAAAGTGTTGAATCTGACCTCTATCTCGGGGATTTTTAAAAAGCACGATATAGTGTACGTTTAAAGAAATGTCTCTTTGGCCCCTGCCCTGGTGGAATATATTTTGTGTAAGGTACATGACGCTAATATTTTGATGGTGGCATCCTTTGGTGAAAAGATTGACGACCACTTCGTTGGCTTCACGCATCAGGTCGTCCAGGATAATCAGCTGCGGAGAGTCGTTACATGTGTCATCCATTTCCGGTAAACCCTTACAGAATATGACTGAACCGTCTTGTTCGAATCCCGGTTGCCATAGAGAATAATACCAGGTGATTTTATCAAATTTAACGTCACACATTGTGTCCAAGTTGCGGATAAAGTCTGCTACAAAATGTGACTTCCCGCAGCCGGAAGGGCCGCTGATGATGGCCGAAAATGGATGTTTCAACTTGTCCATAATGTTTGAGACTGAGCTTATAAGCTATATGAGCTTGTATTTATAGGATAGGAGAGAGGTGTGGGGTATAGACGTTAAAACACAAACATAACAATTTTTACAATATTTATTTGGTCATGAATATTTACAATATATAATGATTAGTATAAACATAACTGGTTTTGTTTACACACAGTGAATATTTACAATATGGGGGAATAGTGGCCTTGGCACTAAATAAAAATTTATACAGTCAGTTTATCATATTTGACTAGAAAGAAAATAAATATATATACAAACAATTTATTATAATTAAAATATATACAAATAAATAATTGACTAGAAAAAATCAGATAGGCGGAGGATTGCACTGGCAAATAAAAAAATATAAAAAAAGTAACCCGGGTGCATAAAAAATATAAAAAATATGCTTGTTTTCATGCAGAATAAAATATGAAAAAAAAATCTTTGAAAAATGGTATGTCGGTGGAACTGTCTAGAGTGAAAGAAAGTAAAAGATGATTATTCGGCCCGTCTAAATAATCACCTTTTAATCGTGGCGAGCGCGTTTACAAGGACTCTGATACCCAAACGGCAACGTATTATAATCATCGATTATCCGGCGTTTGGTGTACACCGGCCGGTAAACCTTACTCTGCGAAACGGTACATACATTCGCAAGACCTTTTTTTATAATTTTGTGCGGTATCTGTATGTACCGTTCCGCGGCCTGTTCGGTGACCATCGCTTTCAGAACGTCAAAGTTAACGTCGTTCCGGTTGCCGTTGTTTATGGTGATCCCGCGAACCTTGCACACCGTTTTTGTTTTGGTGGGATCACCACCGACACAAATCCGGTACGCGTAATTCTTGGGACCGCCAGATACAAAGGCGCCGATGTAGCTTCCCGGACCGTAATCCTGAAGTTCGTCAGTGAGGTCACCTAAATGTCTCCGGTCGGTGGACTCTGATCGCCAGGGCGTTCCGTGAACAGAACGCTATCCGTGTCGTGGTACAAAACGCGGTCCCCCAATTGTTCAAGGATGCCGTATAAGTGCAACCTAGCCATAGCAGTCCTGTAGCACGCCACCGCCACACTCGTGTTAGGGTTAGGGCGCAACGCGTCACGCGCATCCTTGTAATTGAGGAACATAACCTCGTCATTAACATCTATGACGCTGTCCACGGTGATGTACGGATCCGTCAGGTACTTGTGGACGCCCTGATAGTCGTTGACAACGGCTACGTGTGGTAAATCGGGTCTTTGCCCAAACTTTCCCCATAACAAATTTAAAAAGAGTTTAGCCAGTGTGCGGAGACCGGGGTTTTTACACACAGAATCGAAATCGAGTTTTACCCCTTCCCTTTCCTCATAATTTTGAATGTAAGCTAACTTTTCCTCTCATGAGGTGCACCACTCTGGCCATCCGCTGGCTTCTTGTTTAATTTTCAAAAAAGTATCGATGTAGCCGTGAAACAGGTGCCAGAACGTGTCTGACGGTCGTAAACAGATACATCGTACTCCCACACTTCGTGCAATGCTTCAACGGTGTAGCCTTTCTCAACGGCTTTCCGGATCTGGTCAATCACCCAGACGCCTGTCAACCAGCGATCTTTTTTGTCGTGCCGACACGCGTCTTGGTTTTTCTCCTCCCCGCATTTCCTGCACAAGATGAACATCAATTTGTCGTGCATCCGTGTAGGCAATACGGGCAAGAATAAATCCCGTGGAGGCGTCACTGTAACTTTGGCTATGCCTTCTACTCGATCTATAGCGGGACAATTTGGCTCCAAGTGAATTTTGGGGTGTCCAACTGGGTATTTTTTGTACTTGCAAACGTACGGATACAACGAACACACATCCAAGTACCTGATCTTCTCTCCACAAGAAAGGTCAGCTTCGTGGAAGAGTTTGATACAATTTGTACGCCCGCCAAAGAATGCATCCCTGGGGCTGAGGGGCTCCTTGGTATACACCTCGTGCCGGAGTACAAATCGTTTCAAGTCCTTGTCTGTGCGTTTCATCGCGTTAAAAGTACACTCCCACATCTCTACGACCGTGTAGCCGGCGTTCTTAAACTTTTCCACGCAGGCCATGGTCGCTTCATAACGCGTCTCCATGGTCTCATGGCGGCTGTTTTTGACGGGGGTGGTCCCGTCCGGATAACAGAGCGGGCACCCGTGCCAATAGCAGCCCCAGAACTGGAAGACGGTGGTGGTATCTCCAGCTTTAACAAAGCCGTCTACACGTCGTCCTAACACGTATTCCTCGCGGCCGTTACCCGCATGAAGGATAGAGACACCGCGTTGATGGGCCTCCCAACAGAGCCATTGTACTGCGACGTGCGACTGTTGGTCCGCGCACCGGTAGCCACCGTTAGGGACAATACCGACGGTATTCTCCTTAAGATGGCTTCGGCGGTAAACCAACATGGCCGCTCCAGCTATCGTACACGCCTCTCTGAAAGGATCCACCTTTGCTTTCTCCACGAGCATGTCTCTAAACTTTAGGCAGGCCTTCCGCAGGATCTCTACGTCTTTCACGCAATATAGTTCCAGCTAGCGGTTAAAATCAAAGACGTAAATTTCTTTGACCAACGCGTCATACCACTTCTCAAAGCGCTCCTTTCCCTCGACCGACATCTCGCCGACGCCGTAGTCCTCCTTTGGCGGCAAGTGACCCCTATACCCCGCGTTTTCTTTTTTGTTGAAAAAATGGGGGAAATGTCCCTTGGCCAAAGACTCGTCCAAGCCGAACGTTTTGGGCATCTTGGACAACGACATGGGGAGAAAGTTCAGCGAGTCAATAAAGTGGAGCGGGCCGTAACGCATGGACATGATTTTCCCACCGTTCATGATGAGCTCTGGAGTCCATTTTTTCACCTCCATCATGTATTTTAAAATAAAATTTCCGTCATAGCCCTTGGCATTATGGGCTAGGAGGGTGATGTCTTTAAATTTTGAAGCTTTAATTTCCTCTATAAAACCGAAAAATTGGGCCATTGTGGCATCACCCTTGAATATGCGAGTCCAATCGCCCCCGCAATCGGTGCAATGATTGTCATTTGCATCTATATGAAGACAGGCCCTGCAACACGACTGCACGACACAAAAGTTAGGTTCGTGCAAGTACGTGTTGACCGCACCTTGAAGAGGCGTTTCTTGTCTGCATTCAAAATCGTAAAATACAAACATGAAATGGCTCTTTTCCAGCGACGGCTTTGCTGGGGCCCGCTTCATATAACAGAAATGCCCAAAAGGGCGATGGGTCTCGCATACTCTACAAAAAGTTTCATAACACCTGTGGGAATAGTTTGACTTTTCCAAACTGAAAAATTGTCCACATACCTCGCAAACCTTTTTGACGTCACAGACCGACATGCGACCTCTGCAAAAACCGGGACGTTTATGGTTATCAAAACACTGCTGGTTTGTTAGCCGACGCCCGCAATCTTTACAGGTCACAGATAGGCCTCCACTGCAGACCGGTTTAGCGTAGCATCTTTTGCACGCGGATTCGCATTTGTGCTCGTTCTTTGTGTTGAACGGCACACGACACTCGCGTTAAAAGTACCCGCACTTAAACGCGGCTGTCAGGGATGCAATAACATCAAAATGGTTTTGCTCGTCGTCGTGAAAATACAAATCAAGGTAGCCCTTAAAGGAATGTTCGGAGGGAGTAGGCCCCTCAAATAGGACCTGTCTCCCCCGACGTTCCCTGAACACGGTGATTTTGTATTCGGTGAGGTATGTTTGAAATTGTTTCAGTTCGGTGAGTCCACCACCTTTCAAAAGATTCACACGGGCATCACGGCATAGTTCCTCTGCTTTGAGTTTTTGAATATTACGGCCCTTTTTGATCTGCTTAAAGGTGTTCACGTCCATGCATCCCGGTTCTCTTTTAACGTCACATATAGCCTTGGCGACAACCAATGCACGGGTGAGGCAAAGTGTGTCACCATTTTGAATAGTAATTATTCCTTTATTATTACGGCTATACGTGATAGCGGGAGCGAGTTTATCACATTTATGACTACCCCTCCCGCGCGGCTCTTTAAAGTGGTGTAACTTGATATACAGAGGGGATGAAGTGAGGAACGAATCATTGCTTTGTAACACTCGTTCTACATTAGAGAGCACAGCCTTCGCGTCAAGCTGCTCTGCTCGTCTAAAGGAAACGAACACAGGTCTTGACGAGGAGTCTGTGTTGACCAATAGTAGACCTACGTGATCCTCGGCGCTAACTCCATGATCCTGGAGACGTCCAAGCAAAGCATTGATTTGCTCCTCGAGCCAGGTTTTAGCGTCACGATCGCTCCCCGGCGTCCCTAATTGTATGATCAATTCACGACCGACATAAATAAACCGCCTCAATTGCTTAATTCTCTCTTCGACGATTCGGAGAGGGACGCCTTGAGGCAACGCTCCTCCTACCTGATTAACCGTGCCACTACTTGGTGCCGAAGACGGGCCAGCGATGGGTTGCGGGGACTCCGTCTCCCTCGGGGCTCGAACACCGTGCTGAGGCGTTGTGGCAGCGATGGTTGTCGGTGGGCCGCCATTTTCCCCATCCATTTCAACTATAACACACGTGTGTAATAAATACAAAGGTTAAACACACATTTTCACCTGTGACCGGGATCCGAACCCAGGACCCCCTCGCAAATTGTGTGTGTAATAAATACACCCTAGGATTTACAATAATTTATTATTTGTAAGAATATGTGACTGGCTGTTTATAATATTCATCAGGTTGTTAAAGAAAGTCTTGCAATAAACTATTTGTAAACTCTACTATAATTACAGTCTCCCTGAGGGTTCGACCTTCCCAATTCATAATCTTATAGCGCAGTGCTAAAAATGTGTTGAGTATTATAGATCCTTCATCACCGCTGGGAGTTTTTTCCATTCTCCATCCATGCAGATGTATGTACACTTCCTATAATTTTGGCTTGAGGTTTAAGTGGATAATTTAGTATGTCAACAAAATATAGTTTGGAGCATTAAATTCCAAGACACACTTGACAGGTATTCAACGAGTGTTGAAATGTATATAGAACGTTTTCTCTTCACCCAACTGTGGGTAAACTTACCTTTCATTATTCTACCCCTATAGTGTAGTGATAGTCACAATTTTTTTTATATATGTTATATGTAGGGGTTAACACAAGTACCAATTTTCCTGAGTAGATGGCACAGAATAAATAGCAACGCATATGTTACCCTACACTATTTACTATATATGTTTATTGATTGTACCATTTGGATGTTACTCGCAGGCAAATAGTGTGTATAATTCTATGTACATCGCACAGAAGACCAGACTGCCGTTGTTGAGGAGATTGGGGTTTGAATCTCCTTCCACGCGAATGATAACTCTACAAGGGTGGATGTAACACACAGTTCTTTTAAACGTTAATTAGTGTGTGTGTGTGTATTGAATATGAGTAGCTAGCACATCGAGTTCAAGGATATCCCTGAAGTTAAATTATAACACACATCAGATTAGGTTTTATTTTTTACGTAAACCGTTTTAATTAATCTCATCATGTGTGTATTATACATGCACTGATTTTCTAAGGAATGGACATATCTGACAGCTAGAATAACTTCCTAGATTAAATCTCATGTATTAATACGCCAAGTCATGTGATCTTCATATACCACTTGCTATACATACATACATACATACATACATACATACAGACACTAGTACTGAACACAGGGCATTCTGTTTTTTTTTTTAAATGTGCTCCTACAAATTAATGAGAGAGCGGATTTTTTTTTGTGAGTGTTTAATGTAATTTAAATTATTTATAGATTACCTTTGTTGGGAATTTGGATTTGTTAATAGTGGTTTAATTTATCAAACCAACATTTTCATCTATGCCCGGGAATCGAACGCGGGACCCCTGACTCAACAGACTTTAAATATAATTGTTCCAAACTTACGCGTTAACAAATGTTAAACCCACATTTTCAGCTGTGCTTTTAACGTCAGAGTTGTTGATACGACATAAATACCCCCTCGTCTCCCGTCGCTAATGACAGGAGAAAGTGACTGGGTTCTTCCTCTCTCTCTCTAGCAAAATATATTATTGCTTGGGTTTAAACTGAACAGCTGTAGCGAGGAAGTCAAATAAGCTTTCTATTTACAAATATAGTCGATACTCACATAAGAGTTGATCTAGTAGCTCAAGTTCGGTCAAAACATCGGCATGAGGGATGGCTGCCGTGACGTCGGTTTGAACCCCTAGCGGCGCCTGCACACCATCCCGGATCTCCGGGGCTATCCGCTCGAGCTCGGCCAGAGTGACCGACATGTCGTCGTCCATCTTTTGGGCTGGCAGCGACGGTGGTGCAATGTCCCAAAAATCTGAAATTAAATAAATACATATTAATTACTATCACAGGGAAAAAACTACACACCAATCACGCTCAAATTTAAAGCCGGAAATTAATTACCCTCCGCTGTGCAAATCCCTTCCTCTGTGAAAAGCCCCAACAGATCTGGATTATCGGCAGGCCCCAGGGTTGCAAATGTCGATGGCGTGTCTTCTAAAAAAAAAGAAAAAAAAGTAAACGCCTCTGTACACCAAAGACGTGATATGTAAAAGAGTTACCCAATAAACATACCTGAATTAAAACTCATCTTGATGTTTATGCGATGAAATCACAAATTATATTGAACGATTGTAAAGATCTCGAGGTCTATTTATAGTCGTTTGCTTTGTTACACAACCACGAATAACAGGGATGTTTACAAACCCTCACGAAGTCCTCGTCAAGGCTATTGGGAGGCAATCAACATATCCAAGGCGACTGGAGGGCTATAGACCGGTTTTCATATGAAGGAACTTTTTGAAAATATGAACGGATTTTTTTTTTAGTTACGTCTAATAAATGTATATTTTATAATATCCGTGTTTTATTAGACGCTACCACCAGGGAACAGAGCTTGAACCGGGGTTACCCCCGCGGGAAAAGAAAATGGTCTATATGTTCACGATGTTTACAAAGCCGGGGAGCGAGTACAAACTTGTTCAAGGTCATATTGGAATAGGTGGTCAAATAAACATATCCAAGGCGTCTGGAGGTCTATAGACCGGTTTTTAGTTACGTCGAATAAATATATATTTTTGTAATATCCGTGTTTTAAACCCTCTCGATCATCGATAATCGACAATTCATCACCAAATATCAATTCTCGAGAATCGGTTCCGGGGGACGGGGACACGTACTATCCCTTCCTACAGAAAATGGTCTATAGTTTTTTCATACTCAGATATCACCCTTCATACACAAATACGGACTATATGTTCACTTGTTAGGATGTTTACAAATTCCTCACAATAACAACACGTCACGCCCGAGGGCTGGAACGAGGGGTACAGAGAGGTAGTGTCGTATTAAAGTAAGCATACCTAATCTGAATTTTGAAAAGTTCAATATATATTTGTTATTTGATACCACACACCTTCTTAAATCAATACAAAATAACTGGTTGAACAAAACAGATAACTATAAATCACATATTTATCCATCACCACTCACCTGACGATCTAAGATTAGTTTTACAAACTCAATTTGTGGAATGACTACGTACATGTAAACAGCATAGTTATGCCCAAGGTTGTCTTACATACGAGACCATAACTGCATTACATCATAACACTAAAGCACTGGTTGCTGTAATTAAATTCCTACTTACGCTGAAAGATGTTGAATATTGTTTACCAAAGGAAAGTTTCAAGCTGTTAACTTGGAGAAAAGGTTTAGAATGTACAGGCAGCTTTGTGGAGCCAATTATAATGTTTCTGTAAACCAGATACTTGAAGCTGAACAAAATATTCGAGCTCAGAGCTTATTAAGTCTTAGATCTTCCAAGTACGGACAAATAAAAACAAAATTTGAAAATATACATGAACTTCAGAACTAGGGAGGAAACAGTTAAGAGAATGTAAGCTCTGAAATCACTGAAAGTTCATTTAATGATCTTACAATGCCCCTACAATATATGAACAGTGATATCACTGAAATATATCCTGTCATATATGTTTCTGTATATGCTACTCAAAAAGGAGAGAGAAAATTAAACTGTGAAGCATAAAGTTTTGTACCCGTACCCGTTTTGAGTAATTAGCATATCAAAGTGGTGACTCCAGGTTAATGCTGTTGTACCACTTTTGAATTTTCAACTTTTTTTTGATGCCAAAGTTTTGTACTAGTTTTGTACCGTTTTGTACCACAAAGAAAAAGTTTTGTACCCGTACCCATTTTGAGTAATTAGCATATCAAAGTGGTGACTCCAGGTTAATGCTGTTGTACCACTTTTGAATTTTGAACTTTTTTAATGCCAAAGCTTTGTACTAGTCTTGTACCGTTTTGTACCACAAAGAAAAAGTTTTGTACCCGTACCCGTTTTGAGTAATTAGCATATCAAAGTGGTGAGTCCAGGTTAATGCTGTTGTACCACTTTTGAATTTTGAACTTTTTTTTGATGCCAAAGCGTTGTACTAGTTTTGTTCCGTTTTGTACCACAAAGAAAAAGTTTTGTACCCGTACCCGTTTTGAGTAATTGGCATATTAAAGTGATGATTCCAAGATACTTTTCTTCTATTACTTTTTTAAATTATTCTTTTTAATACCAAAGCTGTGTATTAGTTCTGTGCCGTTTTGTTATAGAAATAATATTTTTTATCTGAACCCATTTTTATCAATTAGTATTTCAAAGTGGTCACTAAAATTTATTGCAGTTGTACCACTTTTGAAACTTTACTTTTATAATGATTAAGTTTATATTAATATCTACCATTTTCTACCTCAAGGTAATGTTTAAGTATTCCAACGATTCATTATATATATATTAATACTCAAGTGGTCTCCCAAGCTATTTTTTCTATCACTTTTATTTCCAGTATTAATGCATTTTTTGTTGATTGAAGATAGCAACTTTTTAAACCACTTAAATAATACTGTTTTGGATCTATTAATACAGATTTGAAAGGTTAACATGAAATATTGTTTTATGTTCAATTTAAAAATTCTATTTTACATATGTTTTGTAAATAGCTTTCTTAGATCACATTTTATACATAAGTTAGTTTTAATAAACTCTTTGACACGAGTGTTAATAAAGTCAGGTGGGCCATAAAACAAGAATAATCCAAGGCAATATGAATGTGTTAAAACACGTAGTAGCGCGTGGATATTGCATTTTTCAGATCCCCGATCCTTCTCAACCAGCTCAGACCAAGATTCTTCGCTGCTTCTTTAATAAATATGAAGGTCCTCATTTTGTTCTCTCCACGATGAATTAGGCACAATAGACACTAGAAATGATTAATAAACACTTATATAATTTTAGTTTTTTTATTTCCAATTCATGACACAATAAAAATTTACTACATAATATATTAATTGTATAAAATTACCTAATACATTATACATAATATATTTATTTTATTATTATTGTATAGAAATCAAGTTGGTTATAATATCTGTAAACGCCTCTGAAATAACAAAAAAAAAAGTATTAACGGAAAATACATTAATCTGTTTGTAACTTTGAACAATATAATATATATTTGAACCTTCTTAATCTAGTTTTTTTTAATAACGCTGATGATTTAAATGATTACTCCCGTACACATCTTATCTTAATAGCCTCAAATAATAATCTATTATTATATAAAGACGAAAGCCCTGACACACTGACTCACCCCCGTATCTCCCGAACTCCGGTCCTAAAATATTGGAACTCGGCAAGGAGATTCCTTTCAGGTCGTAGGCATCCAATAAGAAGGGGATTTGTGAAATTTAATCCCAAAAAGGGTTCGACTGTGGTTGGAACATTTTTATTGTCAAAATAATGGTATAAATGAGCTGGAAAGATAAAATTTGGCCGGAAGCTGTAGGTACTGTATTATATAACCAGAAAAACCTAAAAATGAAAATTTCAAAATGGATCTTTCAAAGAAATAAGAAGGGAGAGGTGGTGGTGGGCTAAAATTGTTTTAATTTAGATGAGGTGAAAAACAAAAAGTTGGTAAACATAGAGAAATACAACTAACTCCATACAAACAAATATACCTTGATATGATATGTATAAGAGTGATTTGTATAGAAGGATATTAGGGATTTCAAAATGTTCAAAACTAATAGAAATAACTACTTATTAGTGTGGAATCACATGTAGATTCTGCAGGCAGTTAAAGTGACCAAACCAAAATCTGAAAATTTATATTCTTAAATGGGTTTTTGTGAAATAATGGAGGGGAATTAAATGAAAAAAAATTAGGGTGTGGTAAATTTTTTAATTTGGGATAGGTAGAAGAATTTTAAATTTCTAATGCTAGCTGTAAAATGAAGAGGTGCTGGATTTATAACTTCCCAAAATAATAAAAACAACTTCTTCTCGGTGTGCAAGAAAACAGAAATTCAGAGAGAATGTAAAGGGACTCCTTCAAATAACCCTGAGAGCCCAAACATCTTAAATTTTAAGTGTGACCCTTGAAATGGGTGAAAAGGGGCAATAGGTGGGAGTTGATATATAAAAATAGTTTTAGGTGTGGTAGAAAATTTAAATTTGGCCAGCAGGTAGAGGGACTCCTCCAGATAAGAAAAGAAAATCTTAAAATTTGACATTTCTATGTGGATGTTGAGTGTTGAGGAAATAACATTTTCAAAACAAATTTAAACAATTTCATTTTTTTAGCACTGCGTTTTACTACCCGTTTGGGCTATATGCTTATATACTAACTACGTTAACGTGAAAGGTATAATGAAGGTTGAATTTAGAGGAAGTGCATCTGCATTTGCGTGGAGTGTGAGCGGAAATCTATTTAGGAAAACCACCCTCAGTTCACCCGACCTGGTTCGAATCACGATCTTTCCGTCCTCAGAAGGCCAGTCCAACAGAAGTGTGAAGCGTTAGACCACTCAATCGCTGAAGCGGGTTTGAAACCACTACTTTTTTGTGTGGTAGAGAACTGAAATTTGGAAAGCACTCAAAATTAAGGTAAAAATTTGTTTATTTCAAAATCTAAAATTTAATTCTGGAATAGATGGTGGGGAGGGGGAAGGCGGGAATATAAATAGAAATAAAGACCTTTTAGGGGTGATAGAAAATTATAATTTGCCGGGAATATACAAGGAACACTCCAAAAAACTAAATTAGTGTTAAATATTTTATCTATGTAAGTGTAGGCAGGTGAAATTGGGAGTCTTGAAATTTCGAAAACTAAAAGAATAAACTACTCATCGGCGTGAAAGAAGACAAACAAACCCAGAAAAATAAATCAACATGGTATAAAATAGACATTTCATATATAGCTAGAAAGTATGAAATATATTTTTAGTTTTATAATCAGGATCTGGGCTTAAGGAGAGCTAAGAATTTCACAAACTAATAGTAAAAAGATTATAAGTGTGGTAAAAAATTTAAATACTTTCAAGTAGTTAGGACGATCACCCCAAATTATTAAAAATAATATAATTTTGCGATGTTAAACTGGTTCCAATAAATGGGATGCTAAAAAATTTTGAAACTAATAAAAAGACAACTTCCTATGTTAGAGAATTTAATTCCAGCATGTAATTAAATAGATCAGCTCCAATAACAGAATAAAGTCTGAATAATTGGAATTATATAAAAATGGAAACCTGGGAAATGGAAGAGCTCGAAAGTGATACAACTATAAACATGCAGAACACTTATTTTTGGTGTTGCTAAAAACTGAAATTTGACAGGACTAAAAAGAACAATATAATATTGCCAAATACTTCTTAAAATTTCAAAATAGATTGTTGAAACTTAAAAGGGGTTTGAGAGGAGTGGAAGAAAATTTAAATTTGGTAAATTGGTAAAAGGACCACTCCAAATAACATAAAAGTTGGAAAGTTTGGAATTTCATGGAAATGGGTGAAAGGTGGTTGGGGTGGGAGGGGCACCAAAATTCCTGGATTGTAGAATTTTTTTATCAATATTGTCAACAGTTTTAATTTTGTATAAGCAGATGAAAAAAAATAATTTAAAATAAATAAATAATTTAAAATAGTTAAAAATCGAAGGATAAGCTACCGCCAAGCTAGAAGTGACATAATAATTAAAATAAACAACTTCTGCCCACATAGCTTGGAGAACCACATGCCCTTTGGAAACCCAAGATGCTCATTTATTCAATATGGTTTTGTAACAGAATATATTATTTCATTTAAGTAATTTGGTAAAATGTTTTGCTCTTTTTCCCTAGATTCTTCTGTTACAATCTTTATTAATTAGTTTCACTTATCTTATGACCGTGCATAGGCATAATATATTTTATTCATTAGTGCACGCATATTATGGACAAGTTAAGTCATTATTTCAAAGATTTAATTTATTTTAATCTATTGAGTGCTATAATTTTATTGGGATTGCCATAGTAGCACAGGTTTGTACAAGGCCAAACTGTAAAAAGGTGGTATTCGGATGTTGAAAGTTTAATTTGATATGGATTTTATGCGGCTTAGAGTCCTTTTATGCAGGCGTTTTGTGCCGCGCGACACAAGGCTGTAAAAGCCGTCGCGTTTTCTAAGTCACTGGGAACAAATGATTCATTTTATGCTCTGCCGTCCGAAAAACTTGCCGTCGCGTTTTGTAAAACATGCCGTCGTGTTTTACAAAACGCCAGCGACAAAAGCCGCCCGAAATAATCTAAGTACATGGTGCCTTAGAGCCCTTTTATGCAGGCGTTTTGTGCCGCGCGACACACGGCGGCAAAAGCCGTCGCGTTTTCTAAGTCACTGGAAACAAATGAGTCCTTTTATGCTCTGCCGTCCGAAAAACTTGCCGTCGCGTTTTGTAAAACATGCCGTCGTGTTTTACAAAACGCCAGCGACAAAAGCCGCCCGAAATAATCTAAGTACATGGCGCCTTATGGCTCCATTTATGCGAACGCGCCGCTTTTCTGCCGTCCGCTGTCTAGGCATCAGTGCTGGCAACCCTAGCTAGTAGACAGGACTAGTTCAGTTGTGTGGAAGTTTCCAAGCGAGATTGTGTCGGTTGAGTTATTGTTTTTTTTCCTAATTTTTCTAAAAAATGGATGATTTAGATATTGAACGTTTTATAGATGAGGTTAAGAAAAACAAAGCAATTTGGGATTCATCATCGGAGGAATACAAAAACAGAAATCTAAAAAAAAGTCAATGGATAGAGGTGTAGGCCTACTGTCTTCTACCCCGATTTCGAAGGATTGGATGCCAAGGAGAAAGTGGGTATCGGTAAGTTTGAACTGTATTATTATTATTAGAAAACCTTCTAAATATTTTAATTAATTAATTCTAAGACTTGGAATATTATAAAAAGTGTTGAATTAATTTAAGAAATATTGAATATTTTATCAACGAGTATATTAAATATAATACCGGTAGTTTGAAATATTCTAATATAGTCATTGACAAAGTACTCAATAATTCTTAAATTAATTCGACACTTTTTATAATAATCCAAGTCTTAGAATTTATGTAGTACTATTGTTATTTATTAATACGTTGTCGACGGCGCGTAAGGAGGTATGAAATATAGTAAGTTACTATATTAGAGGGGCATTTCTCAAGGTTCTAATTTATTTGTGATTATCTCTTGTGTGTTATTCTTTTGTTTAAACAATGTTCGAGCAGGTTTGCATATTAATGAATTAATTAAAAGTTACCCACCTCGGTGGCTGCACGGTCAAACGCGCTAGTCTCGTGTTAGACTAGACTTCCAAGGACGGGGATATCAGGGTTCGATCCCGGTCGGGTGCACTGAAGACTTGAATAAACAATTACAGAGCTATGAATTAACGTCTGAGATATCCCGATTTGATCAAAGTAAAGGGAGAGAGATGAGGAAGGTAGAACATAGAGGAAACGTACCAGCATTTGCGTGTCGAGAAAGTAGAAAACAATTTAGTAAAAATCATAATTATGCCCGTTAGGGATTCAAAGTCTGATATCCCCATCTCTATCAACTTAGTCGAAACTAATTTGACATTTATTATTACCGATGCAGGTTGCTTCATTGGTATTTACTAGGGCTGGGCCGATGCCGATTATTAATCCGATCATCGGCCGATTATTGCATAACCGGCGATTCCGATGATCGGTGTTTGAATCTCCGATTATTTATGCCGATTATTCAAAATGTGTGGGTATATTTTAAGTCCTAAAAAAATATATATTTTATCTCTGCTCTCTCGTATGTGATCTTGGAATAATTAGCTTGTTCTTAGCGACTTAGGTCTGAAATAAACAGCACATCCAACATTCCAAACAAAATATATCAAAATAAATATATTTACCATAGGTCTTTTTCCAATTTATGCACGTTATTAGAAATAAAAATACTCACAAGTAACAAATCTAATAATCATAAAATAAAATATTAGCAGATTGGTGTTGTTTTATTTAGATTTGTTAAAGATGCCCAAAAAATGAAACATCGGATGTAATAATCTCGCACATACGCACATTTTGTTTTAAATGGAAACAGTTTTTAAAATTATTAAAATTGAAAACAAAAATAATCGGCATCGGTGATCGGCCTAATCGGCAACAAATGATCGGCATCGGACTAATCGGCAAAATAGCTGATCGGCCCAGCTCTAGTATTTACCTTACATTCTAGAGTAGTGGTACTCACTACGCGGCCCGCGGAACTTAGTCAGATTTCATGTGGCCCTCGTGTATTTAAAGAAATACGCATATGCGTTGTAATCATTTGCGATAAAAACTAACCAACCCTTATTTATGTTTGTATGTTATACTTTATTTCCAGGAGAAAAGGATGCACTTAACATAATTATTTTGAAGCTTAAATATGTAAAATTTTCTGAACCCCTACCCTCATACTTAAGTCCCAGTTAGTCTATGTTTGGATTTGTGCACGGCCAACTTTTGGATGATTTTGGACCTTAAAAGCTAAGCCGCCTGAACTATAGGTGTAGCTCAATTTTCGCTCGAGTTTGGCTAGCCTATCCTAGTCACTAAAAATGAAATGACTGTTCTATACACAATGAGGTATATTATAATTTATGTTTTAAGCCATGGAACATTTTTTATTCAAATCTCACATCTCAGAAATTACATTGTTTTGAAACATGGATAATTTTTTTTTAACTATTACTCTAGATAGCAGTAACTTCATAGTATTATGTAACGTCGATATGAGCGTTAAAATTAAATTTTAAAAGAATGTAAGAACAAATTAACCTTATCCACAAATGTTGTACTATTCCCAAAGCTAGTTCATATCTTGCTGTCTTGCCAGGGAACTGAACCTTCAGGACTGCTAAAAAAGTTTGCAAACGCATCTCTGTACCTATATGCTGGTTTTTTGCCTCTTTCCAAAGTACGGTCTTCTTCTTCTTCGGGATCGTGTAGTCCAATAATCTCTAAAGTTTCCTGAAAGCTGACACCGTCTCTCTCACGAACATAGTTATGCAATGCACAAGCGGCTTTGATCACAGCCATACAGTTGCAATGTTTCAAGTTTATCGGCCTATGGAATATTCTCCACTTATTTGAGAGGATTCCAAATGCACATTCAACAAATCTTCGAGCTGTAGACAGTCGATAATTGAATATCCTTTGTTTTATTGTCAAGTGATTTCCCGGGTATGGCCGCATAATGTTAACAGAAATCCCAAAAGCTTCATCCCCGACAAAAACATAAGGTAAAGCCCTCAAATCTTCTGTCACTTTTTCTGGTTTTGGAATGTTCAAAGATCCTTCTTCCAAAGCCCGGAAAAAGGTTGAGTTTTGAAATATTGTAGAGTCTGAATCCTTTCCAAAAGACCCGACGTCTATATACAGAAACCTATAGTTACTATCTACTACAGCCAACAAAACAACAGAAAAAAAGTTTTTGTAATTGTAACTCAGTGATCCTGAATGTTCTGGCTTGATAATTCGTACATGTTTTCCGTCGATGGCTCCCAAACAATGAACAAAGTGGCCTCTTTTCTTGAAATCTTCTGCAGTTTGACGCCAAAACTCCTCAGAGAACTGTGGGAATACGTCATTGTATAGTGTAATCCACAAGACACGGCAAGTGTTTGGAACAATTAAGCTTGCGGTAGTCATTCCAATTCTAAACATGTAATGTAAGTCTGTGTAGGTACATCCAGATCCCAAATACCTGAAACATAAAGACACATCTTAGTTTAAAAGACATACTATGTAAAAACATAAAAAGAAAGGTGAAGACAAAATAAAAAGAAGATATAACCTACAAAAACTTACAAAATACTTTTCGCTTCTCGGCTTCTTCAGGAGTAAGGAAGAGGCTATAGTAAATTATAGATTCGCAAAACAGTAAATTTAAAATGTATATTTGGATAGCTTGTAAGTTTTCTAATCAATTCTCCTTTTCCAATTTTTTTTATATCTCCTTTTCAGATATTTAGTTTTATATTTTTACACTCATCATTCAAAGTTTTAAATTTGTGTTGGTTTTTATTCCAGGCAAGGAACTACAGGGTAAATGGAAACATATTCGAGATTCTTACGTTCGCTACCACCGAAACAAAAGAACAAAGTCCGGGCAAAGTCGAAAAGATGTGAAAAAGTATGTTTATGCAAGACATCTTGAATTCTTGAATGCAATAACAACTCCACGTCTGACAGAGTCTTCTCTACAACCAGAAGTGGCTGATAACGACAGAGATGGGGAAGATGATGATGATGTTGGTGACGCTTCATCTGGAGGAAACCAAGATGACAATGAAAGGGCTGAGATAGAGCAGAGTCCAAACTATTCTTCTAGTACGTTGCAGAGGAAGAGAAGGAAAAATCTGGAGCAGAAGATTGAAAGTTATATCGACAGCTACCAACAAGAGAAAACTCGCAGGACAGAGGAGTCCAGCTGTGACGATATGGACTTTTTTCGTTCTTTACTTCCACTTATAAAACCTCTTCCATTGCATCAGAGGATAAAGTTCCGAATGGATGTCATGAAACTGGCTCTGGAATGCTCTGAGAGCTATGACAAATCCCGAGCACCAATGGTGGTACCCCACGCTTACTCTTTCCAACAGCTTCCACCACCACAATTTTACAACTCGGTTCCACCTGTTCCGCATTTTTCACAGCAGTGTTTGAACGTCTACCAAAAAACCTTCCTTGAAAATCAACCTAACACTCTACCCATTCAATCACAAGCCAATAGTCCTAAAAAGAGCGAAAGATTTGGAGATCGTGCACATGGTCTAGATCAATCAAAACCCATATGTCCACATGGGAGGTTTCTTCTGTTGGAGACCCAGCAACCAAAAGAGGGAGGCCGTAGCCAAGGAACTAGTCCTGATGGATATTCTCAATCTTCTACTCAAAGTCACGATTCGTTGATGTCTGATTCTGAACCAATTTTTAATCTGCAAGATTTTGAGTAATGATAGTGCTGAATTCTAAATTATTTTGCAATATATTTGTTAGTTCTGATTCTGGTCTCGAAAAAACCTATCATTTTGGTCGAATATAATAAAGATGACACAAATTTCTGAATGATAACTTTTCTGATAATTTACATACTCAATTTTTTGTTTATTTTTCTTTATTTTATAGCAAATTTTGTGGAAGAAAAAACAAAAATAGCTGTTAAAAATATGAATAAATATATATTCATAAATCTTAGTGATTTTTATTTTCTCTAATCACAACTTGTGAATGTGTGGAATGCCAGGCCTCCACCGTGGTTCAGATCCCATGTTAAACTGTAGGTCCTCCATGTCATCTAACAATCACCCTATAATTACACATTAGCGTAAGTGCATATAACCCGAACGGGTAGTAAGACGTGGTGCTAACAATAATAATTTTTTCTCTCAGCCCAGGGTCTTGCTCTTGCCCTTTTGCCACCCTAACAAAGCATGAGAATTCCGCCCTCTCACCTTAATTTTTTTTAAGGCATGAAAATGCCGTCCTCTCGTTTCTAAGAAATAATTGAAAAGGCATTAAAATTCCGACTTCTTCTCTAAAAAAACCCCTCATGATTTATGTATTTAAATAAGACATTTTTAACAAATAAATATAAATAATATATAATAGAAAATACTATCAATATAAACATAAACTATTTGAAATTCATAATCAATCTTGAATTTATAAATTCAAATTTTTTTTCAAAACGAATAAATTATAATTAAGCATGGAAAAAGCGTGGCACTATTTGATGTAAAATGTTGTTCCGTAAACTCAATTTAAACAAAAAATAGTAAAAAAATAAATACAATGTATCTTAGCCCATGCTTCAATTTAATGGGTAATAAATTAATTTTAGAAAACACGCTTAAAAAGTAAATTAAAATATATATACAATATCTCATTTTTGTCACCCCTCCGATTCTTGCGCCCAAGGCAACTGTCTACCGTGCCCGCCGCCTACCCCTTCCCCACCCCTCCAGAGCCGGCCCTGTGACTCTGTATGTCCTTATTAAAAGTATTATTTTATATAGACTTACCTGAGCGTTATTGCCAACATTTCCTGTGAAGAAAACGATAATCCTTGCACCAAATCTTGCCTAGTCTGAATGGTTACTTGGAATTTGACCACTAGCTCATCAAACGATGTTACCGACATTCTAAAGTAATTAAAAAACTTGTCGCTATCGTCTCTTAATTTTCCGTAGAGGTTACGAAATGCTCCATCTTCACATCTTGCTAAGTTGATGGGATGAACATCCCATCTTCTTTTCCGTCTTTTCAACATAATGTTACGATACGCAAAATATATGACGCACGGATCCATCTTCAACTTTCCAACACAAAGGAATTGGCAGCACTGGTTACGATTTGTCCTCCCCCACTACTATTCTTTTCGACGGGTGGCAAATGCCGCGTGCATAAAATGAACCTACAAAACGCGACGGCTCTTGCCGTTGTGTGTCGCGCGGCACAAAACGCCTGCATAAAAGCGCTCTTACCCGTGCAAAGAACGGGTCAAACTGCTTGCTAGCTGTATGAATGAATCCTCTTCGTTAAGACCCCACTAGATCCTCTAGTGCTTTACAAATGCTCACAATACAAACATATTTAAAATACAACAGAAGATAAAATTACTTCTCTAAAGTGCAGAGCTTAAATTAGGGCACCTCTGATGCAACCCTATTCATAAAAATTATTTAAAATATCAAAATAACTAATATGGTCCTTTAAATATAAGGCTAGTTGGAGAAAGGACATAGGTAGCACAGGAAATATATGCCGTGAAATGTATTTTACATTAAATATTGTATGCCTCTTAAAATAAATTACTTTGTTTCTTCTGCTCTTAGACAAGGTAGTTCACAACACGTAAACACATTTAAAAAGATCGGGGTGTCAAAAATTATTTAAATTGAAGACGTGGACAACCGTGATATTTCAATTGAACATGAGAAAATTACATACACTATTTAATTCAAATTCGTCGTAAAAGAGACAACTCTGAGGAAAGTTATTTGTTGTCTAGCTTTTAAACTTCTCACTAACTTGAATAGTTTACAATCATTAATAATATAAAATTCTCTACTAGCCACATTTTACAATAAATATGCAAACTAGTATTTAAAAAAAGCATCTTTAGTATCCCCAATATATCAATTAAAGTTGTAGTTAAAACAAAATTAATGTCTGGTCATGACGTAATAAAATTTCTACAGCATCTTTCACTATCCAGAAACAAACTAATAAAAATACCTATCGAATAATAAAAATAATGAAATAAAATATTGTGCTTCTGTAAACGCAAAACCATTCAAATTATAAAACTGTACGAAAACGATACAAATTTTTTTTTAAATATACAAAGTAGTAAACAAAAATGTAATCAAATAACTATGCAGTTAAAAAAAAGGTTGAAAATTCAAAAGTGGTACAACAGCATTAACCTGGAGTCACCACTTTGATATGCTAGTTACTCAAAACGGGTACGGGTACAAAACTTTTTCTTTGTGGTACAAAACGGTACAAAACAAGTACAACGCTTTGGCATTAAAAAAAGTTCAAAATTCAAAAGTGGTACAACAGTATTAACCTGGAGTCACCACTTTGATATGCTAATTACTCAAAACGGGTACGGGTACAAAACTTTTTCTTTGTGGTACAAAACGGTACAAGACTAGTACAAAACTTTGGCATCAAAAAAAGTTGAAAATTCAAAAGTGGTACAACAACATTAACCTGGAGTCACCACTTTGATATGCTAATTACTCAAAACAAGTACGGGTACAAAACTTTTTCTTTGTGGTACAAAACGATACAAAACTAGTACAAAACTTTGGCATCAAAAAAGTTCAAAATCAAAAGTGGTACTACAGGTTAATGGACGTGTGTTTAACACCTGTACTATTATGTACAGTGTTTTGCAAGCTTTGCTTTGTGATAAGTACGAGCAAATGTTTTTAAAATCAAATCGGCAAAAACATACACTAATAAATCTAACTTAAACGTTTATGTGTAGGGATATAGATGGGCTTAATGAAATTTGTGTTTGTGGAACTGCTGTACAAGATTTTTTAATCACCCTTTTGCCGACATTTGATAATATTTTGCTCAACAACTACACTAAACATCAAAATTATGTCATTTCAGCATCGAAATCCACAAACAAAAGGCGAAAACTTGCAACTCTTCTGTGACTTCTCATTTGTTTTTTTGTTTCATCGTAAAGTTAGTATCAAGCTGGAAAGACCATAATGTGTTTCGATTTTTAATGAAACAAACATTACAATGTTTGTGTTAAATGATGGATTTAGTTGATCATGTAAAAATATTGCAAATAAATGTAAAATATAAATGTTTCATAAGGATATAAAATATTCCCCGTGTAAGCTTTATGCATTAAATTAAAATGTGTATATGACAGTACTCTTTGTAATGTAGCATTAGAAATACACACGAATTAATAATCAAGGTAAATTATTTGTTAACAAAAATACAAACAATGGTAGTACTAGACACCTGACCAAATACTAACAATGGTAGTACTAGACACCTGACCAAATACTAACAATGGTAGTACTAGACACCTGACCAAATACTAACAATGGTAGTACTAGACACCTAACCAAATACTAACAATGGTAGTACTAGACACCTGACCAAATACAAATAATGGTAGTACTAGACACCTGACCAATTACTAACAATGGTAGTACTAGACACCTGACCAAATACTAACAATGGTATTACTAGACACCTGACCAAATACTAACAATGGTAGTACTAGACACCTGACCAAATACAAATAATGGTAGTACTAGACACCTGACCAAATACAAACAATGGTAGTACTAGACACCTAACCAAATACTAACAATGGTAGTACTAGACACCTGACCAAATACAAATAATGGTAGTACTAGACACCTGACCAATTACTAACAATGGTAGTACTAGACACCTGACCAAATACAAATAATGGTATTACTAGACACCTGACCAAATACTAACAATGGTAGTACTAGACACCTGACCAAATACTAACAATAGTAGTACCAGACACCTGACCAATTACTAACAATGGTAGTACTAGACACCTGACCAATTACTAACAATGGTAGTACTAGACACCTAACCAAATACTAACAATGGTAGTACTAGACACCTGACCAAATACAAATAATGGTAGTACTAGACACCTGACCAATTACTAACAATGGTAGTACTAGACACCTGACCAAATACAAATAATGGTAGTACTAGACACCTGACCAAATACTAACAATGGTAGTACTAGACACCTGACCAATTACTAACAATGGTAGTACCAGACACCTGACCAATTACTAACAATGGTAGTACCAGACACCTGACCAAATACAAATAATGGTAGTACCAGACACCTGACCAATTACTAACAATGGTAGTACTAGACACCTGACCAATTACTAACAATGGTAGTACTAGACACCTGACCAAATACTAACAATGGTAGTACCAGACACCTGACCAAATACAAATAATGGTAGTACTAGACACCTGACCAATTACTAACAATGGTAGTACTAGACACCTGACCAAATACAAATAATGGTAGTACTAGACACCTGACCAAATACTAACAATGGTAGTACCAGACACCTGACCAAATACTAACAATGGTAGTACTAGACACCTGTCCAATTACTAACAATGGTAGTACTAGACACCTGACCAAATACAAATAATGGTAGTACTAGACACCTGACCAATTACTAACAATGGTAGTACTAGACACCTGACCAAATACAAATAATGGTATTACTAGACACCTGACCAAATACTAACAATGGTAGTACTAGACACCTGACCAAATACTAACAATGGTAGTACCAGACACCTGACCAATTACTAACAATGGTAGTACTAGACACCTGACCAATTACTAACAATGGTAGTACTAGACACCTAACCAAATACTAACAATGGTAGTACTAGACACCTGACCAAATACAAATAATGGTAGTACTAGACACCTGACCAATTACTAACAATGGTAGTACTAGACACCTGACCAAATACAAATAATGGTAGTACTAGACACCTGACCAAATACTAACAATGGTAGTACTAGACACCTGACCAAATACTAACAATGGTAGTACTAGACACCTGACCAAATACTAACAATGGTAGTACCAGACACCTGACCAAATACTAACAATGGTAGTACTAGACACCTGTCCAATTACTAACAATGGTAGTACTAGACACCTGACCAAATACAAATAATGGTAGTACTAGACACCTGACCAATTACTAACAATGGTAGTACTAGACACCTGACCAAATACAAATAATGGTATTACTAGACACCTGACCAATTACTAACAATGGTATTACTAGACACCTGACCAATTACTAACAATGGTAGTACTAGACACCTGACCAATTACTAACAATGGTAGCACTAGACACCTGACCAAATACTAACAATGGTAGTACCAGACACCTGACCAATTACCAACAATGGTAGTACTAGACACCTGACCAAATACTAACAATGGTAGTACTAGACACCTGACCAAATACTAACAATGGTAGTACTAGACACCTGACCAAATAGAAATAATGGTAGTACTAGACACCTGACCAAATACAAATAATGGTATTACTAGACACCTGACCAAATACTAACAATGGTAGTACTAGACACCTGACCAAATACTAACAATGGTATTACCAGACACCTGACCAATTACTAACAATGGTAGTACTAGACACCTGACCAAATACAAATAATGGTAGTACTAGACACCTGACCAAATACTAACAATGGTAGTACCAGACACCTGACCAATTACTAACAATGGTAGTACTAGACACCTGACCAAATACAAATAATGGTAGTACTAGACACCTGACCAAATACTAACAATGGTAGTACCAGACACCTGACCAATTACTAACAATGGTAGTACTAGACACCTGACCAAATACAAATAATGGTAGTACTAGACACCTGACCAAATACAAATAATGGTAGTACTAGACACCTGATCAATTACTAACAATGGTAGTACTAGACACCTGACCAAATACAAATAATGGTAGTACTAGACACCTGACCAAATACTAACAATGGTAGTACTAGATACCTGACCAAATACTAACAATGGTAGTACCAGACACCTGACCAATTACTAACAATCACTTGGTATGTCAGTGCTCGTCAGCTGGCGCTGCTAGGACCTCTAGTTGGAGTTGCGACGTTGTCAAGTCAATGCTAGGTGGTTCTATGTGGTTACTGATACGAACACTACCTCTCAATAGTGGTTACGTGTAAAACCTAAATAGGATAAATTGGTCACTTAAGCGCGAGTATGAAAACAAGGGAAGATTTATAATGACATCTCCAAAATGAGGAAGGCTACTTTTAGATGTGGATCCCTACTGGGTCGCCCCACAAATAGAGAGTGCCGCATTTAGGGTAAAACAGCAGTTAAGAGTAATATTGCACTGGCTCGGTATGGGGAATATTTATCTTGTCAGTGTTGGTTCACATAAGAGACAAGAGTATAAAAGGCCTCACTGTGCTGTTTCAGTTCATTTTCCGTTCTGTATACTACCGGTTCCTACGCTTGATCCTCGGGGCTCCGCCCCGCATCCCAAACCGCGTTCTCCTGACCATGTCAGGCCTCCCATCCTTGGACAGCTGTATCCGCGGACTGGCGGAGAGGTTTTTCACCCGAGCGCAAGCCAGCTCCAACATGATCTTCAGGGGCATCGGCGATTACGACGCTCCTGGCCATCCCTACCGCTGAATAAGGGACGGCGTAGTGAACCCCCGGGTCAACGACGGCAGGTGACCTCGGAGTCAAATCGGGGGGATTCTTGACCGCCCCTTCTAGTCTTGTTAGACTGGGGGGAGTGGCCAGATAACGGGAGATGCCGGCCAGTAGGCCGAGTGAAATAGGGAAGGGCGCGTTGCGAGTCAAAGTGCAACCGTCTTAAGGACCAACCAGGTCACATGTGCTATGTGGGGGGAAAACACCCCCCCCCCCCCACCATAAGTGAATTGTGCTCCAATTTTTCGGTATTTATGTTCAAGAAAAAACTTTTAATTTTAATTTCGTTATATGCTTTTCTTTGGAGAACCCCTAGGGGTTGGCGAAAGTGATTGTTCCCATTATGGTATTATGTGTATGTATCAATAGAATTTAAGTCAAAATTAAAAATTTACCTCAGAAAGAAAGAAAGTTCATGCAGTTGTGGAAACGGTGACATCTGAAACTGAGGTAAAATTCCCACAATATCCAGTAGAATCCACAGTGATATAAAAATAAATACACTCTTAAAATAAAGGGTGTGATGTTGGAACATTAATTAAGACTGTTTCTCCAAAAGAGCACGAAGTAGCATTCATTGACAGAAATAGAAATCATTGCATGACTTGTGTGGAGCAGATAATCAGTTTTACTACGTGAATTAAGAATAGCGTGTGAGCGTACACTATGATAGAGTTATTAGAACTAACAAGTTGTTTCACTGAATTAAATTGACTGATATCTGAGGCTCACTCGAACAGGGAATAGCCGCTAGTCACACAATTTAAACAAGCTTTTAAAATGTTCACATAAAGATATTAAAAATTCTATACGACTATAAAAGAAAAACTCTCAGTTTTGAATTATTTAAAGTAATAAACCATCAATTATTTACATCAAACCTTTTTAAAGCATGCACAACTTTTTGTAACATTGCAAGAACAAGAGGAAAGAGAGATTAATCTAGATTCTGCTCAGACAAAAAAAAAAATCAAGGTCAAGATAAAATCTTCAGGGGCTACAACGTTTAGGACAGTTGTTTAAAACTTTTCCTTGAACCACCTACATCTTTATTTTGTTTGCGAGAATTAAAAATGTTGTTTACATTTATTTTTATCAACATTTATTTTATTATCTGAACCAATTTAAAATATATATTTGGTCTTTTGTTAAACATTTTAACACACCTTTCAACCAAAAACACAGTAAACAAAATAAACATTCAAAGAACATAACTATACAATCAAACATCTGACTAATAACTAATACAAAACTACTAATTAATATTGGTTGTGACGTGCTAATTTTATCAATTAGCTACGGTACAGGAAGAAAGGTCAGACACCCCCACATCTGGAACGTTTATATACATAATCTATTGTTCTGTAGCTAATGTTCGTCCTCTATTATTTTGTTTTATAAACGGACCACCATGAGCACGGGCTGAGGCCGCACAAGTACGTCGTTACCTGCTGCGTTGACCCGATGACGTGGTGTGATTCATGTGTCGTCGGGAATCGAGCCGTGGCGTAGTTGAGTGCTGGCCCACAGCGGCGCACTGATCATTGCGTCGATATATCTCCCAGAAGTCTTAGCAAAGCAGCCAATGTCAAGGTTCCAAAATATTAATCCTCTTTATTCCCTATCCTTTGGTAATTTCGAAAAATACGGCCTTATTGCTTGTCTACATCATAAATATATCATATATATAAAGTCCGTTCACCGTAGGAATTGTTCTCTGAAAAGCCTATTTCCCTACCAGAAATCTATTATATCGTAGGATATTGGTAGGAAAAAAGACCTTTCAGAGAGTAATTCCTACCGTGAATGGATTTTTTTAATATATATATAGATGTGTAGTATTCCATATTACCCTCATTTGTTATACATCTCTTTTAAGTGCTCCTACAGGACATTCAAAGTTATTAATTTATTTTAAACACTAAAAATAGTTAAAAACATATTAATTATAAGTTTAATATGGAACTCAGTAACAAAATGTGAAAATACTCTCTGATATTACTGAAAAAGTAAGCATTCCCACACTTCCTCTATATCCAGCAATGTCTAGGACTGTGTGTTTTGTGTATAGAATAGGACAATAGCCAGACTATGGATATTTGAGGCTCGAAGCGAGCATACTTGGTTTTCTGTTTTTATTGTTTAGTATGTTTATAGTTTTAGGATCAAAGGAAATATTTATTGTATCGAAGTTCTGGACTTTGGCCCACGGGTATTGTAAAATTGCTGAAAGTATTGCCAACTAAGTTAATGTTCTTTCAATTGGTTCCTGACAAGCATCCTTCGAGTTTAGGAAGGATGACCTTTTTACCTTTTGCTATTAATCTCAAGGATGAGAATGTATAATTGTTTTCGAGCGCCCAGGATCGATGTTCACACTGACCTGGCTAGTAAATATGTGTAATAGGGCCCCTACACGGTCAGTATGCACCAGTATTTGCAGCGAGACCGTAGTCAGTGTTCGTATCGTTACTTTTGTCAGTCTCAGCTCCTGCGTGCAACTTGTAACAATATGGATGATAAAACAAAGACTTGGGCAATGGGCAGTCCATGTTTGTTACTGAGACTGAAGGAAATACTGACAAGCGCGCACACACGGTCAGTACTACGGTCAGTACTACGGTCAATCTCTTCCACCACTTGTAAGACTGATGGGCTGAGACTGATGTGATCAGAAAATTCGGATCACATCAGTATTTTAGTCAGTTCGGCCATCAATCCATCAGTACTGCCTCCACATTATCAGTACTAATTATTACTTTATTAATACTGACAGTCTGACTGATAATTACACTAATAATTACTAAATATAGGGTGGACGTTTCATTTATAGGTAGTTAATCTGTTTATGTTTTCCTCTTGCCGGCCTTATTTGTTAGGGTCTATAATTGTAGGGTGTTAATAAGAATAGTAGTCGAGTGGAGAGCTTGTAATACGACATACGTACCAGGGTTTGTTGTTTGGTGAAATTGATAAGGATTCAAGAATGATTGTGCAAGACAAGTTACTAGCGAGCCTTGTTATTATATGTCATCAAATATTAGCCCTAATACCAACACGATCGTGGGATAGGCTACCACCAATCCTAGACCAGTAATTTAACACTTAACTGAATGTATGTATGTTATCATTAATGGAATATAAGAAAAAATGTTAGCATTTAGTTACTTTTTTTCCCTATTATCCCATTAGATTTCTATTTCCTCTTATGTTCATCATTTTTACAAGATTCGGATTTGAAGATAAATAGAAGATTAGCGGATTCGACCCAACTCTAATAAAATGAAATGTTAAAGTTTAAAAAAATTTATTAAATCTATCCCTTGGCCCGACTAAATACTGGCTATCAATTTTTAGTAAATGAAATTATGTTCACCATGGTGAAATAATTACAATCAAAGTTCCAAACATTTGGTTTGGATTTTATGTGACGTACGTTTAACAAGAGCATTTTAGAACTAGACAAAAAGGTAATTATTTATTGCCACAGATAATTTGTTGCCGTGGGATCAGGATAATTCAGGATTAAAAAAATAATTAAAGTGAACAACTTCATTTATTACTAATCCTATTTTAAAATGTACAGGATTTCAAAGGCTGGGAAGAGTTGATTGTGATGATGGCTATCCAGAAGCCATCTTTTTGTTTGTTGAACTCAACCGTTGAAACTATTGAAGAGCATTCCCTTTCCCACTAATGAATAAACTCAAAGCGCCACACGCTGCAAAATAACAACACAAGAGAAATGTTGGAAAAAAATAGCATTAAGATTCATATCATGCATATACATAGAGGGAAATAAAAAAATATTTATTATGTTATAGAATTGTATGATTGAAAAAACAATCAAATTACTCGGAGCTCCGAAATTACACGGAATAATAATGGATAATGGTGTGTTGCCATTAATGCTCCCATACTCCCGAGATGTGTGGTTCCGTGCTCGAGTCTGTCTCCCTCGAACGGAAACATTTCTGTATTCATGAATGAAATGAAGTTGTATCCAAGAGAGTTACCCTTCAAGTTGGTTTTATGTTGTACACGCTAATCTCTGATACTGGAAACTTACTTCCTGTGAGATCAACTAATCCTGACATAGCACCACGTCTTACTACACACGTTCCACGATATAGAGGAAGTCAATCCGCATTTGCGTGGAGGGAGAGTAGAAAACCACGCCAGTTCACCCGAGCGAGATTCAAACCTCGAGCTCCCCATCCTCTGTAGTCTATCTCAACATGAAACTAGCGCGTTAGATAACCACGCCACCGAGGCGGGTATTGGAGAAAACATTTCTTGTTTTTGTTTCTCTCTTGTGGAACACAGATCGTCCGTATTTTACTTTATTGTGAAGAGTTTTGGTTATTTAATTTATGTTGAGCATGTCAACAAATTTATGTTGATAAAGGGAGAATTTATTTAAGACAAACTTTATTTAGATTATACATTATTATTATTTACTGACTTAATTAATACGGTCTGCAGACAATTAACTTTGTTAAAAATTTGTTCATATTTCTATAAAACAATATATTACTAACAATAGGTTTTCAGAATATTATATTTTACATTAACAGTATTATGTGTATTTTTGTACATAGTCAACTGTATCGCATACACTCAATGTGATGTATTAATGGTAACGTACAATGTAGGTTACTTGACAATTAAATAAATAATTTCTTTTTATTGTACATACTACATAAAATTGGTGCAGATGCTCAAGATGGTGATTTATTAGTTTATCTTTTAATAAGTTGTCAGATCTACACTTATTTGATCTAAAGGAGTTTGACTAATTATTTAGCACTACAAACAAAAATGCATTAACATTAGCCCTATCATCGAGAATTCATATAAGTGGCTTATTTATTGCCATTTTCTTTCCTTTAGATATTGAAATTCGAAGCAACTAATGTTTCCAAGCGCTATCTTGATCAAAAATCCTTCAAGATATTTTTCGAATGAGTAGACCTCCCTGAGACATATAGCTCGAGTTCAATTAGCGTGATATGAATTCTGAACAGTTGGGAAATACCAAATGGTAAACTCGAGATGTTAAAGCAATTGAGATGCCAAAGAGTATGTAAAGAATACGTCTCCTTGAGTCCTTGCGACTTTGCTTATGGGAGCTATCAATTAGCTTACGAGCTCAAACTCCCACAACAGACACCAAGTTAATTGTGGATGTGTTTCTGATGGTTGTTAATCACACTGGTCAACAAAGATATTGTTCCAAGGCAACTTAAGGGTGATCCATACGTATTTTCCCCCACTGATTTCAAAACTAGTCTCAGCATTGTTCTAGCACCCATAGTTTTAAAGGTACACCCTCTTTAAGATTATTCAGTGTGTAAGTAAACACTCTCTCCAGTGAAGTGGGTGGTAATGATGATGATGATGATGTAACGTTTTATCCCACATTTGAAGCTTCCTGTTCATAATTTGAACCACATTTACTTACTCAAAGAGATCTCAATGACCTTGTCCGCGATTTGAATCTATCTAAAAGGCAAGTAGAACTTTTAGGCTCCAGATTGAAAGGCTGGAATCTCCTCCACAGAGAAACAAAAGTATGCGTTTTTAGAGATAGGCATGTGACTTTAATAACCTATTTCCTCTGGAAGATCGGCTTGTTTTTTGTAATGGTGTTTATTCTGTTATGGAAGAACTTGGTGACGAGTACAAAACAAGAGGAGTGCCATTTATTTATTCTTCTAAAGCTAGCTTGAAAGCTGTACTTCTTCACAATGGAAATAAGTTTCCAACAGTGTCACTAGCTCATGCTGCCGATATGAAAGAAACATGTGAACATGAAACTCTTTCTGGAAAAAATCAAGTATGATGAATACAAATGGAATATATGTGGTGATTTGAAATTCTTTGCTCTTTTGCTTGGACTACAACTTGGTTTCACGAAGTACTGCTATTTTCTATGTGAGTGGGACAGCAGATACCGGCAAAATCACTACACTCATAAAATGGAGCCAAAGCGTAAATCATTAACACCAGGAAATAAGAATATTGTCAATACACCACTTGTCGATCCAAAAAAAGTGTATTTACCTTCACTCCATATAAGTTTGGTCTTATGAAAAACTTTGTTAAAGCAATTGATCGAAGTGGGCTTGTAATACTTAAGACAAAAAGTCCAAAGATCAGTGATGCAAAGATCAAAGAGAAGATCTTTGTAGGACCTCAAATAAGAGATTTGTTTAAAGATGAGAACTTCGATGGTCAGCTGAACCAGGTTGAAAAGGCTCTGTGGGATTCTTTCAAGAGTATTTGCCGGACTTTTTAGGGAAACATAAAGCAGACAGATACAAAGCAATAGTGAATGATTTGTTAAACTCTTACAATATCATGGGATGTAACATGACTTTGAAAATACATTTCTTAGATTCGCACCTGGGTTTCTTCTCAGAAAATCTTGGAGCAGTCAGTGATATATGCTTGCTGACTATTGTTGGACCCTTAAGAGAGATGTTCCAGGGGCAAAATATATAATAAAATCCTACCGTTTAGGTGAGATAATCCCTTTACTATGTGTGTATTTTGATAAACCTAACACTGTGGAATTTAAATGGGTTTACTCAAAATTCTTACGTGATAGAAAAAGTCTAAAAATTGATTCAAATTCATCAAAAAATCCTATTAGATCCTCCTATTTTTGCTTTTGGGACAAAAAAATAAGATTTTATTGGTTACCCAGTGTTATTCGATGATCTAACACCTACATAACAGACACTGAGTTACTGAGGGCTGTGTCATACATAACTTACTCTTTTATTCTTAAAACTCTTAATGCTTCTCTTTTTCACACATTCGTCTACAGCGTTTAGCCACGTCTTACATAGTTTACCCCTTACTTTTGATCCACACACTCTACCTTCATATAATTGCTTCGTCACTCAATCCACGCTCATCCTTTCAACAGGCCCAAATCAACGTAAGACACTTCTTTCACATTGATCTATTGGGTTCTCTTCAACTGCACTCCTTCAGCACACATTAATTACCGACTCTGTCCATATTAGTTTTTTCACATACATTCTTTAAATATCTCATTCCAACCGCATTCACCTTGCTCTTGTGTTTCTCCTGGTAAACCCACGCTTCACATCCATAAAACCTTTGGTATAATTTGTAGGATTGAGGATTTATTTTAGGTTTATTTTCAAGAATCAAGGATATTTAGATTAAATGTGAATAATTAGTACTTTTCAGGAAAGTAAATTGAACTATTATCATTTAAACCAAACTTCCCAGCCACAACAAAAAATTTAGAACTAATTTGTTTCACAAATAAAACTAACATCTTAAACTAAAGTGGTATGTAATTCAATGCGATATATATGTGAAGGTATATTAATCACTGAAACCTTATATATATTCTTTGGATTGAAAAATTACACCTGGACACGGGAATTGAACCCGGATCTTCATATGTAATTTTTTTAATTTAAAGAATATACTATTTATATGCGGCTATAACCGTAATTATTAATTGTAATAATTTTGCTATGTAATTCATCTTAAAACATTATATTATAAAATGGTTTTAAAATATATTTCATTAAAAAAAATTAAAGAGATACTTTTCATAACCAAATAATTAATTTGTAGCTCATAACTTAAAGATTCAAATAAATGTATTAGGTATTGGCAAAAAAAAGTATTAATTGATTTTTTCTTACCTAAAGTAATTCCACTCACTAGATAAAATGATACCACACAGTTCAGGTTTAAGAGAATCGGGAAAATAGAGTTGCCGACAATAGACGCCAACTTTCCAGACATATAAGACAAACTAACGGTCATGGCCCTGTTGGAATAAAAAACACAAAGAATGTTAGTTGTCCACCAAATATATTTTCATTATAATAAAACATCAGAAATCATATGTTTCTTCTTTAGGAATAAGCTAAGCACATTTTATTCTTCTGTCCGAACATAGATAAACAGAAACATAAGATATTTTTAACTAAGTAATGTTTAAATAAGGATAAAAAAGGTCTCCCACAAATTATATTCTTTTATTGCTATTGTGTCCCCACAAATCATATTATTGTTATTGCTATTGTGTCTCCTCTAATCATATTATTGTTATTGCTGTTGAGTCTCAACTAATCATATTATTGTTATTGCAATTGTGTCTCCTCTAATCATATTATTGTAATTGCTGTTGAGTCTCAACTAATCATATTATTGTTATTGCTATTGTGTCTCCTCTAATCATATTATTGTTATTGCTGTTGAGTCTCAACTAATCATATTATTGTTATTGCAATTGTGTCTCCTCTAATCATATTATTGTAATTGCTGTTGAGTCTCAACTAATCATATTATTGTTATTGCAATTGTGTCTCCTCTAATCATATTATTGTTATTGCTATTGTGTCTCCTCTAATCATATTATTTTTATTGCTGTTGAGTCTCCACAAATCATATTATTCATGTTGTTGCTGTTGTTTTCATTAGTAATATAATGGCTATTCCTGGTCCTGTGGTCAGGTGTGTATTAATCAGTAAGGGGAATTCAGGGTGTTGGTTTAATCCTTGGCTCAACAACTAAGCTGTTTGGGAGAAGATATGAGCTGATAATAGGCATTCGTAGAATGATGTTTGTTGCTGGTTATGCTTTGGTGGCGGGTCAAGACGAGAATGTAGGTGTGGAATTTTGGAATTAGCTCAATGTAGTCTTGAATGCATGTCAACTGGGTGAAATAATTAGCTTGTTAGGAGATTTGAATGGATGGGTGGGTACCCAAGAGAGAACTCAGAGAAAGTATTATGAAGGTATGATTATGACAGAGCATAAGACAATGGTAATGAGTTAGTAAATCTGTGTTTAGAAAAAGGTTTATTTGTGTAGAACACATGGTTTAAGCACAAAGCTATTCACTTGTATACATGACAAAGGGACATTCGAAAACGATGATTGATTTTGTGGTGTGTTATGAGAGACCTGGAAGTCAAATAAATACTGCTAGGCCTGTGCACAAAGCTGAATATGGAACAGGGCATTGCCTTGTGAGTGATCTCAGTAATTGAATTTAGTGAGGAGGGAGCGAACACAATAGTGCTGAGCAAGGGAGAATGAAAGTGAGAAAGTTGCAAGATAAAAGTGGGAGAGACAGATTTGGAATAATAATACACTTTGTAGAAGTTACAGTCAAATAACTTAGAGAGGACATTTTAGTATTAGCTCTGATGAACGGAAGACAGCGCAGTCATGTGTCTTACATCCTATGTTCTAGCTATATCACCGTTAAAGTTAATAAACCAAGATATAGATATCAAGTACAAACTTTTATTAATTAATACATGTATTATAACTGCTACGATGTACCTAGCCGAGAATTAAACTCTGACCTTACCTAACAGTGACAAGTAAAACAAAAATCTGTTGGAAGTTAACGTAGGTTTGTTTTATTAAGAAATCGGTAATCATATGACATGTAATTTAATGAAGCACTCATGTCTAATCAATAATAATCAAGGGTAGACTTCAAATATCCTTGACAGAGAATGTGCAGCGTCATATAGTATAATCAGCAGGTGCTTATTTGTGTTAAGAATCTGATTAGACTTTATCAGGATATTTATATTTTACAGAGGAGGACAATATCGTCCAAATAGTTAACTGATCTGTAGATACTACCAAATACCTTCTTGAAATATATATCAAGATCGAACTAATGCATGCCTTAGTCATTACACATAAGAATTTCAGAAAAGCCGCACACTGCCACATATGTAAAAACCATATGAGGAACAGGCCGAACCTCTTAGATATCAATCACATATTACATTATTTTATTACGGGAGTAGCAATTTGGGATGTAATATAAACTATAAAAACCCTAATCATCAAAGCATAGTAGTCCATGCCTAAAAAAATACGATAATGTCTTGATACTAAAATCTTTAGTAGAACGTTACGAGATCCTTTCACAGGTGAAGACGTCTTCATCAACTCTGGAAAGGTTACAGCACTCGGAGAAAATATGGGTCAATTTAAGGTAGCTACGAAGTATATCGGGCATGGAAATTGTGATTTCACCTTAAAGAAAATTGACAGTTTCAGTTTCCTTTGCACATCTCTCAAAATGTGTGTTTCCTGCCCTGACCCTAGTCAACTTAGGATTACACATAAATGTTTAAATGATGAGGAACAGTTCCAACTTTTTAGTCTAAAATGTATTTTACCTTAAGGTTACATCGATTCCTGTGAGCATTTAGAATGGGGACAGTTACTGAGTAAGGTTAAGTTCTATAACGCACATAACGAAAATCATATCACACAGTAAGATTACAATTATTCCTGCAAGGTGTGGGCAACATTTGGCTAAGAATTCATGGGACTATAACAACATAGACCTAAAGACTTATGTCACCCTTCTTGCAGATATGTTTGAGAGTTTTCGAGAACTTTGCATGAATACTTTGAGCCTAAATTTCATCACATAGAAATATTGGGAAGATATTTGCACCCCAAAAACTAATACTAGTGATACATACACTATGTATTTGAGGATATCTGCGCTCGGTCTCTGACAACGTCTGTGAGGCATGCATTTAACAGTATGTTTGGTTTCATCTTCATATAGTTGATCAGGACCTCAGAGATTCCCACTGGGCTGGCGTATGTTGTAAAACCAGTTCTTGATATCATGATGAGCCGACATAGGTGCAGAGGTCACTTGTACCCTAATATTATCAGATGCCTGAGAATATGTGAATGTCCAGTTTCACTCAACTCCGTTATTCAACAAATTGTAAAGGGGCTCAGTGTAGTAGACGCATCCTGAAGAAAATTTATATAATATTCCATCATCCCGAGGAAATATTTGACTTGTGTGATGTTTACTCGTTGTTCCACTTTATAAATGGGTTCTATCAATTCCTCAAGTTCTCATCCAACATTAGGACCTTTTTACTAATAATATATTATAAGATATTTAATGGATTATTGCATGAGCAAGCATTTATTTACGTAAGGAGTTAATCCATTTTCCTTTAGTCTTGACAATACTTCACTCAGCCTCTCATCATGTTCCTCTTTCGTTTTGCACCCAACAATAATGTTATCCTGCCAAACCACAATTTCCTCCACTCTTGCTAATAGGCCTTCAATAATTCTGTGAATTAATTGTGATACTGATGATATTCCAAATGAAATGTGGTTGTAAGAATGCAACCCTTTGTGAGTGCTGATTGTGACCATCTCTCTGGAAACATCATTTAGGAGTACCTGCTGATTTGCATTCTGCAAATACAATTTTGAAAAGAGCACGCTGCATTGAATTGTCTGAAATTCTTCTTATAATTCAGGTAGTGGGTAACGGCTGAACGCGGGTTTAATGTCACTTTAAAGCCCCCGTAGTTTCTGACAGAAATATTTGGCTTGACAATAGGGACGATCGGCGTTCTCCGTATAATGTATTTGATGGGAAAAATGACTCCTATTTCCTGTTAGCATATTATTTCAGCCTCCATCTTTGGTTTTAACGCAAAAGTCATTTACTTGTATTTACAAAATACTGGCACCGCACTTTATTTTAATTAAAAATTAAATTTATCTTTATCAAACTTACTCAAAAACTGTAGGATAATTCATCCGCAAGATTAAAAATACTCATTGAATTCAGGTATTTGACACATATCAAACCCAAAAGTCTTCATAAAGTCTACTTAATAGCAGAGGTTCCTCCTATGGCACCTCGTGAAACCCCATTAACCTCGTTCTTTGTTGGTGCGCTACTTCTGGAAAACACATTCTGGGAATAATATCGCAATGTTTGATTTGTTTGTCTCAGGGATTTTCAATAAACATCTAGTAAGCCATATTACAGAAAGTTGCTCTCGAATCTATTTCCTCAGTGAATTAGTTACCTCAAATTTTGACTGTTGCAAGCTCTGCAGGAGTTCTTTGATTCTTCACAATCTTGTTGAAAAGCTGGAATTGGGAATTTTCAATGGCTGTAGCTAACTTGTATTTGGAATCTGCCTTAGAAGTTCTACACATATTATTTTGATGCCCCTTACTTCCATATGGATTGCAAATGTAGTTTCTGAATCAACAACGTTCAGAAAAATGATTATTATATCAACATACCCAACAAGGAGTCTTAAAGGATGGTTTTTGCAATGTTTCTTGGGCTCATGATTCCACCATCCTAAATATCTCTGGTTACCCTATTAGCTTATCACCTTCAATGTTGTAAAACAAAGAGAAAAAACCCCAACGTTTCCTGATTCCTAGTGGGAGGAGTTGACTCCTTCTTAAGTGTGGCGCCCACGTCATGAAAGGAAGTCAGAAATTCAGCCTGAGCACGATTTCCCTTTGCATGAACCGAAGTTGCTCAGCTGGGACCTCTTGGAGTTGTCCTGACTAGCTATCTACGGCCGAATCCAGCAGGGTACGCATTGCCAACCAATCAGTGTAAGGCGTGTGGGGGATCTAAATTCCCCCGCCCCAAGTATCTAAGTTCCCCACCTCCAGGGCTCTAGATTTCCCCACCCCCATACAGACAACTCTATATGAATTTAGCTGCTAAGCCACCGCCTGACTGAGCAAAGAAAAAAGGTTGTCCAGGGATGGCCACGAGGAGGCACCGTGTAGCGATTTTTGGCGAGTAAATCCGAGACAGCCGGATCTCTCTTTCCTACACTCCCCCAGCGTGAAAGCCTCAGGGATGATGCAGCCACAACGACGAAAGGAATAGACTTGTCAGACCTGATCCATTCATCAGTGAGTCAATCCTTTGCTCTTCCTTCCGTTTAAGGCTATGGCAAGCGTGGCTGGCAAGATATGGTAGGGCTGTCCCTAAGAGACGCCCCTGATTGGTGACGTCAGCGATAGCATTTTGCCTATATGAAGCACTGGTTTCCCAATTGCTTTTGCACCACTTTTCAGCAACAGTACGATGCACTTGAATAATCCGCTTAACAAACTCTCTATTCCATGGCCCCGTTGAAAGGGAACACCGAGGTGTATAGAAGATATTCTTGATTTCACTAGGTTGACGTATTATTTTTGGTGTGGACAGTTCTAGCTGGGCAGCGTTGAAAATTAAGTTTTAGCTACACCTTTCCAAACTCAAATTTCACAGGATCACCATAGAATGTGCTTTTATTGATTCCCAAACTCTTCCTTTCCCGTCTTAGCACAGGCACTTAGTGCAATAATGTGTAAGTAGGTAGTTAGGTAGGTGTAGCATTGTATGATCCATATGTGTAGTTTGAGTTGTTGACGCCGACAATAGGTATAGGCGGTGCCACAATGTCACCCCTGGTCTGACGACTAATTATATCCACGTAGATGAACATTGTAGAGGGTAAGCACAGCAGAATGTAGGAGGAGTTGAGGCTTTGACCAGGTCAATACCACGCTTGTACCCAATCTTCAGACGTAGTTGACAAGATGTCAGTAATCTTATTTTCAGAGATCCTGCCGTAGCAAGGCCAACTTTATATATGGTTTTGAGTAAGAAAACACGATATGGTTTAAATGGTTTCGACCATTGAGATTATTGACTAAAACCACGATACTTCTGTAGTTCCCAGATATGACATCTTTCCACACCACGTATCTACCATGATCGTTCTCGATGGTGTACCAATTAATGTTTGGACCTGCGAGAACGGTGAGGAAAGAACACAGGAATTCAGCAAGTGTGACTTCCCACTGTCCTTTGAGTGTTAGACGTGAAGGAAGTTGGGTGGTGAAATTAAGTGATGGTGGGAAATATCCCGGCAATGGGAAGTACCCCTTAATGGTAGAGTGGTGACGTAAATGACCAATAGCATTTAATTAAACTTGGTGGGGTAACATTTCCACTGCACGCACACTTTCTTTCTATTGCTGTTACCTTTGGTGCGTATTCATTTTAGCGACTTTGAATGTGTAGGAAATACGTACGTACTGCAACTCGGTTTCGTAAAACGTTCCTTCCATGTCATCGCCATCAAGCTCAGATAATCTATACAATATGGGTTGTCACAACACAACGCTGGTGACTTGAACAAATTGCTCAAATTGCACTTGTACCCTTTCTCGAACATGGTTTTAGATTTCCTAATATCCACTGTATCACTCACTTTTAGTTTTTGTTTACTATGTTGTTTTGGGTGAAGGCTGCCATATATATATATATAGACTGTTTTGCACCACAATTGTATTCCTCGATAAGGTACGGAAGGACATCTTCATAGTGATACGTAATATGTTTCGTAAATTAACACCTTTAAGAGCTCTGTTGAACCACATTAAGATTCTTGACTTCACCTGTGGATTATTGGTGGTTCTGTCATTTACACGCATTTCTCTTTGAGAAGCTGTCGTACGAGGAGTAAGGTGTTCCCTTGCCTTTTTGTAATCTTAGAGGATTATTTCAACGCATTTTTAAAATATCCTGAAAATGTTATGTACAAAGCTAATATATGAATTGGCCTTGAGCCAAATGTCTTTGTATTAATGATCTGTGGAACGATGAATGTGGATATATATATATATATATTTATAATATATATATATAAACCAAATATCAAGATTGAACCAAAATACATCAACTCGTTTTGGATCCATGGCCAGAGACAAACAGACACAATTGAGAAATAAATTTTTTTTGTGTTCGGACATACGTAAAACTTAAATATCCATCATAATTTTGGGTTGGAAAATGTTCACGATTAAAATACTTTCTCTTGATATAAGGAATAAAAAGTATCATTTTTTCAAAAATCGGTGATTAGTAAAATACTAATAATTGAATGCTTATATGAAAAAGAAGTAGATACAGCCATTTATAATCTAGAAATCGACAAGATATGATTTCCTATTTGAACCAAATTGTTTAAACCATTTTTAAAATAGTTCAAATTTTTGAAAATTAAGTCAACTCTAAACTACTTTTGATCAAATATTTTACTCAAAAACACAACTATAAAGTGCAATTTGTTATCTAAAGCCTTCCCAAGATACCCATTTGGAACTATATCGTTAGAGTCATTTCTAAAATATTTTAGTTATTTTAAAAACCACTCAATAGTAAACTATCCACAAACGAGTTTTTACTCCAAAAACTAGCATAAAAAGTTATTTGTCATGTCGAATCAAACCGTTAGAGCAATTTTTAAAATATTTAAAGTTTTTGAAAAATTACTCTTTACTTAACTCTCTATAAATGAATTCTAACCCCAAAATTAAGTATATAATGTTATTTTTCTAGCACACAATATCCAGACATATATTTCAAATAAAATAGTTGAGCTATTCAATATTCAATATTTCAAATTTTCAAACATTTCCCATCTGTAAACTACCTCTCAACGAATATTTGCCCAAAACACATAATACATTGGTATTTGTCATGTAAAAAAGCTTCTAGATAATTAATGCATTTCAAATAAAATAATTTTATTTGACATGCACAGTTATTGTTAAAGCCATTAAAACAAATTGAAATTATAAAAAGTCACTCATCAATAAACTAACCTTAATTTGAAGGTTAGGGTCATAATAAAAAATCCCTAGTTATAGGCCCAACCCTATTAAATTTAAATATCATGTTTGAAAGAAGTTCTTTCTACAATGTTGGATTTGTGGCCAGAGACATACAGACAGAATTGTAAAATCCACTTTTTTGGGTTCTGGGTTCAAATAAAACGTAAAGATTCATCATAATTTCAAGATGATAGATTTTCACAATTACAATACTTTCGCTTGAAATGAAAGAGTAAAAAGAATGAATTATAATGTATTTCTTACCTAAGTGATGTTGGAAAGTGGTCTACAATGAGACACTTGATTGCAAGAAGAGGTATAATCATTACAGCATTGAATATTGTAAAGGCTACAAGAACACTTTGTGTTGTTTGAGTCCACTGAAGACCAAGACTGGACAAGCCACCAATCAGACAACTGAAAACTGACAACGTACATGCACATAATTACCATCTCAAAGGAAGGGGGTTGACAAAAGTACATTGATATACATCATAAAATACTTTTAACCATTAGAAGGGTTTTGTATTAACTAATGTAGGCATATATATTATATAGATTTAAAAAATACCTAACTGTCTACCATTCAAAAACATTAGAGAAATAATTCCTAAGCTTTTCCGTGACCAAAAATGATTGCTGATGCTTACAACCCCTTTGTAGGATAGTTCAGTTCATGTCGATGGAGCGTCCGGTCGCACACACCACCAGCAAAATCTCCCCCTCAGTCTCCTGAGCCAACATGGTGCCCAGTCCTGTCAGTTTGGAGGATGCACTTGTCTTGTAAGTCGACATTTTAATAATAAGAGCTTCCACTAATTCTTGTCTTAACGTCTGAAACGCCTGCTCATCATCATTCGACCATAAGAAATCAGTGTTCATCTTTATAAGCTTGTACAGGAGGCTGCCAAAGACGCCAAGTTTGGTATGAATCGGGGAAAAAAAGCTACCACGCCCAAAAATCTAGACAGTCTATTTTGAATGTTGGGTACCAGGAATTCGCTATCGCCTTGACTTCTCCGGGTTTATTTTTATTCCTTTATGTGAAACAATGTGTTCTAAATACTCTATCTAAGAGATCACTTGTATTTTATGAGAATTTATAGTGATGTTGGCCTTCCTCGACCTGGTTAGAGCCTCTCTAAAGGGTTCTGCATGTTCCATTAAGTTTTTGGGATATATTACAAGATCGTCCAGATAGTTATAAACAAATTTGAGCTGTACGTACATGAAAATGTAATTTATTAGCCTTGTTAGCATTCAAGAACCAACTGAGATGCCAAAAGGCAAGTAACTATACTCATACAACCCAGTTTGAGTGACAAAAGCCGTACACTCTTTGGACGCTTCATTGAGGGTCAATTGACAATAAGCTTGATTTAAGGCTAGTAAGGAAGGAAGAGAACCTCGCCCTCCCTAAATATTGAAGAAGACGATATCTACGGTTTGTAGAGGAGTGGCCTCAAAAGCTACTTTCTAGTTCAATTTTCGGTAATACACCACTAAGCGATGGTTATTGTTAGGCTTGGATACCAAAAATGCCAAAGATGCGTATGAACTGCACTAAACCCTTATAATTCCTTTTCTCCTGAGCTCCATTACATGTTGCTTTAAAACGTTATTCTTATGTGAAAAAGTGGACCCCCTCTAGAATGAGGCAGTGCAATGTTTACCTATGGGAGAAAGTACACCACCTCTGGAATTAGGTGGTGTAATGTTAACCTTATGGGAGAAAGTACACCATCTCTGGAATTAGGTGGTGTAATGTTAACCTTATGGGAGAAAGTACACCATTTCTGAAATTAGGTGGTGTAATGTTAACCTTATGGGAGAAAGTACACCATTTCTGGAATTAGGTGGTGTAATGTTAACCTTATGGGAGAAAGTACACCATCTCTGGAATAAGGCGGTATGATGTTAATCTTATGGGAGAAAGTACACCATCTCCGGAATGAGGTGATGTAATGTTAACCTTATGGGAGAAAGTACACCATCTCCGGAATGAGGTGGTGTAATGTTAACCTTATGGGAGAAAGTAAACTATCTCTGAAATGAGGTGGTGTAATGTTAACCTTATGGGAGAAAGTACACCATCTCCGGAATGAGGTGGTGTAATGTTAACCTTATAGGAGAAAGTACACCATCTCTGGAATGAGGTAGTGTAATGTTAACCTTATAGGAGAAAGTACACCATCTCCGGAATGAGGTGGTGTAATGTTAACCTTATAGGAGAAAGTACACCATCTCCGGAATGAGGTTGTGTAGTGTTAACCTTATAGGAGAAAGTACACCATCTCTGGAATGAGGTTGTGTAGTGTTAACCTTATGGGAGAAAGTACACCATCTCCGGAATGAGGTGGTGTAATGTTAACCTTATGGGAGAAAGTACACCATCTCCGGAATGAGGTTGTGTAGTGTTAACCTTATGAGAGAAAGTACACCATCTCCGGAATGAGGTGGTGTAATGTTAACCTTATGGGAGAAAGTACACCATCTCCGGAATGAGGTTGTGTAGTGTTAACCTTATGGGAGAAAGTACACCATCTCCGGAATGAGGTGATGTAATGTTAACCTTATGGGAGAAAGTACACCATCTCCGGAATGAGGTGGTGTAGTGTTAACCTTATGGGAGAAAGTACACCATCTCCGGAATGAGGTGATGTAATGTTAACCTTATGGGAGAAAGTGGTCTAGCGTTGTCCTTTTATCCACTACTATTTTGTCTTATAGGTATAGAAGTCATTAGGGTTGGTCGTGGTGGAACATTGTTTGTGTAGGGTGAAGAGGGTAGCTAAACATTGAGGTTCTGGAGGATAAAATTAAAAGTGTAAAGGTTTTAAATTGGTGACTTAGCTTTAGGAGTTATATGTGTTAAAAGTAGAACTAAAATAAATTTAAACTTAAGTGTATAAAGGTTTTAAATAGTAAGTCAACTTTAAGAGCACCCCACGCCCCGGCCACCCAAGCTCAAATCAAAGAGCTACAGAGGTCTTACCCCAGCAAACAATTGATATTAAGCTATTTGAATGGCCCTCAACTGGATTTTGGTCAACATTTTTCTTTTATTTAATCTATTAGAAGTGATATTACGACAGATTTTTGTTTTATTATTATGCCCCTAGAATCATAGGCTCCGGAACAGGAAGATAGGGAGCCCTCCGGTTTTCATATTGATGAGCTGAGGATATTTTAATATTTCTCAAGTAAATTCAAAACCCGTGTATAAAAACATAAAGCTGCTACCATCCCTTTGGTAATTTTAAGTAATGAAGACATAAATGTATTAATTTAACATAAAACTGAAATGACCTAATTTGGTTCAAACCCCCCCATATTTACCCAAAATTTTCCAAAGTTTTTATTGCTGATAGCAAAAGAGTGTTTAAGGAAGCCAGATTGGGAAACTATTTATCTTAATTTGATTCAACAATCTGATCCTCAGAGATAGTAGTTTATCATTTGAAAACATTCAGTTTTCTAAATTTTTGGGGGAAAAACCTCTTCAAATAGCTTCTAGAAAAATTTAATTTTCAAAAAACTCCAGGCGAGAATAGTTTCAAATAGCTTTTAAGGGCCTAACATTTTCAAAAATTGTCTCGGGGAAGACCACCTCAAATAACTCCATAGCTTCTAGAGGCATCTAGTTTTATGTTTAAAAAACTTAGGTAAAGAGCCCTATAAATAACTTTTGTTGGGCATTCAAATTTCAACAAAATTCTTGAGGAAGACCACTTTAAATAGCTTCTAGGCCACAGTGGTTCTCAAACTGGAGCACGCAAGCAGCTCTCAAGGGAAAGTTGTCAAATGACAAGGGACTTATGGAAAACCCTAATTGTTGACAGTTACCGTTATTTGGTTATTTCCACCTTTGTTTTTCCCATATTTTCTCTCGGCTGGAGACTGATTTCTGTGAATTTTCAACCCTCTACTTAACAGATTATTCATTAGCATTTGTTATCTGGCTTATTTTTAGAGTAATTTGAGCATCTTTCATGAACAGTTACGACTTGGTGAGATGCTCTTTCGCTCTCAACAATATTTCTCAAGCTTGCAACGCAATTATCGAGATATATTAAAGCTATGTTTATATATTAGTTAGTTCCAATCTATATTTGTATAATCTCTTTCTGTTTCTTTAAAGTGTCTTTATTGATGATTGACGATAGTGAACAAGCTATGACTGGAAATAATAGTGGTTTGGTTTTCCAAATCAAGAAGGCCACCCCACAGGCAAAATTTTCCCAATGTAGTCTTTACAGGGAGGCTGTAGTTGCCCGGAAATTTCCAAATTATATAAAAATAGTATTGACAGGAGCAGTGAAGACCATTAATTTCATAAAATCAAAAACAGGCAAATCCATATTATTTGCCATCTTATGTAAAGAAATGGGTAGTAAGTATAATCCTCTTATCCTCCACACTGAGGTAATCTTGCTCGTTTTTATGAAATGAGAGAAGAAGTTCAAGTTTTTCTCTCTGGCAGCAAGTGTGAGTTTAGTGACAGATTTACAAATAAGCAGTGGCTGTGCAGGCTAGCTTTCATGGCTGACTATTACGGCGACTGAATGAGCTGAATAAAGGTCTGCAGGGTAAACACACAACAACCTTCATGGCAAAATAAAAGCTTTAAAAAAGTAACTTCAATTTGTAGCAAAAGAAGTTGTGAAGGGACAACTGTCATTATTTCATCCTTAGAAATTTTTTTAGAAAAAAATAAACTTGAGCTTCATGTATCTGTTGACAACTACATAAAAGAGCATTGTCTGGGTTTGATTGAAGACTTAGACGAATATTTTCCTGAAAATTTTGAGAGTGAGTTCTGGATGCGAAACCCTTTTTCTGCAGTAGAAGACCCCAGTCTGCCAGACATATTATTAGAGAAATAAAAGGAAGAAATTATTGAACTGTCCTGGGATGAAACCCTAAAACACAGTCTCAAGAAAACATCTACGGCAGAGACTGAATGAGTTTCCTCATACCACTAAACATGCCATAAAGTTTATGAGCCTTTCTCAACAACATATCTTTATGATAGTAGTTTATCATGGTGTACCTAGAAAATAAGTACAGTGGTAAGCTAAATTTGGAGCCGGACCTGCGATTGAAAGTTTCAAATGAACAACGTAACATCAAAGAGTAGTACCAAGCCATACAGCCACACCCTTCTCACTGAAAAACTTTGATATTCATAATATATCAGCTACAGAATTACAATTAAAAATTTTGATTTGAAAATATTGTGTTTAGGTTTGCTTTTTTCTTTATTTTGGAACGAATATGTTAAGAAAATGTATAAAATTTTTCTACATACTTTCTTTTTTTAACCGATAATAACATTTCTCAATACGAGATAATGTTAAGGCTAAATAGTAGTATTCTCTCTAAATATCTTTGTCACATTTTAAATATTTTGATTACAGATTTTTTTCACAATCGATTAAATATATCAATAATTTACTATGTGGCCATTTTTTTAAACATATAATTTGGATATTTTTAAATCTCTGGATGCATTAAACTTAAGCTATGGCCAAAGGGTACAATCTAATAGAAGTTTGAGAACCATTGTAATCTAGAGAATATAATTTATTAACAAAATTAATCTGGATTAACACTACTTAAAATAGCCTCTACGACTATCGAAATTAAAAAAAAAAAAAATCTGGTGCAGGTCTACTCTAGATGTATTTTAAGAGAGTCTAATTTTCAAAAACTCTCCACTTGAGGACTACTCCAAATAGTTTCTAGGGCACTCAGTTTTCAAAGATGAACTGGGAGGGAGGGGGGTGGGGGAGAAAAGTTCTTAAAAAATACTTTTTGTTATAACGCCTCCACCCGTCCTCTCTCACACAAATAAGTTTCCACCACCACCATCACTTTTTAAATCAATTTTCTTATTTCTCATACGTTTTAACATCATGTCATAAACTTACAATTTGGAACTCTTCCGAAATTAAATTAGCCCTACGCCCATGAGTCACAGTGTAGCCTGCCAAGGTAAGACCTTTCAAGGTAAACGGAGTATTCATGGAAAACAGAGAAAACTGTAAAAGTAAAGTAATTGGGTGACATGGAAAGTCAAGGAGAAGTCAGAGAAATTATAAAATGTTGAAATTTTCAATTTGTTTCTTTCAATTATCTGTGAAATACGAAATAAAAAGCATTAGCATTATTAGTCTCATTCCCAATTAATGTTATTTCCTGATGACCTTTGTGCAAGAATTTAATAAAAGGAAATAGAAATTATGAGATTTTGTATGTATAACTTTTACTATAAAATACTGGGAAAGTACATATTATTTGGTCTGGAAAACTTGAGGAAGTAAAATAATTTTAAAGTGTAGACCTTCTAAGCTTTATTTGAATGTGTGTAAAAAATAAATTTTATTAGCAGAAATCAGCTGGGTTTAAAATTTTAATCAGCCATTATCCTTGATAATAAATTTTAAAGTGAAAGGTCACAACAATGTTTAATCAATAGGCTTAAGTTATATTATATTATAAATAATTATTATTAACGAACTTAGTGTTTGATAGTTACAAAATTTACTAAAACTACATTCTGTCACCCACCAACCTCCTGTGGGCCGGATCTGCCAAAATAGCTTGCGGGGAAGGCAAGGCCATAGTCAGGGGGTGTTTTGGTGGTTCAACCCTCCCCCCACCAAAATCTTATGACCAAAAATATATGGCTTTATTATGGTTCAAACAATATCAAAACTAAGGACCAGAACCCGGTACCCTAAGCACGGTGGCTGCCCTTTGTTACAAGTATCACTGATGACCCAATGTTCCAATCCATATGGTCCGAAGATGGGAAGAGTAACTGCCTCCGAATATATATTAATGTGCCAGTCAGTCCCTTTAGCCATAAAACAAAAAGATCTAATAGCCCAATCCGGCCCAGTTACTGCACAACTGGGACAAGACTGTTGTGAAAAGTCAGCATTCTTTCTGAATGTTTACTTATTCATTATAGCGAATTTGCTTGGCCAGTTCTTTCAGCCACGTAGATACAACAAAGCTATGAACATTAAAATAAACATCCCAATCCATCTCAGGGTTGTGAAAATCCATACTCTAGAGTGCTTCCAGCCCAATCCCTCGACCTTAGTTTCATTCTACCGGAATTCATCAGGAGATAGTATGAAACTTTCTAGAAAGGGAAACTAAAAACACAAAAGGGAGAAAAGGGATATTTGTAAAGAATGATTGAACACTTATCTAGGAACAGGTAAAAGGAATAATGCAAAGGACAAACATTGTAAATGGACATTGGATGCGAATATATCATATATTTATATAAGGATAACCTCTTGGTCATTATGAGATAATTGTATTATATTATTTGGAAGAAGGTACAGGAAAGGTAGATAGAAAAATATAAAAGGAATGGACACAATATGGCTTTTACAGTGGAGAGAAGAACACGTTGAGCGTTTCAAACCCCCTCCTGATGAGTTCCAATAGAATGAAGCCTTGGTTGGGGGATTGGGTGGTAACTATAGATTTTCTTCAAGAGGTAACCATTACCTCTTTTTCCATGGGTGGCAATGTAAAGTGTGAACTGTGTTCTTTCTATTGACAAAGCTATATTGTGATCGTTCTTTTTATATATTTATATTTATCTTTTCCTACCTTCTTCTAAATAAAACACAATTACCTCATAGCTAAAAGAGGTTTTCCTTTTAAAAATATATTATAAATCTACATTCATATACTCATTCATGAAATCGTATGATCATCTGATTTACGATATGACCGTTTCCCAAGTTCTTTATTTTGACCAATACCTGTCGAGAGACGCAGAAAAAAATTCAAAATGTGATAACGACAAGGACTTGTAGTGAGGCAGAATTGTGTATAAATTGCTTGTTTGATGATATAAGCATAACATTTAGAATGTAGTAAGGGCATGTTCTAATGACACCTTTTAGTTATAGGGCCATCACCGTTTTGATTCTTGGCATCAATGGCAGCCAATGGTCAAAATAGCCGATTGTAAATGAATACTTTTAGATAGCTTTGCCTGTAATCCAATAACAACCCTGAGTTTGGTGTAGAAACATGCTTATTGAGGCAAGGAATTACTTGGAATTTTATTTGAAATCGGAGAACACTACTTCTTAATGCTGTATGGAGGCCTCCACGTTGATATGAGTACTCTAAAATTGCTCGGTGACCTTCTATACAGTATCGGATGGGTATATGCACTCACACAGCCGAATGTGGCCTCTCAAGGCATAGCAGAGTCATGCCTCAAAGTGTATCATGTAACGCAAACACGTCACGCCTGCTTATCCTCATCCTAAAAGCCTAAACTGAGTATAATAGTAGAAGTCTTGGTGATGAGGTGAGTGTAATAGGTGATTAGGTGAGTAAAATCCCCCTATAAGCTTGGTGTGATGAGAGACGTAAATCCAGCCCACAGTTTCACTTCCGGATCACCGTTTTGCAACTGGAACTCAATGTGATGATCTTTGTGAGATCGTTGAGAGAGACAGATTTCTATCTATATATAGATTCGCTATCACAACTCGTGCCCTGGATCTTCTCACTAGACCACACCCATTACGCTAGATGGATACCAATCCACCTCCGTGACATGGTCATTCAACAACAAAAGCATCGTGCTATCTATCAAGAGTTTATTCTTGGCAAATTAACTGTGAAGAAGACAGGGCGTGCTTGCTCCAATATATCCATAGATCAAGCCCACGAGCAGAACAACGATTGTTTTAAAGGCGAGGGTGTGCCGTTAGCCTCACAGAGAACCTATCTGCCTTACGACGATGGATGGTGTCTGGGCCAGAGATAACTCATTTAATATAAGAGTTTCAGGGATTGTTTGAGAAACCACGGACGGAATCTGAACTCCAACATCATGAGCAGACAAAAAGCACGGAGATTAAATTTTCCAATCAGGTGAAGGCTCTCACCAATTGGATCAAGGATATGGGAAACCCATTCATTGACAAACACGATGACCTTCTTGTCCTAGATACTAGAGATCTAGCCGATACAGTAGTGGTAAACACAATGCGCAATAGCGAAATAACTGGATAAGAGCAATACAACACATTTGTTACTGAACGTCTTACTAACCAATCACACCATGTCAAGGACCCAATCAAACGAAACAATTTCCCTCTATTTAGCAACCCACCTGCACGGGTGAAGTCTCTAGCAAAATACCTGTTGTCTTCTGTAATGAATGACTGTACACTCTTCTCCAGCTTGTACATATCCTGCAAGATGCGAGAAGGTGACCATGAAACATTTTTGACCCATGAGAATCAGGTATACCTTCCATCACTCTCGAACATGGGTGAAATGCGGTTTGGAACCAAGTCAGTCATTGTGAGCTGCCTAGAATACCTGGCTCCCATCACACCAGATATCCAGCCAAGCACTTCACTAGTACCTACTGTTGATGTTGATATCCTAGATGGAGCTGTCATAGGCAAAATACTGAAGCCTGGCACAGCACGCACGCTCTCAGACTACGATTCCCAGATATCCCTGCTCTACATCAAAATACAACTCCAGCAAATGCAAAGGTTAGATGTGGTGTGGGATGAATATGTTGACGATAACTTGAAGATATACACACGTGGGGCAAGGGATGCTGCCGGCGCGGGGATTCTGCTAATGTTATTCCTAAATACTGGCAGGAGTTTCTTAGGAATAACAAAAACAAATCAGAGTTGTTTTCTTTCTTGTATCAGAAAATTGCAAACTTTTAAAAACAAAGTCAGGTCATCACTACGCTCCACAATGAGGTACTCTGTACGCAGACAAGGGAAACCACTGGGATTGCTCCTTGTGCTTATGAGGAAGCAGATACTAGGATTTTCCTTCATGTCTCATATGTTGTCAGCCATGCCCTTAATACAGTGACTATATGCACGGTTGATTCAGATGTACTAGTGCTAGCCATAGCAGCAGTTCAGTAGCTCAGCATTGACGAAATGTGAGTTGCCTTTTCCTCAGGAAAGCTTCATACACCTACCAGCTCACCTTCCCTTGGTCCACAAAAGTGCAAAGCCCTGCCATTCCTACAGGCATTTAGTGGATGCGACACAGTATCCGCCTTTGCTGACCACGGAAACAAGAGTGTGGAACATTTGGAACACATTCAACTAGGCCACACCAGTATTATGCTTCTTAATATCTACTTTCAGCTCTATTGAAGGTCAACTCAAGGTAATAGAACGCTACGTTGTTTTACTCTACGATCGTACATCCAGTGAGGAAAAGATGAATAGGACAAGGAAGCAGCAGTTTTGAAAGAAATGAAGAACAATGGAAGGGCTTCTACCAACTCAAGCTTAGCTTCTGGAATACATAAAGAGAGCTGCCTACCGGGCAGGTGATGTCTGAGCACAGATGTTCATAACTGTCCCCAGCCTACCGTGTCCTAGTGAATGGGGGTGGCTGCAAACTACCGAAGGTGGCGGTAAGGGGATTGGACAACATTTCCTAGAGATTTTCATGTCTGTCGTGAACTAAAGAGTTGTGACAGCAAGAAGGTCTGTAGAGGCCAGTGCCAATGTGCGAAAGTTGCTCTCAAGTGTACTGGTCTCTTGTCTGTGTGGAGACCTGTGTGATCATGAATGAAATCGTCTCTGTGCTAGTGTGGATTTGGAATACCTACAATAATTTTCACTAAGCATTACTGAATTGTTCTATACACGCAAGTTTAATATGGGTTTGATAAATTCATATCTTTTGTGTGCCACAATAAACATGAGTGTTTCACATAATTTTTTTATTAGTTCTAATTGTATTATATTTGGAAGAAGGTATAGGAAAGGTGGATAGAAACATATAAAAGGGGGGCAAACACAATATGGCCCTTACAATGAAAAGAAGAACACAGTTCACACTTTACACTGCTGCCAATGGACAAAGAGGTTAATAGTTGCCTCTTAAAGAAAATTGATCGTCACTGCCCAATCCCCCGACCTAGGTTTCATTCTATTGGATGGTCTTTTTTCCTCCGTTTACTCCCATACCTCGTGCGAGCCGGGAGCTGAGTTGGGACTGCTATGATGAACGCTATTATCTACTATAGGAATACAATTTTATATGTAAATGTTTTCCGACCATGTGTTTTACGTGCTTTACTTACAGAATCCTTAATATACTATAAGTTGTGAGGACCGCTTTATGTGGCTACTAAAGGCATCCAAATTTCATACAATTTCTGGAGAAGGGCTTCTGATCCCTCTTTTTGCTTGGGGCCCAAGACGTTCAAAATAACTTTTTTTTTTTCTGATCATCCTTATTACACAAATAAGGTTTCTTTATCACTGGATAATATCATAGAACCTATAGAATAAAAATATAGACGGTTCCTAACTTTCATTTTTAATTGCTGACCGAAAAAAAGTCAGCATGTTCTTCTCCTCCAAAGTTCCTAATATGTTGTTATTAATCATAATGACAAAAATAAACCTCCTTCAAATAGGTTCTAAAGTCATCCGGGGCCTAAATTTTACCTGGTCAGGACCTCTGGACCTCCTGAGCCTCCTTCCCTCCCCCCTCTTTCAAAGAATTTCCGGAGCCCTCACCTGATTTTAAAATTTAAATTGTATTCCTATATAAGTTATTTGAAGATTTTTTAACCGTACCATATTTGAAAATAGAAAGAGGATTGAATTAAACAAAAAGGGACGCAAATGTATTCCAAGGGGGTTAATTCTTCTCAGGGGACAATTACTATCCCTCCTCCTGAAATCACCCTTCCCCATTTATGCCACCACTCACAGCCTTGTCAATCCCTGTAGGAATTCTGGGCAACTTATTAATATTAAATCTTCAGAATGGCCTTTTAATCGTTTATTTGATGATTTTACAACACTGTATTCTCTTTTTTCCCTTTTCTCACTCCTCCCTGAAGCTTTCATTAATTATAGTGTGGTAGTGTTCATATTAAAATATAGCTAAATGATTGCCCTAGTAGGTTTTAATTTAGAGGAACACAAAATAAATATACGGCTATATTTTCAGTTAGTTTTAAAAATGTGTTTTATGTGGTTGCCTTATTCCAGTGAACCATAGTTGTGAGAAGGACGAAGAATAATTTAAATAGTTTTATTACAGATAGTGTACTTACTCAAGATATTCTTTTTGCCAATAACTTTGATAATATAGCCAGATAAAATGTTAGCCACAAAAACAGCTGCTCCCGATATCATCGAGTTGATGTACATTGAGTCTTTTATTAGATTCTGAAAAATAAAATTTAAATAATCATTATCCTTGAGCGGTAGGTCTATCACACTAACATTCAGACAAAGACTGCACACTTATTAGTAAATATTGTGGGCTCTGCCACACAAAATAGTATCATGCAAATTACCCAAAAGAATAGTTAAATGCTATCTTGTAAGTCCCGATAATACAACATTTTAAGTTCCTAAATCAGGGTTTCAAGAAGTCACAAGTGAAATGGGAAATGGAAAGTATACCGATGGGCTGGTTTGTTTTGGGCTGCTACAACTATTTCATACTAAAGTAAAACTATTAATAACTATAAATGATAACCGGCCTCTCGGTGTAGTGGTCAGTGCTGGTTCACCCCCTCGCACCCTCATACTCATACTCACTTTCATCATCCCTATACTGGTAGCCTGATAATTGTGCCTCGAATGGTAGTAATTTGATAATATTATTCAACCGTCCATCTCTCTTTCTTTGCTTCACGCCACGTAATGATCTCTCTTTATTTGCTCATGTACACTATATAGTCTTGTTAGTCGGTAAGTAGTTTCTCGTGAAACAGTCAGACTCGTTACCCGTCCGTGACAGTGATCATGAGGAGGGTAACATACAACGGTAAGCTATTACCCAATATTATCCGGTGTATCATCTGGACCTTAGAAATGGAGTGAAACAAACGCCATGATTAGTCTGATCAAGGAACCCAATGGATTACGATTCAAGAAAGTATAAGTTTACTACAGATCATTGTATCATCGCAAGTATCAATGATTATTACAGGTTTATTTCTCTCGTAGAATGAATGGGTTATTTCCGTTACTTAGATAATGAAGAGATCATTCCACCACCAGAGTCAAAACCCGACTCTCTATTCATTTTTGACGATATCGTTCGGGATGAACATTATAGCATAGAGGCTTATTTCAGGCTTATTTATGCAATGATAGGCATAGGGTTATATGCTGTTTTTATCTATGTCAAACAAATTATAGGATTCCTAAACAGATGTTGATAGATATCTCTAACCTTTCATCCTCTTCAGGATGGATAGTACCAACTTGAAACACGTCTATGAAGATCATTGGAACACCTATATGACGTTTCAAAAGTTATAGGAGATGTGTTCGTTTTGCTGGAAAACAAATACGATTATGTCTTATGCAAAGATCATGATAATTATTGAAAATTGTTTATAATATTGTGGTTTTGATACCTTTATCATAGTTCTAGTTTATAAATATACATAATTTCGTCCATATTAAAATCCGGTAATTGTCTCTACAATTATAGATACGATACTGCAGAAAGGGATGGGTGTCTAACGCTAAGCTGTTAAGGAAACTACGAAGCATAATCGAAGAGAATAATCATCATTAACACACCTGTAACGTGTAAGGATGTCACTAACAGTCTTACGTTGATAGGCTGGATGAGAAACAAAGTAACGCACAGCTTATAACTCTTAAAGTTGACAGGGATATGATATAAGAGTGGATTGATTACCTAGCCGGGATATTAGAGAATGATTGAGCAAACTATGTAGACTTTGAAAAGAATAGCAAGCAAGGAATAGAGGAGGTACTTAAATCGTATCGAAAGCATGAAGGTCAGCTACGCAAAGGGAAAACAGATTTAGATTCTTTAAGTCCTAAGCTGCTAAAGTTGGAAGTCTCTTTTAACGTGAAACAGCCCGTCTACAGCTAATTGAGCAACCAACAGTCTACCTCCCATACGTCACCTGCAGAGGTACAGCGTTCTACGAGGCTGATTTCGAAGCTCTTATGTCAAAGAACAGGATTAATCACTATTCATCGTAAAGAAATGTAAAGTCTAATATCGTTGTGTCGTAGAATGATTCAATATAATGCTCCAGAATATAATGTGGACAACAATTACGGTTAAAGGAACATATAGATGGACTTATATAATCAATTCTTTACTCGACGATTACAACAAAACAGCGTGCTTGACTATTAAGATGATATATATTTTCTTTAAAGACGATGTATTCTACATATCGTCTATCGGCCTTCTAAGCCGATGGATCATACATCAAACAAGTTTAAAGTCAGTTATATCGTTCATATTACCAGACATAAGGGCATTTTCTCAAAACGTTACACAGCAAATTGGTTGGTAAAACTGTTTAATATACGAAATATCGTTGTATCGAATAAATGAATGGGGAAGATTTTATGCTATAGAGCTAAAGAAAACGTCTCATCCTAGCGTTTATCTCGTATAGAAGATCGTCAAACGCTTTGGTGATAGAGCAAATGGTTAGGGTTTGACTCTACACACAATTAGTGGATCGACGTTGTAGACATTGTGTAGGAGAGGGGAGGCAACTTGGAGGGGAGGACTGGCTCTAGCGTGTAAATAGAGTGCTAGACGTAGAGTTTCACCTCATTCGAAATGTTTCGCTGACTATATTATCTGTTTAATCAGTGAGTGACATCGAGATCGGTGATGGATATCTAATGTACAGCGTCAGTAATGAACAAAGCTACACGTAGATTTGAAATTCAGCCGTACAATGGCTGGAAAGCACGAGCCCAAGTATTTAACAGCCCAGTCAGGCCATGGAAGATTGCAACTCCGAGTGCTCGTCCTACCATCTGAAGAAGGGAGGAGAAACAGCTGACGTCCTCCAAGATCCACCCGAGTCATTTACTACTGAACAATTCGATCAAGAATTATGTGCAGAATTGAAAAGAGTCGAGCAAGAAGATTATAACCGGGTTAAAATTGTAACCAAATTGACAAAAGGAGAAATATATAATGTGTGACTGTTCGGGGAAGAGGAACAAAATATTGTCAACTCGATGGAGTGGACAGAGTAAAACTGCTGGATGAATCTTAGAGGTAGTTTTCAAACGTATCTCGCAGAAATGACTGTACTATCTGGGAGGGAAATTAAAACAAATATTTAAATGGTAAATGTGTATTTGTGTATTTTCTTACAATACACACGCTAAACGGTGATTACATTGCTTATTTTGACTTTCCTCTGCTCATAAAGCACTCCTTTGCTCATAAAGATGTGATTTAGTTATTAAAGCTATGGTAGAACACAGTCTTGGTGGAGGAAGGAAATGAAGGGTACGGAGGAAAACAGAGCACGGGCAGAGATTACATGGAAGAGCATAGTCTACTCTCTAGGAGGAAGAAAGAGCACAAGATATGACGTCATGCTGAAGCAAAGTAGGAGGGAGATAACATATTCTGTTCCAGAATTCACCGGAGAAAATCATTGCACGTGCCCGCCCTGGGACTTGGTGTCCTGGGTTTGGGGTCCTGTGGCTCAGGAGTGAGAGATAATGACGTCATAGTGTGGTTCTGTGGAAATTCTGGATCCTCCGGCTCGGGAGAGAGGGGAAGCCATTCTGGTTGGACCATCCTGTAGGAGCGGTGGCTAAGGGAGGATTAAATATACATCACCTGGCTGTATACAAACCATAGTCAAGTTCTATACTTCATTCATCAACAACAAGTGGCTCTAGTTAGATTATTTTTAATATATACTTACTACGACACACACAGATTCTTGAGTGTGTACATCCATTGATTTGTTTCCTGTAGAATCTGTCAGATCAGTCAAATTGTTTAAAGGATAAGTCAACATGTCACATAATGATGAACTTTGGATTGTTATGTTGTGGGTTATTTTGAGTTTGTCAAAATCTTCAAGGGTTGAATAAATTGATGGTAGCCATAATCGAACGGTGTTTAAGCTGCAAAAACAAATATTATGTGAGTTGATTCAAGAAAAACACTAACAAAATTATCCAAAAATAATGAGAAAAATACAACTGAAACACCACCATTAAATAAATAATTTAAATTTAATTACAATGCATAAATTACGGGTAAAAGGGGTTTAGAACAGATGCTGTGTAAAATGTGGCCATGTGTAAAAAAATTTTATTGCCCCATCTAAACTTTTGAATAGTGATTTAATTATATCACATTATTACATTTCACGAGTTAAAAGAGTTAAAACTTAGCTTGAGTTACCCTACACATTAAATATTTTCTAAAAGGTCTAATTTTACCGGCACATTACAGTTGTGTCACGATCACTGGCCAGGATGACCATCGTAATAGTTTACCTGGTCCACGATCACCAACCAGGAGGACTATCGTCATAGCTTATATGGGCCACGATAACTGGCCAGGAGGACTATTGTCATAGCTTATCTGGGCCACGATCACTGACCAGGAGGACAATACCAGATAATAGACATGCGGGTACATATGAATTTGGCCCCATATATCTTTTTGCCTTTTTATTAGTTTTGGTTGGTTTAGGTTAGGTTAAGTTAGGTTAGTTAGGTCAGGCTAGGTTAGACTAAGGGTACGGCCAGACTGAGCACGCGAGCGAGCGAGTGACTAAAATATAAAATAGAACACATTGGTTGTAATGGGAGGTGGCCACACTGGAGCGAGCGAGCGACTGAGCGCGCGCGCTTGAAAGATAGAACTGGTTCTATTTTTCAAGCGCGCGCGCTCGACCCGGTACAGTCTAGTTTACAGGCGCTAGGCAATATCATTGTATGTTGGTTCATTGAGTGCTAGGGAAACTTCTTATTTTGACATGATATTTGACTTTTTTCTATCAGTAATACACTTGCTGTTAATGGCCTAATTTAATTGGTAAGACCATAAATAATATAATGTACATATGTAAACCCGATATGTTAAAATACTTCAATATTATAATCAAAGTAGGCCTTTACAAATAAGAATCACCATTAGTTTGGAGAGAGTATGAAAAAACCACAACAATAAATAAGTTTTAAAAATCACCTTCAGTTCACTGAGCCAAGATTCGAACCTTTACCTCCTAGTCAAAAGCTATCGAGTGCAACGCACCATTCCGCCACTGGTGCGGCTAATCTGATTTTAAAACACTTCATTACAGTACCATACACATTTCTCAATTTATTAATTCGATGCACTCCTACTTTTTTCTTTGTTATAAATACACAATATTTTCTGTAATAATTTTCGAGGAACAGAGATGTACCAAGTGTCTTTGACAGATACATCTTCTCTAATAAACTAGGGTCTGCTAATTACGCGCTCGCTCGCACGCTTGTCAGTCTGGCCGAACCCTAACTTATCATTTTGTTGTGTCTTACTACATCTAATTTAATAGCCGAGGAAACTGCAGGGATGGATACAATATATATATATCTTCGGTATATCTCTGTTATTGGCGACCAAACCTTCTAGCTCACGGTTGTTGGGAAGTGAGGGGGAGGGTTTACTTGGAAATCCCTCATTATAAGCAATGCAGCGTGGGGAGGTTGGGGGTTTCAATTGACAGAAAAAAACCTTTCCTATCGGTATAAAGCCCTTTCTAGAAACATTAACTATTTCCACAATCGTATTTTTTTCAAGATTGAAGTTTACTAACGTTTCTCTATTCCTCACGCATTTATTCTTCAATTATTTTATGTTTAAAGTTTTTTACTCATAATTAATAAACAAACAATAAATATATTACAACATTAATTTTATACTAAATGTTATAAATTACATTCTTACTTGTTCTTAATCAGGTAATGGTACCACTCCTAGATCTGCGCCACAACCATCATCTTCAAAGCTAGAGGAATGGTCATTCAAATTTAACACTACAATGTCATGAAGTTTTTCTATAAGCCCATCTATGTCCCACATTGTTGCTTCTCCTTCTATTACACGGTGCAAATGATTTAGACAGTGTTCTTTTGTGATATTTCTCCCTCCTTCTTCTAGTAGGCGGTGAACATCATAAAGTTTAAATGTATTTTTTCTTGAGCATAACACATTTTAACCTGACTCCAGATTCCTTCAATAGTATTAAGCTCCCAATGATAAGGCGGAAATGGAAGAACTTCATGTCCAGCCCTTTTAGTGATCTCGTCAATAATATATTTACGCTCATAATTGCTTTGTACTTTGTCCAATATTTCTACAAGCTCCATACTATTCATGGCTTTTTTCCAAGAAATACCTTTACTGGTGAGCCAGGACTGAATAATAATCGTGTTGGAATTCTCTCTCTGATCGTAGAATGAATGTATGCATTGTCTAAAACTATGACACTGTTTGATGGTATATTTGGAAACAACATCTCTTTGAAATATTTTTCACACATCTTTCCATACATTCCATCGTGATAGTCACCATCTTTTTTTCCATGAAAAATAAGCTCTGCACCGGGTATAAAACAATTTTGATTACATGCATGGACGAGAATGACGTGCCTGCCTTTTCCAGAGGGAAGTCTATTTCCTGTATTTAGGCCTTATCGTCTTGCTTGTGAGAATGATGCAATTGTTGTGTCCATCCACGATTTTGAAGTCGTGTGTCTGGATTTGCACCAGGTTTCGTCTGTGAAAACAATATTACTGTTACTCTCTCTGTGCTTCTTAATAGCTCTTAAGTAGCAATGTCGCCCCGAAATAATATCATCTCTGTCTAGAAGCAAAGAGTTACTCTTTCGTCAAATGAATTCAAAGCCAATATCCATAAGAAACCTCTGAAGTGTCATCAATACAAATTATAAAGGTCACTATCGTTATCAAGTAAAGTTTTAATCTTCTTTAGGGTAACTAACTACCTAGGGTGTCCCATAGGTACAATTTGACCTTTGTGGAGAGAGTGTGTATTGTGATGATTACGTAATATTGTGTCGCTCTCTGGCTGTTGGTTTTCCCCTTCCCTCTCCCTGACTCCAGCCCCTACCCCTTTCCCCTATTTGTATGTGTTTGTTCCTGTCCCCAATGTGTGAGCATTGGTTTGTGCATATTGGGTCGTATGTCTGGGTAGGATAGGGACTTGCGTTGGAGTTTATTTTATTTATTGGTAGGAGGAACGTACAGTCCACGGCGAAGGCCACGCATCGGTCGGGTTTGGGAACGAGCGCAGGAGCCTCCCCCTTCCTTACATCCTCCTCTGTCTGTGCCATCGCATATAATAAGCTAAGTTAGAGTGCAAAACCGCAGTGCCTTTCACTTTTCCCCCTCCCTCCCCCACCCTTACTTGGGAGCTCCGTGTGTCAAATACACCTGGTGCTGGGGGAAAGCGACAATGAACCCATAGCTAGAGTTGTTAACCCTAGACTTGTTGCGGTTAGCAACAACCCTATTGAAGAGTCACTAACCGCCACACCCCAAGTTCTCTTGTCACATATGAAGGTCCCGGCTCAGATGTGCTTTCTAACGCTCATCCAGGGCCAATTTTTCGGAAACAATCCCTATTAAAACAGGTTATTTTATGTTTCAGCGCTCGTCGTGTATGATAACACAAATAACCAAATGTGTACCAGCATTTGCGCTCGGTTTAAATGTGAAAATATATCTATTAGAAACCTTGTTACCAAGATGTAAATTAAAATATATAGGTAGTTTAAGAATCAAATAGCCAAAGCTACTATTTATGCATTTAGTGATGATTACTCCAGTTAGATATCATTGACACCTGGACACGGGAATTTAACCCGGGACCTTTGGCTCAGCAAGAAACAATTATTATACGCAATATAGAGTTCTATCTCTCTCTTTTTAATAACCAGCTGAAGCAATAATATAATTTATACGGTTAGTTATTATGTCGGTATACTTAAACACGTTCAAACACTATATATATTCGTCTTAAAATCATATACCCTCGCCAGAGCGTTAATTGCGTTAAACAGTTTACCCGCAACAAGGATTTGATTCCAACTTTCTCTACAAGAAATAGATGAGCCTGACACTTTGATGGCGTGCCCACCAAGATTAGAACCTTGGTATCTTTCGGTGGGGTCGTAGGGATTTGAAGCCCCGGCAGAGTTTGACGGTAGTGTGTGACTAGGCGAGATGTGTACCGGCATTTTATTGGGGTTGAAATGTGAAATAATTAGTGTTTATCTGCCTATCAACCCTTGTAGGGATTTAAACCCTCCTACCTCCTTACGTCACAGGGCGAGATGTGTACCTACAATTTTGTGGTTGGAAAACATAAACATGACCGCAGAGGGTGGATAGTGGACCTTTATGTCATATCGGACCCCATAACCACCAGTGGGGTAACACGTCTACATTCGCCGATCGTGTGAGCACGACTGCGGTGTAGCGGTAAATCCATGATGTTTTAGATGAATCAGGCAATCACCGATGAGGAAACCATATTATTGACCAATAAAAAGACGACATCTTTACATGCGGCACACCCCGTTGAAGCGACTATAAATAGACCTTGAAATCACAACATTCGGTCATTCTAATTAATAATTGCGGCGGATAAACATTGAAATGAGTTTCGGCACCCTGAAAAATTGGATAAATTCAGGTATGTTTCAAATCGCTTTGCATGCTTTAATGGTAACTATTTTGGTTATTACGTCTATGGTGTACAGAGGTATTTGCTCTTTTGATAGAATATCAAGAAGATGCACCCCCGGAGCCTGCAGCGCCCGATAGCTCAGACCCTTTAGCGCTTTTTAGCGAGGACGAAATTTTCCTGGCAGATAACGACTGGTCCATGGGTAATTAGCGGCCTGCTATAAATTTTAGAGAATTACCAGTAGTTTTTTTCCCACGATAGTAATCAATATGTATTTATTTTATCTCAAATTATTGGGATTCGTACGGGCTGGACGCCGGTCTGAGGGACCACGCAGCACCCGCAGTGGATTTAGCAGCTTGTGTGTGGGCGCTGTCCCTTGAACGCGGCGAGGTGGAGGTGTGCCCTGTACCGGACCATCTTCTATAAGCTGTCGGTGCTCTGCCCCACGCTGCAGACTTCACCCTGCCGGCAAGTTTTACCCCACAGGACCCTGCCGCAGGCTCTAGAAAGATTATCAACGGTTTTCCAAATGTTTGGGGTGAATTGGACGTGATAGACTACCCAATATATAAGTTTTCCCCTCTTTAATTAATAGAGAACATATTTTAGGACCATCTACATGTAACAATACTATAGCCACTAGCTTAGAAATAGACAGCTTAATACACAAGAATTATTTGCATCCTCTCTCCCCCAAACCATCGTTGTTTTGCAGGCATACCAAAACCATTTGTAAGCTGACCGTTTAAAGTTTAACTAAAAGAATATTAGCTCTTAGATTCATAGTATAGAAGGTTACTATCATTATAAACATTCAAATAACAAAAAATATAGATAAAGTTATAATTGTTGTTTTAGCCACGTTTGCAACGTGCTGAATCAAATTCAGCCGCAACCTTAGCTCATTCGATAGCATGTCTGAATACTAAACTAAGGGTCCCTAGTTCGATTCCCGACATGGCTAAAATGCTGGTTTGATAAATTAACAGCGAGCGGACCGTAATTTTTGGATGTCCTAGTCTTACGTTATACGCATTTTATGAATAAAAAAGTGACCCAAGCTTTGGGCTAGAAAACAGTAATGGGTCTAAATTAATTTATCAAAATTCAATAAAAAAAATTGTTTTATTTTTTCTAAAACCAAATTATTTCTACCAATATAAAACTTAATTCTGACCATTAAAAATTACCACTCTAAATATAAAACTACTTTCTAACATCAATATTTATTTTTACCAATTGTGTTACATGGTTTAAGACATGTTTTACCCAATACATGACATCTAGAAACCGTCAATTTAGAGCCGAAAAAAGTTGTGTGTTCTACTGAGCAATTATATGGTATATGATTTTAAAACCAGAATAATGTAGATCTAGTGTTTCAATGCATTTTAAATATACAGGCATTCAACTATATTATTGCTTTAGCCGTTTATTAAAAAAGAGATAAACCTTATATATTTGCGCATGCTAATTTGTTTGTTGAGTCAAAGGTGTCAGGTTCGATTTCGATCATGGCTGAAAAATAAACATTGGTGGAATGTAGGTTTAACTATCCTGGACTGTATTTTGTACCTATCCTAGAGTTCAAGTGCATTTTATTACACACACTTTGCGAATGTTGGTATCAGTTAAAGAAATTATGTTTAGAAAAATTGTAACAATATATTATATTAATACCAAAAGTAGTTTGAAATTTAAAAGTACTATATATTTTGTGGTATCATTTAAAAGAGAAAAAAACGTGCATAAGCTTACTGAAAATAAAATAAATATGATTGGAACTATTATATTTCAAGTGTTTACTTTGAAATTACCAACTATTGGTGACCTCGACATTCCAACATTGCCAAATTTTATATAGATTTGAAAGAAGAATGCTCATGGAAAACAAAAGAATGATAACGCTTTTGCACAATAGTAAGCACGCAGTTCCCTCAGCATTGATATTAGGTGTATTCTTCACTTTCTGTTTTCATTAAGTTTGAGAAAACATTTACAACCATCCTAAATGGGGCGCCATAATAACTGTGGATGAGCCAGTACACCAGTACACCCTGTTTACATTTTATAAGAAGGAACTCGTGGGACAAACGAAACCTTTTAAACGCAGGTCATAACAGGTATATGTGGCCCAACTCTAATATACCCAATTTAACAACACAATGGTTCATGTTCGGGTATATATTAGCACAAAATGGGGAATAATTGAATGGCACAGACAGAATCTCGTTACATTGATTTTTTTTCACTGTTTGGTGGGTTAGCTTGAGATCAAATTGACACACCACATCAAATATTCTTTAAAAGGTTTAATTTGACAGTATACATGTATTTTTTTGTCACATATGAGCACAAACGGAGCACAAATAATAGAACCAAAATTGAGTTGGTAAATGTGGTGGGCTGAGCCATGTTCCTTTGGTGCTAGACAATTACTATACTGTATTAGTTTTGTGTTTCAACACAAAGTGTGAAAGGAACTCTTTTGTTGATACATAAAAACATTTCTTGATTTTGTACTTATTGTTTATTTAAATATTACAATTTCCTTAATGAACGTATGATTATATAATATGTAACTTATATGACAGTCGGTATATTATTTATTTAAAAGTAACTTACCTGTATAGCTTAAAAAAACTTTCGGGAAAATTATCCTATTCTTTAATGTGTGTTTTTATCTTGTACTTTATTGTCATAGATGTCACTAAAAGCCTCAGTTGAGGAAGAGGGGCAAATGGGGCAGTCTCCCCCCCCCCCCCAAGACGTAGATAATTTTAATAAAAACTTAAAAATCTCAAGTTGAGCTATAAAATTGAGCACTGAAGATGTGTTGAGTGAATGTAATCTACAAAAGTCTAAAAGATGTGTTGAGTGAATGTAATCTACAAAAGTCTAAGATGTGTTGAGTGAATGTAATCTACAAAAGTCTAAAGATGTGTTGAGTGAATGTAATCTAACAAAGTCTGCTAATTTAGCTAATGTCAACACTTTGCCAAGCGAAGACAGCTCCAAATAGCTTCCAGAGGCATCTACATTTATTAATTTTCATTTGAGAGGGTCCTCAGACTCCTCTTTATATTGCTAACTACACCCTCCAACCCTCAACCCCCCCTTCCTTCACCCTTAATTTATTTCTGGCTACAATATTGATTGTTTACTCCACCAAAGGAAGATTTCTGGGTGCGCCACTGCCCTACACTGACTGATTCCGAATTAAATATAGAGTATATTATTTGTTCTTATGGGTCTACCACAAAGCTTATAAACAAGCGACTGAAAATAAGAACGTTGATTTTTTTTAGTAAAATGTATGCAACATTATTGGGCTAGAGAGTTTTAAAAAACACTTTTATGTTAAAATAACCTAATCACGAGTAGACCCAACCAGGATTCAAACTCAAGTAACAGCATGCGTTTTATTTTAATATCATAATATAAATAGTTTGGTTTAATATTTAATGAATGTTATTTTGTGTGTTGCCACACTCCCTTTTTAGTTATGGAAATACATTAAATCAAGTGCCACGAGAGTTTAAATTTTTTAACAACATATTAATATAAACCAGTAATGACATAATATTTCTATACATAGTGGTAATATTAACGTGATCAACCTGCATTAATAGTAAATTAGATCCGGAAGGACTTCAAAATAGTTCACATGAGTTGAATCAACTTTATTTCTCTAATGACCATTATGAAAGACGGCTAGGTCCCTTTTATGCATGGCAAAAACTTGTCCAGTTTGTAAGGTTCTTTTATGCATGTGACATTTAGTCGTGCGTTGAAAGAACTGCTAGGGGCAATGAAAACATTTTATCAGTGTTGCCAATGTCTTGCGGTAGAAGATGGATCCGTGCGCGTTGTGTACTGCCTATCGGTCGGCCTTAATGGTGTTGAACAGAGCTAATGTTGAGAAAAATCTGTAAGATCGCGTTTGTGTCGCTGAGGAAAAGGTGAATGCTGATGCTACCGTGACTGTGAAGTCTTGGGATGAAGTTTTGGCGATGGGTAGAGAGGGTGGGGGAGAGGAGGGCTTAGCAGGTAGACAGTCTTCTCTGGCTATTGTGAATGAAAACAGTAAGTCAGGGACCGAACTAAACCATCGGTTCATTTTTAAAGTTAGCCTTAACTTGATTCAAACACTAAGATCATTTAGTTTAGTTTAACAATGAATGGTGGTCAGGGTTCAAATCCTGAATGGGTAAACAAAGGATGCATCTTTCTAAATGGTTTCCCTTTGTCCCTCCACGGAAATGTGGGTACATTTCCTCTGTTTTAGATATTTCTCATTATTAACACACTAGTGTCACTAATAAAAATATAAATATTAATTACACTAAGTGTATTATATAGAGATATGCCAAACTAATAGAGTGGAGTTAAACGGGGGGTGGATGTTAGGTATTTAAATCATTATCTCTACATGATGTCGAATATGAGCATTTGTTAATTACAGTTATAGCCTCACCTACATATTATTTTGATTACAAAATGACATCTGGACACGGGAATTGAACTTGGGACCTACAAAATAAGTTTTGATAGTTGTTATAAAACTAATTCGTTACGTCTGAACAAAGGGGCGAAAATACATTAAAAACAACATTTGACGAGAGAGGACATAAAATAGAGTGATTGAAAAATGTAGGTCTATACATGTGTTATGATTGGAGAGGTGGGATATTGATGTAGACATTCTGTGCACAAATACACATATTGTTAGTGTCCATCTGGATATGTCTGTAACCTTAACGAAGCTAATACAGTAGTGGCTCTCAAATTTAGGTATATGAGTCCATTTTAGATTGTCGGTGCTATTGTTTTTTTAAACTTTTGTTAGCACCACGTGTCGTACTACCTGTTCAGGTTGTACGCCTTTGTACTAATTACTCTAATAATCCCTAATCTAGGACAGACACAAAATCCATCTCTCGGCCATCAAATGTGAAAAGGTAAGCCCACATTCCAACAATGATACATTTCTCGACCATGCCAGGAATCGAGCCCGAGACCCTTAGCTCTATAGGTGGAACCACTACCAACTGATCTAAGCTTCGTAATTTTATAGCATGATTTTCTTTCTAAGTTATATCCACAGTCAAATTTATAGATTTTTTTTACAAAAGGGCTAATTTGGTTTTTTTTTTAAAGGTGGGGAGGGTGCACAGCATAGACTTACTCACAGAGCATTACAGCAATTTACAAATTTAACGACTTCCGTAATATATATATATATATATATATATATATATATATATATATATATATATATATATATATATATGTCGTAGGCGAATTGTAAAATTCGGCTTAATGCATAAGGTACCGCCAATTTACAATGAGCCAGGCTAATTGGAAAACATTATATTTGCTTATCAGCCTGATAACCTTTAGCCTTATTGCAATGAACCCATACAGTCCTAGTCTATTAGGGAAATGTAACTTTGTTCACGCATTCAGTCTAATTGATTCCAGGCTTATTGCAATACGCCCAAGATGGTGAAGTCTTATTAAAAAGTCTATAGCAGAGGTTCCCAAACTGTGGGACATACAATTATTCTTGGTGGTTTGCCGTGAGAAGCCAAACAAATCAAACGTTGTAAAAATGGACTCATAAAATCTAATTAATATATTACGACCCAGTCTAATAGAAGTGACCTCTAGATTTCTATGCTGATTGAGCGAACAAAGGTACATTTTCTTAATAACTCAAGGCTGTATGGGCTTATTGCGATAAGCATAAAAATTATCCATTTGTTCCCATTGATTTATAAAACGAACGAATTGTTGCCGTTGGTTTTCGGGCACGAATTGCATTCATAAAAGGACCCGATAGCAAATCAATCACTTGCAAACAAATATAAGAAAAGAGATGTATGTATATTATATTAAAATACCTGCCTATCCTATAATACCATGATACCATATCTTCCCACTGGGTCTGCCAGCCAATACCCTGAACACGGTTCTAGATTCTCCCATTCGCGCTGCAAGTCCTGGCCACCGTAATCTACGAGACTTGATTATTCTAACAATGCATGGCTATGAGTACATGGTATGTAACTCATCATTATCTATCCTCTACAATTAGTATGCTTTTTCACAAGTTAGCATGATATGTTTAAGAATACAACGTCAGTATTAAAGATAAAAATAACTTAAAGACAAAAAGATAAGGTGTTTCAGTAGGGTACTTTTAAATCTTAAGAGTGATATAGGCCTACAAATATATAAATGCATTTCTGAAACTATTTATTTTGATACAAAAGAAAGATAGATTAAATAGCCAAGCTAGTATATTTGTTAATTATGGTTATAGCTGCCTCTAAATATCATATTCCTTGAATTGAAAAATGACACCTGGACACAAGAATCGAACCCGGAACCTATAATAATGTTATGTATATTCCTGTTATAAGTAAACAGTCAATATATGGTCATTCCTACTAATACTAAAAGTTTCACGATTATAAATAAATTTAATTTAACTTTATTCAGTGTATTTATCAGGGTATCAGGGTGTTTCAAACATACACCTTAATATGAACAAGGAAACCAACATATTTCCATAATCCTATGACCAATCATGATTAAAACAATTTAACAAATACTAGTTATAATGATTATCACCTCATCATGGCGAGGAACTCTATTGCTAACATAAGCAATGCTGTAGTCAAGTAGGGTGCTTTGAAAAGTGGAAGAAGTTGTTTCCAACCCATTTCTAGAGAACATTTCACAGTTCTTGATTTGAATTTCTCAGACTGCTGTTCTTTCTCTTCTACGAGATTAATTACCTGAGAAGGACAAGATTATAAGATCATTACAAGAAGGTTTAGGATTAACATTTTGCTATTTGAAGAACAATATTAGAACTTTTTGAAACTTTCATAGAGAATTTCATTTATTTATTTTCGATTATAATTCATTGTTGCCATGCCCAAGCTACAATCTTTTATATGTTTACATACACAATGACCCGAGATACACTCGGGTGTAGTGCTCTTTAAATGTTTCCTAAAGCTTCCTTAGTACATAAAAAAATACTAGGTGTCAGCACTTCCGATAGTATAACTAAATAATCTTATTGTTCTAAATACTTCATCAACACTCTCATACCATTTGTGGGACTTATCAAAATAGCTTCCTCAAAAGCAACTTGGCTTGACAATTCCAAAGTAGGATCGATATTATTAGATAATTCTAGTTCAGAGCTTGAAGATTATTATTTCTAGATTTTGTAATAAAATGTACATCTTTTATTTATTTATTTGGTTACCTAAAGAATAAAAAAAAATCTTATATACAAAAGCCACCACACAAAGTTTTTTTAATTTTTCTTCTATAAAACAAAACAAAGTCAATATAAAATCTGAAAGATCATTAATGACTATAATAAACACACAAAAAAGTATTTTCACAGCAAAAATTCAAAATATTATAAATTTGTATAAATCTGACGGTTCACCATATAATTTCCTGCCGGTGTGCAATGTGCTTTTCTAGCACCAAGTAAAGACAGCATTGAGTAAACTTCAAAACAAGGGTGTGGTGGTAGCCTTGGAATTTAGTCAATCATTGACGTGAGCTAGCTCACACAAGCTCGCTCACTCAAAAGAGTCTTTGATGAAGAGTCGTTCATAAGAGTCATATCGTTCACCGCATGGCTGGCTCGATCCCAATCCCTTCACCCCTTCCCAATCCGTAACTTGATGAGCGAGCGCTAACTAGTTCTCACAATTCCCGTTCCGAGCGTGCAAATCTGTCCCTTTCCTTTCAACTAATGGACGAATTAAGTTTTATGTGTAATTTATCCGAATCCTATTGTGTTTGATTCTTTAATTCTATTACTTACTCATATTACTTATAATAATTAACCTTAGCATATAACCTTTAGTGTCCAATTCACAGAATTATGTCTAAGAGATGTTAAGAAAAATAGTTAGTTTAATATTGTAGGCAGTAATGCTATCTAGTGACGATAGTAGACATTTATAGTTGATTTTTTCTTAGTAGCGAAAGAAAAACGACAGAAGAGTCGTGAATGACAAACACTCCTGGCTCTTTCCAGAGCGGATGAACGAGAGTGAAGAGAGTCGTGAATAATGGTGGCGTGAATTACTCGCTTACGAAGCGAGAGTCGTTCGTTCACAGTTCGTTCAAGAGTCGTTCAATTTGAATGACTCGCTCCTGAGCGACCCATCACTAATCAATTGGCTAAATCGTGCTTTGAAGGAGACTCAAGTAACAAAATAAGATATCAAAACCATCATAATCGTCGGTAGTGAACATAAACTACTTGTCACTCTAATATATTTAAATATAGCGGTGAGATATAAACTGACGCACATGAATCTAGGGTGATCCGGTCGTATACTTACCCAGTCAGGATCTGAACCAAGGACACCTGGTGGGTACGATGTGGGGTGCTAGTGAGTAGTGATACAAATTAACAGGCTTATATAAAAATAACACTTATACGTGTTCGTAGAATAAAAGCATGCTAAAAATTGACAGTTTGTGGACCCCTGAACTGATCCAGAATTTCAGACCATCAGCTAACCCGACGCTGGATTGTACGCTATTTTGAGGCTGACGTTACGCTGACTTGTCGCACCCTGGAGACGCCGGAAACATTCGCGGGAAGATGTGCAGCAGATGAGCGACGTCAGACGCAGTGAGAACAACTGTAGCCAGTAAAGAAGCAGCTCGTGGTAAGGTACAGCCATTATAATTTTTGGAGTGGGCCTAATTATTCCTTACATTACCCCAGGGATGAATAAAACAACAAAGAGAGGGTTTATGACCCGAGAAGGTAAACCCCATCTACAGACTCCGTATTCGTAAGGTGCGTAGGGGTCCACCAGAGATCAAATCCACACTAACAGACTGAACTGTCTACAGAGTCCTAAAATATTTTGTGTAGTTACTTTTGTTAATAATTGTTCGGCTGGGATATTGTCTGCTTGCACCTAGCTATAGAAAATTTTCTTTCTAGGAGTTTAAATGGACGTTGTTTACAAATTTCTCATTGATTGGAATGATCCCGTGATTCCAGATACGGACTGTGTAGACTTAATTTTCATTTCTAAGGGCTATAAGGATGAAACTGGGGTTTTAAGTGTTTGCCTTGTGGTGTACATCCTGACAAAGGCCACTAACGATGTTATCAGTGTATTCGGTGACATGCAACAATAAATAAAAGGGGACCAAGGAAATGACTGTACAGTCATATTATAAAAAAGACACAATTGACATAGGACTTGAAGGTATAATTTACGACTTGGAACTGGTAATGGATAACGAAAGTCATCTGGAAATATTCACGTAACAAGTAACGACGAGGAGCTCAAGGAAATGATGGCGTGAATAATGTATACCATATAACTAATGGAAATACCCAGTGTTGCCCGGGTTAACCAGGCAATGGATCGCTTGGCTACCCTGCCAACTCATTGCTTTGCTCTAAACAGAAAAAACGTTCATTTTATGGTTAAAAAAATTTGTCAAAATTGTAAAATCCCGTCTTCGGTCTGCACATGTTCGTGTGCATAGGCTAGCTACTATTTTTAAATTTCAGACCTCTGGATGAAGTAGATATCACGCAATTTTCGTGACAAACATACAAACTATTATTATTATTATTATTATTGTAGAATCAGTGCCTTGTTTGGTTTGTAGTTAATGCAGTGTGTGTGTTTTTGTTGTTCCAAATAAAACCAGCCTGGAGTATTCCGTGTGCGTCCTCGAGCGTTTAGTCGTCCAATATTCCACTCCAATCTCCTCAATCGACTCGTGGTTCACACGGTGATGTGTGACTGACCCACTGGTCATGTTGCGATATTGTACTGGCCTGAGCGAGGTCGATAAAGTGGTTTGTAGAGAAGTAGAGTACCGTGAATGGCAGTAAAACAAGCATCATGCCTTACATCCGACAAGCTGTTCCTTTCATCTCCCCCACCTCAACTCTTCATTGTCAGCTTTGGATCAGAGCTAGTTGGATGAATAAAACCCCTAACATGGGGATAGAGACCTTGCATATCAATTAATTAGCAAACCTATCAGTAGACTGAGTGCTCTATCCACCATTTACACCTAAATTACAATCTCAAAATGTTGTCCTTTTCATACCAAGTGGTCAGGCATTCTACATTTCCACAATGGCTTTAATCATAATGTCAAGAACGGGCCTGAAAGTATTTATTTTGGGAATACAATATTGGATTCATAAACTTAAAATTTTATGTAGCATAGCATTGAAGTACTTACTGGATAAGTGCCGGGTTTTCCACCCGTATTCATGGCATGCATTTTTTGGAAAATCTCCATCGCTTCTTTATTTCGTCCTTGTGCCATAAGAAATTTTGGCGATTCATGAAAAAACAATAGAAGAATTCCTGCAATGAAGTTTGGCACGCTGCAGATTGCCAGAAAAACATTCCATGAATTGTACTTGATATAGCCTCCAAAAATATCCCATGACCAGGCCTGAGGTATGATCGACCATGCTAGAGCTAGAATAATAAATAACAAGTTTAGATAACAACATTCAAATAAAACATTCTGTTGAAGATACTATAATTCAAAATCTGTAACTAGAATTATAAATATATAGTTTGTCCTACAAGGTATACTTATGGCATAGTCCTGAAAGGGATGGAGGAGGCTAGTGTAGAAAGAGTAGTGGTGGTGAGAGTAAAGAGTATGTTTGATGATAACGTAAGTTATGTAAAGACGGAAAAAGGGTGGATGAAGTGGTTTCAGACAAAAATGAAGTGAAGCAGAGAAGTGGTCTTTCAACACTACTCTTTTAAATGGTGGTGGAAGAGGTCATTAGTAGGGTGGCAAGGAAACAGTTAGAGTATAAGATAAAAAAGATTAGGTTTACGGGTGGTTGATGGTGTTGGGTTAAAATAAAGAGGAAGTATAGGAATAACTACAGGAATTAAATAAGGAAATGAAACAGTCAGGGCCATTTTAATACATTAGGAAGTCATGGGCCCTCACTTCTTGGGACTCTCTTCTCATCCCCATTTGTGTAGCGTTATCTTATTTATACCATTTTTGCATTGACTGAAAATGTTAAAATTGTTACAAAAGCTATTTAAAAGGTGTTTTGTGGAGGGTATAAATAAACCCTTTAAAAATTGGAGGGATGGGATGCATCTAACTACTGAGAAAATTATTATTTTTTATATCTTGTAATATAAAACAAATATTTTTAGACACACAAGAAAAATGTAGTGAATTGAACAATAAAATTCTCTATTCTTTCGCACTTCAGACTACAGGTTACAGTGTTTCTATGATAATAGTAATCTTAAAAGTGAAACGTTTTGTGTTTACTTCAATATGCCCCGGCGATCAAAAAGGATTCTCAAATCCACACAGCGAATAATGATGAGAATGTACAAAGCTGGGGTTATTCTATAAGTAATATATATAGTTGTATAGAGCAATGTTTACAATCTAGTGGAACAGAGAATGTGGTTATTTCTCCAACTCAAAGTACTCAGTTAATAGAGAGGAAAATGTATCTAGTTGATCAGTACCCACATAATCATATAATAATTGTACTGTACAGTGGATAATATTTTAGAGGAGATTTGATAAGTGAAGAAAAGTTTGGATTAGCTATTCTTTGGACACAAATTTAGATTCAAATGAACACTACAATAGTTTTAATACATAAAACTATCAAACACAAGAACTCATTGCTTTCACCTTTAAAGAAGTATATGCAAATGACTAGAATAAAATTTAATTCTACAATACTGAAAATAATTCAATGGTCATTGTTGAAAATGCTACTTGGCCCATTGAAGAGAGTGCTGAAATTCAATCAGCTATCGGGGAAAATAAAATAGTAAATGATATTGATGATGAAAAAGGAAAATAAAACTAAAACTATTTTCTAGATCTTGTTTTCAAAGTAAAAAGAAGCAAAGAGAGGAGAGACGAGAGTTATATGGGTAAAACTAATAAAGTCACGCCATCTTGCCTAACTCGAGTGACCAGGAGCAGTGTCAGAACAGGTGATGATAGGAAACAACTTCTTGAATTGTTTTACAAATTAGATCATAGAGATATTTCTTACTAACTTCAATGGAAGAAAATAAGAAAAGTATACACAAAGAACAGTGAAAGCAGAAGAGGCCGATCGTTAAACTACTATTTCCCCAGTGGGGCAGCAAATTAAACATATGTCAGCTATTTTTAGCAAAGACACTTTGTAATGAAATATATTTTAATTTAATAATAATTTTAATAAAAAATTCCTACCCTTAGCATATTTCAAATGAATAGTTTCAGAACGTAGAACTTGTAGAGAGCTACTACAACATCTGCGCAGGCGGAAATTTTCTAAAGGACTCTGCGCAGTTTGTAAGGCTTTACTCCTACAGGTTACACACATTATAATAGAAAAGAAGTATTTTTAAACAATATATAGATTTATTAATAGAATAACACAAAATTAAGTAAATGATGGTTTTACAATAATATAGACGGATATGCATATGAATTTTATCCAAAAACAGTTAGGCTTGAGAATTGAGACTGTGGCTACAAGGGCTGTGCAGTCGCCAGGCCACATGTAAAAGCATTTCTAAAAAGCAGAACAATTAAATAATTAGTAATAGAAAAATGTAGAACAAGATGTACATGAACTTTTTATCAGTTTTACTTGATAGGGCCTTGAAAATAGAATCCGTTAAACATTTTGGATAACAAGCTGTTGATAACAGCAGTCGATGGCTAAGAAACAGGTGTCAACAAAAAAAAATACTATGGCTGGTCACATTCCCCTTTGGTACTGCCAGGGCATCCAATAGTACATAAAATTCTAATAGCAAGTGCATCAAGAACAAAACAAACAATGCGAATCGATCAAAAGGTAAAAAGTATTATTTGCGCGGACCACACTATGTCTCTAGTGCAGTTCCCTGGGTTGCGCACCGAAACTAATACTGCACGGGAAGCGTGACTACTTTACCAACCCAAAATACTGGTTTGTATTAACTGAATTGTAATAAGGAAAACAAATACAGACAACCTGGGGGTAGCCATCCATAAATAGAACTCATGCTCACGACGTACAAGATATCATGACAAATTTTGATTCAAAACAGATAAGAGGAACTTGGGGAAGTTTATAAGTCCTTAACTAAGACATTATAACTTTCTACGCCAGAGGCTCATAATGTAAAGACTGAAAGGTATATATATACATATAAACATAGTCTACAGGACTGAACTACAATATTTGAAAAACAAGCAAGAGAGTCGTCCCGCACTCTGCAGGACACTATAGTTAATCAAATAAATAAAGCTTTGACTTAGCTAGTCAGCAAGACTTGAAGTTGATTAACTGTCGACTAGACATACTATCAATTCGAAAGAATATACCAAAACTAAATGGATGCAAACAGATATAGCTCATCTTTATAACAAAAATTAGATTCTAAGTCATAAGGACTCGTCGATTACTTTACAATACTTAATAAACCGAAGTCTGTGGTTCCATCCGTAGCTGCGGTGAATTCCACGGCCTAGGCTTCATAGGTGGAGTTGAAATGCGTCATCCTGTCTAAGGCGGCGGTGTATCTGACGCCTCAGTCTTCATGGTCGACGTGACGATGCTGGAGTCTTTCCTTCAATACAGGGATACAGTAAACTGGCTCTAATGTGAACTGGGACATGGGCCCTTATATAGTTCCCAACCCGATACGAATAAATAAAGCGGAAAGGATGATAAACATAAGAGCATAGAAACGGAAGAGAAATTAACAAGAAAAAATCACTTGCGGGGAAATGGAAGGAATAAGTTTCCTTGGTTTACCACCAGGGTCATTGATGAGCCGTAGGTCTTTGCGCCGATGCACGGACGCATTTCTTCTCTTCAACAGCTCTCGTTACGATAGCAGGTGTGGCGGCCACCATTGACTAGTTTGGTACTTCACATGTGTGACAAATGAATCTATAGACATCTTGAAGAGGTGAGTAAACACCAAAGCATTATATATTCAAATATATCTGTTTTAATCATGTTATTTAAAATCTGTTATTATTTTTATAAGAATTTGTGATATAGATGTATTTTACTATATTTTCTTGTCAACAGCATGGCAAGCGTATATGAAATTATCTGACATCATCCAATGGAAAAAGCAATGTGTTAAAGTATTTTATTCATAACTATGATAATATCCGTCCTCTTCTTTGATATCTACTCCAGTATTTATCAAAAGACAATATTTTTGACCAACCATGTGTTTGAATGTAGGGAGAAACGTAATTTAATTAGACAGCATCTTCGGAGTGGACTCAAAAAACGTAAATATAGGTTCTTTCTTGCCTAAATCATTAAACTATTGAATTTTTTAATTGTAGCTATCCAATCTATCTGATTGACATGCTACAAACTCAATGCATCCACATGTGTTATTATTATTATTATTATTATTATTATTATTATTATTATTATTATTATTATTATTATTATTATTAGCACCGCGTCTTACTACCCGTTCGGGTTATACGCACTTACGCTAATGTGTAATGGTAGGGTGATTGTGAGATGAAATGAAGGCCCTACAGTTTAACGTGGAATCCGAACAACGGTGGAGGCCTGGCACATGTGTTAAGAAATTTTCTCACACACCTGGGTGGACATTTATTAATTTATGTTTACAACCACTCTGTGTTGTCAGCTTATATTTTCTTTTGTTTAATATCACCACATCTCTATTGTAAGTACTTGTAAAATATAACAACTTCGAAACACTCTCTTTCTCTCTCCCTCCCTTCTGGAACAAATAGAACATGGTGCAACTTAAAGAAAGAAAGAAGCCTCTGGAAGGGTTTATTTCGAACTATCAACTCAAAAAGAAGGTTATTTTATTCATCCTGTTCACATCCTTACTGAGAATCGGTCTGAGCTATACTAATCTCACAAGTCAAATTCAATCCACGACGCGTTGAACTATCTATCTTAAGCTTCCGTATCCTGGGTACAAAAATAATTTTTCAGGATCAAACACTTTTAAATTAATAAAAACAAGTTTCTACAAAATAACAAATTCTTCACATATAAGTAGCATTAAAACCGGACTCCTATTATTATCAGGCTGATAAGAAAATTGACTAGAAGATGAATTGGCAATTTGACTAGATTGTTTAGTCAACCCAATTAATCTTTTGTCAACCTTTCTATCGGTTATTCTTACAACAGTTATTTGTTTAAAATATTTTAATCATTATAGAACACGCTTTCTTTGCTAACTTGTTTTTCAAACAATTTAATTTAATATGTAAATAATTCAACTAATAAATTCTCTGTTAATGGCGTATCCATTACCTCATTACCTATTATTTTTGTTTATATAATCCTACTTGATAAGTCATATCTTTCATATAGTTTTTAAAATATTTTATGTGAAATTTATTTAAAATTTATAAAATTAATCGTCTAGTCAATTTGCTTATCAGCCACTCCTATAACCTGTTATGGCTTAAAATATTTTAATCATCACGAAATAATTTTTCCTTGTTTATCTGTTAGTTAAATAATTTCTAGAATATTATTATTGTAAAAATCTTACCAATTGCCTTTAAGAAATGTTGTTGTACTTATTTAAAATACAATTGTTTTAATTTACTCCATAATTCATCACAGAATGAGTTATTTCTGTAAATAAATAATCTTGCATGCTATTTATTCTTGATTTTTGTTTTATTTAATTGACTAAAAGAAGTTATAAACATCAATTTAAGTAAATGTAGCATCTAAGTGCATTCATTATATTAATATTATCATAATAAATTAACATTTAAAATAATGGTAGTAATAATTTATCAAGGAGTGTTACAAAAACGTTAAAAAGGCTTACAATTTCCTTTTGCTTACAGATTTTACTGGGGTGAAACATAATATCCAACCAATTACTAGTTTTTTGTATCTTTAATGTTAATATTAATCAAAGGTTAATTATTTTAACACTAAAACTAACACAAAATGCAATCTTTCACAATCATTGTGAAATGTTTCCCTTACCTTAGCTGAGTTGCTTGAATCCCTAACAGTGTTATACTATCTAACTAGATAGATCGCAAGACTCAATGGTTCTCCCAGTAAGTTTGTTTAGTTGTGAAACGCCGGCTAAGCCTTCACCTAACGCAATAATGTTGGGAGACTCTCTCCGGACCTCTGGGGGAATTATTACTGGATTCAGAGGTGCTGATATCTGAATGAATAATACTGGGAAGTCAGGGTTGCTTACACAGTAAAATAAACAAACAGTGCAATGGTACAAGCAGTGCAAATCACAATTAAATATACTCTTATAACTACAACTGATGTTCTCTCGGAAACGAAGATAAAACACTTTTTTGTGTTAAATAATATAAGTTTAAATTGGAGCTTTAAACCCTAATTTCAGTGTGAATTTAAAATAAAATATTTTTACTAAATTAATCATTTTAATCAAATTCATTTAATATTACGAATAAATGTAGCGAAAATGCATCAGAACAGGATTTTAAAAATTAATTATAAGAAAGTCTGATAAAAAAAATCATAAAAATATGGTGAAATTTCATAAAATATCAATGCTTACCATAAATAACTGTAGATATGTTAATATTTACTTCAATGGAAAACGTAAGAATAGTTGGAAGCCTTTAAGAATGAGTTTTTCATTGTTAGTATTTATTCTTGGAGCTTAAACTGCTTATTGCGATGTTTATTCACTTTTTATTTCATTGTACTTTTAAAAAATCATATCGATAAAAAGCTTCTCGTTTTTCTATCTCCCTGAATTGCACTATGGTTCTTTTTTAACAAAAAATACTCATACAATTAGCTAAGTACATAACTTAATTAATAAACAATAAAAATAAAATTTTACTTATAAATTCCGAAAATAGTAAATTAAATTTAATCTTTAAATTAAATTATAAACAATTAACTTAATCAGAGATAATCAGAATATACAAACAAATAAATGTCAACAAAACTGACTGTAGACAAATCTGGTTCAATCAGTTAATGGGAGGTTTTAAACTTACCCCGCTTAGTTATAATGACGCATCGGACTAAAACCATATTAATAATAACAATAATAGTAGTAGTAATAAATATAATAATAATAATAATATTATATTATTATATTATTATTATATTATATTATTATTATTATTATAAAAATAATACATTTGTTACAATATTATAAGAAGCTTTCCGGGCTAGTTTCGTACTTGAAATAATATTGTTTATAATTAAATAACTAGACTGAAAATATTAAAACTTTTACTCATTATTATAATAAAAAATAACGAACCATTAAGGAAAACAACAGAAGATTAAATAAGTCCCCTGTAAGCCACAACTTCCCTTCGTGTAACGGTTCCAGAAAAAACAGCTCGAAGTATGCTTTTTATTTCTAGCTAATAGCTATTTGTTTGTAGGTTCTATGAATGTTTGACCAATATTTTATATAAATATGGCATTTAAATGTGTCTAGTCATTCTCATGTCTTATGGTTTAATAATATTGGCCTACAGAATGTAATTGGCTGTCCATTTCAACTCTGATATATTTAATTAACTTAATCCAATATACTGTATATTTAATTGACTTCATCCAATATAATATTTTGAATTAAATAAATCTAATTGAAATGAATTACTTATTTATTTACCAGGTATGAGCAAATTCATGGCTCCAAAGGCTATTCCCAGGAACATAACAGCTGAAGCTCTATATGGCGCGGCGTGAACTTCTGCCACATACGTTGCTAAAACTGCAAAGGGCCCAAAGCCACTGCCGGACAAAAATATAATACACATACATAACATACTCATAAATAACCTCACTAACAAATATTTATAAACAATGCAGTGCACGATATAGAGTTATTCCCCAATAGCAACCTTACTAAGGCCCTATATTTTGTATATGCAATCACCCTAGGAACTAATCTTTGAGGATTGGCTATGAAATTAAAGTGGAAATAATAAACCTAAATTGAAAAGAATGTCCGTTAGATAAAACTGCTTTTTCAATCAACATTTAATATTTATTCTAGTACGACAATGCCATTTTTTGTTTATCTATTTGCATTAGTTCTTACTACCCATCCTGGATATTCTAATGTAACTATATTAAAGGGGTAGGTATGGGTAAGATAGACTTTTAGAGTAAATAGGCTTGCATTTACATCGAAGAAGAGTGTGAAATCATTTAAAGAAACAAAAATCTCAATATACCGAGCCAAGTTTCGAACCTTGTACTTCCTGTCACCACCAGACCAGGAAATTCTGGCATTTATCTGTGCGACCACCGATTTGGGTTATAATACTATTAATAATAGTATTTGTCATCACAGTGAGTATTCTTACTATCACAATCACTCTTACATGGCCTACCCTTTTCTTTTGATCCACACACTCTACCTTCATATATTTGCTTCGTAGCTCGATCCACACTCATCCTCTGAACATGTCTAAACCAACGTAAGACGCTTCTTTCACGTTGCCTTATTGTATTCCCTTTCAAACCGCACTTCTTCATCTCCCATTCATCACTGACTCTGTCCACACGAGTTTTACCACATACATTTCTTAGATATCTCATTCCAACTGCGTTCATCATGCTCTTGTGTTTCTCCTGACAAACCTAGGTTTCACATTCATAAAACAATGTTGATGTCATCACACATTTATATACCACCATTTTTACCTTTTCGATACTACTTCATTCTGTGCAATAGTCCACATGTATCCATGTAGGCCTATACTCTGTGAGATGCATTCACCCGTCTGTTGGTTTAACCATCTATCCGTCTATTTTTACAGAACACACTGACCAGATTAACAAGATCATTCACTTGTTCTAACAGTGTTTCCTTTGTACTAAGCTGACAACCATTTCTTGATCTGTCCTTATCAAAAACTATCACCTCAGTTTTGTAGACATTTATACGAAGATCCATTCTGCTGTCGCCACACTCTAACAATATAATACATCCTGCAAGTCGCTTTCATTCTCAGCCATTAATATATCATATGCATGTATCAGTACTCTCACATTCACATTGTCCAATTGTACATTAACCGTGTCGCATCCTCATACACTTATCAACGGAGACATTCAACAACCATGGAGACATAACATAACCTTGTCTATCACTCTGTTCACTGGCAAACCATTCGCTCAAAGCTCCATCCACCCTAACGCACGCTTTACTACCATCATACACTTCCATAATTGCACTTACTAGCCATGCATCCACACCATGATCTCTCAGAACATTCAATAACATACTATTATTCACCTGATCGTATTCTTACTTCAGATCAACAAATGCACAATAAACTTTCTTCCTTATTGGCATACATTCTCAATCACTGGTCGTCAATACAAATACCTGGTCCTTGCAACCTCTACCTTGCGTGAAGCAACGTTGCACCCCATCTTTTTTGAATAAAATTTGTTAAATATCTTTAAATGCTTCACCAAAGAAAAACTCTAAATATGTGATAGTAATACCTAATATGGTCAACTGATATAACTTGATAATAACATATTAAAAACTTAAGCTTCCGAAATACAAAAATTAAAAATAGTAATCAATGAGTAAAGCAGTTATCAAAATAAATGGTCTCTTCTTGTTTTACTTCAAAGAAAATGTGATTAGAGTGCAAACATTATATCAAAAATAATAGAGCTATGGTGTAGGTGGGGGGGACTACTAAATGTCAGAGCCAAAGGTCAATTTATTTATTTTTACTTTGGCACATATAATATCTCTCGAATCTTCAGAACATCAAACGTAAGAATAAACTTGGATATCTTATGAACATGCTTTATAATATCTCACTAAATATTATACACAGTGTTTTAACACTAACTATGGACTAAATGACCTCTATAATGTACTGTATGTCAGCATAGAAGAATCTAGTGTGCTTTCTAAAACTTTCTCTTTACCTTGATGCACTTAATGGTTGGTTTGAATATTAAAAGTAATGGTACGTTACAACAACAAAAACCTTATCTTTGCATTTGAAAAATGACTTTAGCACACCCCAACTAAAATTAAAACCCAAGAAGCGGTGTTGCCAGTTTTTTACTTGATAGTTAATAATGAACGATTACCACATACAAATAGATTCACATAATAAATATAGAAATGTAGCAGAAAGATTGTATTCTGTTTGGTGTGTATTTTTTCTATAATAATTATGAACCCTTAAACCAAAAATCATAATATTTCAATAATTTTCATTGGCTTTTTTTTACAAAAGTTGTTAAAATGAATTCTTTACAAAATAATAGTTTGTAACAGGAATATATTCATTTAAAATAGTTGAACAAACACTAGTATGGTAATATACTAAGTAGAGAAGTATTAATTTGTGTATAACACTCACACAAAACCTACAAGAAACCTGAGAACAAGAAGTACTTCGTATGACTGTGAAAAGCTTGATAAAACACAGATGACACCATTCAGAATGTATCCATTCACAAGAATTTTCCATCTCCCAAATGAATCGGAGAGGAAGCCCCACATTCCTGAGCTGCAGACCATCCCTGTATCGTAATCAGAGATATTAAAACAAAAGTTAAAATATTCACACCTAGATGTATTCAGAAAGCTGTGCTTCAAACTGTTAATTAGGACACAGCTCAAATTAAGCTTTTTGAAGTCAGTTATAAGCATATATTAATTTTAGTAGAAGTTTAAGCTGTCTATGTTAGTTTAAAAATATGCAAGAAGTTTGGAAAGATATTTATAAAATTGCTTAGTAATATTTAGATTTAAAAAAAGTCATAAGTATGGACTAATTGTTCACTAATAAGATGTTTGAAAACCCAATGACTATAACCTTTATATTTACTAAATTAAATTAATATTTATATTATATTATATTTTATTAAATTAGCCTTCTCTCATTGTTGACTCATACATTGTGAAGCTATCCTTTTCTACTATCACGTCCTATCATCCTAAATAACCTCACAGCGTTAAATGTATTTAGTTGTGGGGAGTCGACTATCTCACCTCCTGTCTCGTTTCTGTCGGAGAGACGGTCATTCACCTCGAGACCTCAGGTATGGGGACAGGACTCAGGTGTTGAAATTATATGAGAGAACACTAGGGTGAACCTATGGGACAATCTGACAGGGATCTAACACTATGGAATAACATGTGACTCGCATGTGTGTTAATATGTACTGTCAATACTTTGGACATTCTCTACATAATAAAAATGCAGAAATAAATTGATAATTACAAAAAAAATTGCACTCTTAAATTTCTAACAGTGTCTCTGGTATTTCACCTGGCAGGGAACGGGTTGGATGTCATCAGATACTCTAGAAACACATAATAGATTGAAACAAGGGATGCACTTTCCCCATTACTTTTTAATCAAGCCTTAGATTATGCTACTAGGGTAATGCAAGGGAGTAAGGAAAGGTTGGTAAACTGATGGTTTAGTTTTTTGGGAAATACCTAGTAAGGATGCTGTTGCAAGAAATGCAGACATTACTTCAGAGGCTAGTGAGGAAATTGGTTTAGAAGCGAACGCTGAAATTACTAAGTATATGATCACAAAGAGAACACAGACTGAGGGCTATAATTTAAATATTACTTTGAACAACTTATCATTTGACAGGGTTAATGAGTTTAAATATTTAGAAACAAATTTTACTAATAATAATGACAATAGATTGGAAATTAGAAAAACTATACAGTCAGGAAATGCATGCCATTACTCAGCCAGTGAGATGTTAACCTCTCACCTGCTGTCTAGGAATGTAAAAATCAGAATATAGTAAACAATAATTTTACTGGTTGTACTCTATGGGTGTAAAATATGGTTTCTTACCTTACAGAATGAAAACAAATTTAGGGTATTAGAAAACATAATGCGTATGAATATATTTGACCCAAAAAAGGATAAGGTTACTGGGGATTAGAGGAGATTATATAATGATGATTTTATACCCTGTACTCATCACAAGACATTGTTATGATAGTCAAGTTTCGTGGATAGATTACGGTGGTTAGGACTTGCAGCGTGAATGGGAGATTCAAGAACCTTGTTCAGGGTACTGACTGGCAAACCCAATGGGAAGATACCACTGGGAAGAGCTAGACGTGGATAGGGTGTAATGAGGTGGACTGGATAAAACTAGCTCAGAATAGGGATAGATGGCGTACGTTTGTAAGTGCAGCAATGAACTTGAACTTACTAGTTCATGATACCATAGAATAAGAAAGTCACTGGTATGTTACAAATTGTTTCGCTATCATGGTAGCGAGGCGTCAGAGTTGGCAGGACAAGCTTAGCTATCCCCAAATATTTTAAAAAAGGAGAGAAAACACCACTTTACATAAAACAGATGTAAAATTAAAATTGTAATGATCATTACGTAAAAACGTAGTGACATGTTAGCAAGCGTGCGAGTCGAATGTGGCCGTTCCTTTAGTAAGATAAGCTGATGTCTTTCTACCTAACGGACCCGGAGAATCAGGTCTGCATGTAGCTAGGAGGGTAATGCGCGTGCAATTAATCATCTCAGCCACTGAAGGCGACCAGTAAGCCAGCTATCCCCGCTTCATGATTGTTAAATTATAACCATATATAGGGTGTTTAAAAGATATATTTTTTTGTAGATTAGTTTAGTTTGTGATTGTGCCTTGAATATTATTATTTTATTGAGTTGAATAAATAATACTGAGAGTCTGATTGGTCGCGGAGGGGCCCTATAACCATTATGTACAGTACATACATATTTCAAGTCCAAAGCTGTTTTATGGACGCAAAGTATTATTAATCAGTATATTTTAAATGTGAATTAGCAAAATAAAATACTTTTATTTTATTATTTATAAACAAAGTGTAGCTTTTGGAGTTAAAACAAGGATATTTAAAGTTCAAATTCTGTCCTTAAACCTCTTCAATATGGAAACGTGTAAGTAAGAAAACTCATCATGGTGGTTTGTTTTAAATAATGTTTCAGAAGAATGTTTAAAATCTGGTAGTAAATCAGGGATCGTTCACATTCACTTATAAAAGTTTGAATAATGTTCGTAGAATTGTATACTCCCTGTGAAAATGGATGTGGAGCAATTCTATTTCAAATAAGGTTGGTGAGCTTCATAAAAATAAAAATGAGACAGATATAAAACAAATCTGATGATCTCATAAACAAAATTGATGCTTATCAATTCAGTAACAAACAGCCGTACTGTGAAACATAAGGAATCTCTTTCAGGGTACTCTTATTCAATTAATTATTAGGCGTTGCCTCTGAAAGTTATATCCTAATATTTATTTCAAGAATTTGGTTTCAGCATTAAAAACACATCTAATTAGCGGAACTTTTTAGAAAGTCCCCGTCAAAAAACGAATAGAGTTGTGGGTATTCTAATCAAAATCTATGCACTCAATCATGCGATTACAATAATAATAATAAAAAAATTAGATATATAAATTCTGAAAAGAGTAATCAATCAATTTTTAAAAACTAAACACAGTATTTTACAATGATTATTTTACTTATAAATAAACCAGGGATGTCATAACACATTAACAATAACGAATAACAAAAGTGACCTAAGGCAATTGTTGTGTGTCAGTAATTATCTGATAGGTTTAAAGTTCCTTCCTCTTAGCAAACAGCATCGCATCATAAATTGATGACGAGCAGGATCAGCCGAACTTGCATGATGTTTTCCGAGCTAATTTTTGTAAGAAAAATCATAATAAATATTATTTATTATCATTAAACTAGTAACCATCAATAAAGAACCTTAGAGATTATAAAAATAATAAGGTATGAAAATAATAAAACGCTAAGCTACTCTTCATCCCGTTGGACGAGCGAGTAAAAAAAATCAACCTATGTCGACGTTAACTTCAAAATTGGTTCACAAAAATTTGATATTATTATTATATTTACCCTTTACATATTGTGCTGTAGTAGTAATGATAAGAGTACGCTGAGGAATAAAAAAGCTCCAACAGACTTAAGGTGAGGTAGAAGGGATAGCAAGTGTTTTTCAGTTTTTATAGAATTGAAAGTTTTTGGCCAAAATAAATCTAATATTTCTCAAGTAGCAAAATAGAGTTTAGTTTTCTGCACATGCTAATATCAACAGATCTTGAATATATGTCACGGGTGTCCTGGAATTTTGTCAAAACTTTTTCTCTTTATTTCAAAAGTATTGACAAAATTCCAGGACACCCTTGACATATAGTCAAGATCTGTTGATATTAGCATGTGCAGAAAACTAAACTCTATGTTGCTACTGGAGAAATATCTGATTTATTTTGGCCAAAAACTTTCAATTCTATAAAAACTGTAAAATTACTCGCGCTCCCTTCGGCCGCACCTTAAGACTGTCTTTTGGATTTTATGTTGTTTTTTATTTCAGCAATGAGGAAAAAAGAGTCAATTGTCAAAAAATCTTCATTTTATCAGATAAATGTGGAGAACTAGACTAAATTAAAACCATAGGGTCCTAACTATGAGATGTGAAATAAAGATTTCGCGCTAAAATTCTGTGGTTACAACACAAGAACTAAAGATATTAGTTAAATTAGAATCTATATCTGGGCCCAGCTAGTGCTGCTGCCGAGTGTTGGCTGACCGAGCGCACGTCCATCATGAGTAAGGTGAAGGGAGGAAGGGGAGGGGGAAGTGAGAAGGAGCCTGCGGTCTCTTTGACAGACCACTCACATTACAGCTATTAATAAGTTTTGCTCGAGTTGAAACCAAATGTTATTTCAGTTTTAAAGGATATAGGCTAAGTTTGTGTTTCTATTTTTCTAGTACTACAATAACCTACATACATAACTTGTTTTTGCTATCGAGTCTTACTACCCATCCGGGCTATACAAATATGTACGAATTATGTTAATTTGCTAGAGATAAGGAAGATAGAATTTAGAGGAAAAGTACCAAGATTTGCAGGGAAGTGGAAAACTTTAGGGAAAACCACCCTCATTACACCCAACTGGGACTCGAAACCCCATCTTCCCAACATTGTCAGTCTAGTCTAATACGAGAGTGACACCCTGGCCTAGACCATTCAACAACCTAAGTGGTGGAACTCATTCATGCATTCAAACGTTTTTGAATAAATGAAGAATTTTCCTTTTTAAATTTACAGAACGTCAAATTTGTTTCATGTGGGAGACGCAATTAATAAAATAATCAGTTGCCAAATAACTGGATGTTATTTAGACACACTTATCAGCAATATTATTCAACTCCCATCGATGCAACAAAATTTGAACAATAATACGTTGGTTGTATGAGAAATGAAAGGACTGTGCCTTGTGGCGCCTAGTTGTGACACAGAGTAGTGGTCTGCCACCCAGCCAGCATGTCTCGCCAGCCTCTTTCCTAAATGACGCGCCTCTATACTGGTCTATTGTCCTGTCATTTGGCTGAGGGTGTCTACACAATACGGTTGTTGTTCATGAGTGTTATACTAGTCGTAATTTTCTGTGTGTTTCAAGTTTATACTGGGGATGGAAACCCCTATCCCCTAATGCCTACATTCATAGCTCAACGTTGCCAGAGTAATATAAACAGAGAGGTAAGAAAACATTGCGCAGCATAACAACAGGCAACACTGAAACGACCTTGAAACACATCTTCATGAATACGAGTATAGTGGACGTGTGAGTTCACACAGGATAGTTGGAAAATGTATACTATGAAGGAGCGAGGGTTTACTGTTCGCACTTATTGGAAAACAAAATCGATAAAGTCATGTCAACAGCAATTCCTGGAGAAGTTTTAAGGTCGACATACACTGAGCAAATCCAGAATTTGGGCCTTGTCGAAGAAACTGAAAACCAGGGTGACTTTATTGGACGACCATGCTGGAGGTGGTCCACAAATGTCAGAGGAAACGATCCAGAATATGAAGGACTGACTACTGGCGTCCAAGCGATCCTGACCAAGGGAAAAGAGTCGCGTACTGTCGATGGTTTCAGACATGTCTCTGGGAAAATCCAGGCATTCTGTACTACACTTGGTTCTCGGACGAGGCTTGGTTTCACCCGTTAGGATACGTAGACTCTCAAAATTACCGTATTCGGGCAAGTGAATATCCCAACGCGATACGTGAATAACTCTTTTTATTCGGAGAAGATTGATATTGGATGTGGGATGTCCCAGCGGCACATAATTTGTCCCATTTTCTTCGTTACAACCATCAGCCCAGCTGCATATTCATATTCAACACGTTTGTAAATCAAATAGACGACGAGGATATCTTCAATGGATATTTCCAGCAGCACATCCCACACATCAGACGCCAGCATGGCCGAAATTCAGTCCTTTTTTGGTCACCGCGTCATCTCTAAGGCACTTTGACCACCGCGATCACCCGATCTGACGCCACTTGATTATTTTTTGTGGATATATCTGAAAGGGAGAGTTTACAAATATAAACTACGAACCATAGACGCCTTGAAAGCAAACATAATTGAAGAAATTCAGCCAGTGACAGTGGACGTACTGGCAAGGACTCTCCAAAATATGGTGCGTTGGGCTCAATCCTGTCTGGACGCAAATGGTTGCCCCTTCCAGCACATGATATGATGTCATCACAGTTTTCACAAAATGAGGTGAGTTGGCTTCAAATTTCATTGCAATATGTTCATTAGTGCGTGCTGCCCATAACCACCACACATAATGTAAGGTCAAGACGTTTGCGCCCGCAAAGCAAAGCTGGTGAAGCCGCTCGCCATCACCAGTATTTTCAACACATTGTTCCTGCTGGACGGAGTCGACGGCAATCGAGTCATCGTTGGCATGAGTGTCAAGAACAACTTTACGCCCTATGTCCAGCTAGAATATGCGGAGAGAACTGTGCTGTGTTTAACAGTACAGAGTGGCAAGAACAGGGCAGCTACAAGTCTGTCATATCAAAGTGTTTCAGCAACACGCAATCTCCTCAAAAGATTAGTCTGACTAAACATGAAATCTCTCTAAGACGCATGTGCGTTAACCGTATGGTTGTCATCAGCGAGAAACAAGACGCAGGACTCAAACGGGTCGCCTATCTGGCACCTAGCTGGGTGCGTCTTTGTGAGGTGTGGGACCTCATCGGCATCGCCGTCGACCGACGGGATATGTGGTCGACACACGTCGCACGCTATTGCAACAATTTGATCGACACACTCGTCGTGGATGTATGCGATACGCTAACAGAATTGGCGAATGTCGTCGACCTAGAACAGCCTACGGTGGAAACGCACATCAAAAACCTGGATCTTAACAGTGCTACCTACTATACACGTCAATCATCGGTTTGGACTATTGCATGCTGGATTGTGAACTAAAAACAATTTTACTAACGCATCTAAGAAACTCTGTAGAAAAATGTATGAATGAATATATGAGACATTCCTGTAGAAATGTATAATAAATATTATGTATGATGTATTTAATGTTTAATAAATATATATATTTGTAATATCTGTTTTATTCACCGTTTGTTCTTTACGAGTACAACTTGTCTTGTCTGCCTGCCAAACTGGTGCCAGGGGGGGGGGGTTGCGATAACGTAACTCGTTGCCCGGGTCAATGACCTCAATATCTATTCTTGTCTCAACTCGTCTTGTTGGCCCGTCATGCTGGCGCCAGGGTTGCGATGACGTCATGGGGAAAAACCCAGGTTGTTGAAGTCAATGCCCTCGCGATCTATTCTTGTCCTGACTTGTCTTGTCGACCCGCCAGACTGGCGCCAGGGTTGTGAAATAACACGCAATGATTACGTCATAGGAAAAAACTATTATCAGATAAGGGGTTGCGACACATACCTCTAAGGAGGGGGGAAGTGAAAGGGAATCTCAAGGCAGGGGGAACCATTTATCACACTCTACCCAAACGGTTGTCAGGAGAGGTTCGTGCTGTTTGTTCCGGGAAGCCCAGTAGAGTCTTGTGATGGAGGTGCCAATGTTCACTCTACCCCCGACAGACATAGCGCGAGGTTCGTGCCGAAACGTCCGGACCGTTTGCTCCCCCAAAATAAATAAAAAAACTACAACACCTCAATCCTAGCCAATAATTAACTAGCAATAATAAATTAACAATCATTAATAATTAATCAACAAGAACTAACATATCCAGGGGTGGTAGGCGAGGGCTTGTAGGGGAGAGCCTGTAGGGGAGGACGTAATCAGCACTTTTGAAAAGAGGTCAAGGGGTGGGGGAGGAGGGTGGGAGGGGGAATAATGGTAAATCAAACTGAAGTGGAAAGTAGGTCAATGAGGATCACAATACTATCTCGAGTGGGCTGGGTCATCACCCTAGCTACTCACCACCTCTGTCTCAAATAATATTGACGATGGCACACTCTTTCTTCCGCGGTAATTCAGTAGGTAGAGCGTCTTTGATGAAAACCCCTCTATAAAGGAATGTTTAATTCACATTGCAAAATATGCTACCCTTCTTCGCTATAGGCTTTCAACTAGTGTAGAATATGTTTTGTTATTGGTTTAATAAAGCCAAAGTAACCAAGTAATACGGACTGGTTCAATCCAAGGTGTGAACTTAAACTTTATTAAACAAAATTAATGTTCAAATAATAGAAACCAAGAAAATGTGTTTGAAACAAGGTGACATTCTTTCAAATTTTGAGCTCCAGCCTTCCTGGCATGTACTATACATTTTCTCTCTAGAATATAGGCTTGACTTTCAGATCTCAAGTCCTCCCACTAGTTATAACTATATGTATTACAAACCTGCATAAGTGATGGCATTAAGAATTCCCTTGTTGGAGCTACTGAGCCTGAGATCACATTCCGCTGAAGGAAGGATGAAAGACAAAGCACTGGTATCCAGCATATTGCAACACATTCCAATCACTGATACCAACACTACCAAAATGTTGAACTTTCCAAAACCTAGAGGGGGAAAAAATATGGTACTAACAATAAATTGGGTACGAATTAATACATAACCAATTATTTAAAGTAAGATAAATGTGTTTTATCTTAGTTGTGTATAAAGAGTTATAGCTCGATGTTGGACAGATTAACAACAAATTAGAACATTAAAATAGTGACATATTATCTCGTATTTTAATACATTTGATACATTATATTTGTATATTTGATATAAGGTGTACATAGTACATTATTTTGAATAATCAGTTCAACATATGACAATAAATTCATTGGCTACCTTCCTCAGCCCACGATAAACCTGCCTGCCTTCAACTCACTCCCATCACGGAGCCGAGCGTTTGTCTACAGTTACATACCAACATCTTGCTCTACATAAATCCCGACCAAATTTGAGAATATTCTGAGTAGTGTAATTCATTACAACATACCACGATATATTACAATTTTATTGAAAAAAGAGGACATGAAACATGAGAAGAAAAAATTGAGAGCTTAATTTCTTTGTGTAAGTTTTAGTAGTTGGACCATTACAGAATTGAAAATAAAACTACCATACAATCATAATTAATAATCGAGGCATGCTGTTGCAAAACTTATTTAATCCACGATCGATGATTTTCAGTAAAACACACACACAATAAACAAAAACTGCAGCGTTTTCCCAACATGAGAGAAACAAAAGTTTACGTATACAATGAAAGAAAGATCATAAATTATATTGTTTATCAACAATGAGTCTGGAAATATCTGCTCAGTATTTAATGCGTCATTTACACATTTTAATTAGTTTCAAAGAAATCTGCAGAAAACTGTTGTATAGTCAGTTATAAAAAAAAAATGGAATGCAGCCACTTTTGATACTAAAAATATTGTTGAGCACAAAAAAATAAATGAAAAGCAGATATTTTATGAGTACTATTATGGTTTTTACCAAGAAAAAAAAATAGATTTTTTTTACAAATACAATAAAATGACACAATCTTTTCACCCCGTTTTTATTGATTGGCCATCACAATATTGAAACAAAAAAATGTAATCGTGTTATTCTTTTTCGGTAAGCCTAACAATATTTTTTACCCCAAAGTTTTGTTGCTATTATTTAAAGTGAAATAAACAAAAATGGCAGCAAATTATTTTTGTTCTATAGATAAAATAGTATTTTTGTCACAAATTCAAATTATCACATTCTTGTTCATCCTATGTCATCATCATTATCCATTACTCGGGTGTTGGAGTTCAAATACCTAATATGTTATATGATAGACCTCTACATGCTCACAATTACCAAATTAACAAATCTGAAATATGTTAATAATAATAATAACTATATGGGTTAAGTGTAATAAACATCACATTCCTGGGGTTTTGCAAGTGTGAATTAAATGTGAGCTAGAAAATAATAATTAAAACTAAACTTAATAGTATGTTTGGTTGTTGAAAGTATTTCAGATTCATGAAGGCCGATATTTAAACCAAAATACTTTTTGCTAAGTAAGTTAATGTCTTATGCAGTAGCGGCTCGTAAGTAAACCTGAAAGGGACGCTCTCTTAAATATTGCCATATAAGGCATATCACAACTTACCTTATACCAACTTTACACCATCTTGTGTTTAACTTACAAATTACACTCAAAACATCATAAAATTAACTAAATTTATATAAAAGCATAAAAATCTCTAAGTTCAAAGTTAAGGACTGTCCATAATTAAATCCATAAGTGCACGTCGTGCGTGCGCGCGCACACACACACACACACACACACAACACCAGTACAGGAGAAATATATTAATTGGTTCTGAACACTATATCGAGCAATATACACACTATTATATGGGTAAGAACTAGTTTATCAATAATTGGTCGTCATCCCGGTTGCTAAGAGTGCGGGAGAAGTGAGGGAAATAACCGGGTACTGTAGTTCGAATAGGGCCAGCGAAGTAGGTAGTGTTATACCCAGAGTGTTGGGTAGGAGTTATTTCTGGTCGGGGAGATACTCCAGAATGGTTGATCCTTTCTCTTCTTCCCGGAACATTGGGTGTAACCCATCGGATGTTGTGAGGAGATGGATGGGTGGAGTTGGGTGAGGTATTCAGAGCTCAATGGAGGGGTAATTGAGTGAGGATGAATGGGGAAGAAGAGCATGGCGAAGAGTCGTGGTGAGCGAAGGTAGAGTTATGGGGAAGGGAGAATAGGAAACTTGGTGAAGAGTCGTGATAAGTGGAGCGGAGCTGGAGTTAGTGGAAACAGAAAGCTTGGTGAAGAGTCATGGTGAGTAGATTGGAGTTGGAGTTAGGGGAAATAGAAAGCTTGGTGAAGATTCCTGGTGAGGGGATTGGAGTTGGAATTAGGGGAAATAGAAAGCTTGGTGAAGAGTCCTGGTGAGGGGATTGGAGTTGGAGTTAGGGGAAATAGAAAGCTTGGTGAAGAGTCCTGGTGAGGGATTGGAGTTGGAGTTAGGGGAAATAGAAAGCTTGGTGAAGAGTCATGGTGAGGGGATTGGAGTTGGAGTTAGGGGAAATAGAAAGCTTGGTGAAGAGTCCTGGTGAGGGGATTGGAGTTGGAGTTAGGGGAAATATAAAGCTTGGTAAAGAGTCATGGTGAGTGGATTGGGGTTGGAGTTAGGGGAAATAGAAAGCTTGGCGAAGAGTCATGGTGAGGGGATTGGAGTTGGAGTTAGGGGAAATAGGAAGCTTGGCGAAGAGTCATGGTGAGTAGATTGGAGTTGGAGTTAGGGGAAATAGGAAGCTTGGTGAAGAGTCGTGGTGAGTGGATTAGAGTTGGAGTTAGGAGAAATAGGAAGCTAGATGAAGAGCCATGGTGAGTAGATTGGAGTTGGAGTTAGGGGAAATAGGAAGCTTGGCGAAGAGTCATGGTGAGTAGATTGGAGTTGGAGTTAGGGGAAATAGGAAGCTAGATAAAGAGTCATGGTGAGTAGATTGGAGTTGGAGTTAGGGGAAATAGGAAGCTAGATGAAGAGTCATGGTGAGTAGATTGGAGTTGGAGTTAGGGGAAATAGGAAGCTAGATGAAGAGTCGTGGTGAGTAGATTGGAGTTGGAGTTAGGGGAAATAGGAAGCTAGATGAAGAGTCGTGGTGAGCGGTCTCAAAAGTCGGTCCAAAGACATGAACACATCGGCGTGGTAGGCATTTGCTTATTCCCAGAAGTGATTGTTGCCATCATGGAGTTGAAGCAACAAATGACGCTTGGCCTGCTCATATTTTATTTGATCCCGTCAGGCTAATTTGGGGAGTAGCAGACATCAAGAGGAGGAGGGTTTGGCACGTGGTGGTCCATTAAGGGGAGTGTGTTGCCGGAAAGAGTTGGACTTTGTAAACTTGCTATGAGGCCATCTGCATTAAGAGGGGAGGGGGGGGAAAGGGGGCACAGATATGTGAAGCGAGCAATGAGCTAGGCCTGTAATACAGAAGGTGAAGAGGATATGGGGTAACAAGTTAATTGTTTAAAATAAAACTGTTTCTGCCTGGAATGAATTTTTATATTACTTGGTTGTTAAAGTCTGGTCGCGTGTCATCGACTGGTCTACAAACAGAATGGCCATAGCATTTAATTTGTGTTAACTCATGGTGTATTTTAAGCAGGATTTGATTAACCTTATATTTGAAAAACACCTTTCAATACATCTATTTTCTTCCGTTATTTTGGACCGCGAGTAAAAATATTCAAGGGCTCTCATAAAATATGTTTTAGTAATAATTGGAAATGCACTGCAAAACTGGTTAATATCGTCTAACGGAAGACAATTTTTTTTTTATGATCATTGAGGTGTTTGGACTAAAATATCTCTTCTTTACATGGATGGTTTTTGAATACTAAGCGATCTTTTATTTGAGATACAACTGTATCCCAAACTTCCTTTATCAATCAAATTAAATTCTCATCATTCGGTTGACACTTTTTTTTAGGAGTAGGGCCGTCTGCGAGCTTCTCAATTCTGTCCTCTTATCTATCTAACACAGAGGATAGCCAATTTCTAATTTCGATTATCACTTTTTTGAAGTCGATAATAGCAGCATGAATTCTCACTGGATAGGTTTGCATAACTTTTAACTGATTAAATAATACATCAACGTGAAGCACTGAGTAAAAATTTAGCCAAAACAAGAAAGCATATTTTCAAGCTGGTTAACAGACCCAGCAGCCTGTGTTACCGTTACGGAACACCTGTCTTTATATTTTTGAAACATTCCAGAATTACGTTTTTGTAAGTGAAGACTGTTTGTATTATCCAGAATTGGAAATTCTGTCTAGTTTGTGAGGGTCGGGTCATTTATTATTACGTATATGCTCTATAGCCGCTACATATCCCGTATGGAGTGTTGGAGAAAAGTGAAATAACCCCATTTAAGTTGGAAAAAAAAATTCTCACACTCGTTATTTTAAAAGCAGCTTCTCCGAAAAATGTATTAAATTGGTGGGCATAATGGGTATTTTTACACAGCAGCTCCGTGATATGTCTGTGCGATCAGTTTGTTGACTGTATGTAACACGAACTCTCCCTAGCAGAGTCCACAGGACATGTTAGGTAACGACAGTGACGCTAGGTTGTCATGGCAACCACCCTATGACGTCTGCCCAACAGTCACAGAGTGTCGGCGAGCAAGCACATGCTACCGTTATTTTAATAGGAGGTGTGCTTGTTGTCTCACGGTGATGGAATTAGGCTTTTACTAACTCCTTAAACAAAATATGGAAATGATGTAACAAAAAACATAAATATAATTCATTTATGTTTTTCATTATGTAATGAAAATATGTGAGTAAATTGGTGTGAAGTTCAAAATATGTTTTATTTATTGTTTTGCGGGGACTGGCGCCCCAGAGCCGCTACTGTTTTTATGGGCATTAATATGTTTTTGAACAATTAGCAATGAAATACAAACAATCACCAAGACATTGAATCATATATTAGTGCCATTTTTATTTTCAAGTGTGATGATTAAAGCATAAATTTAGCTCTTTTTAGTATAATCCACGCTTATTTCATAAATTGAGTGGGTCGGGGCAAAAACATGATAACCCTCAAATGATGACAACATATTTTAGCAGTGATGCCTGGTTGCATACCACTTGAACTACAAGTTGTTGCTATAGTCAGTAGAGACCTTGTAGAGCTCTACCTACATGGCCCATTGAAGAGTTCTTAGAATTACATATGATGAGGGCCCCACTGTTGGGCTCCAATTGAAGAACTCCTCTTCTACCTACGACGATATAATGCATCTTAGTTGGGCGACAATTGTAGAACTCTCAAAGACGACTTATAATTTTGATATTCGTCCCTAGCTAGCTCAGCTTCTCGTATCGACGTGAGCATCATATAAGGAAATTCCCATTTATACAATAAATATACATTGATCACTTTTATATTAATTTATTGTTGGAACATGTTCTTTTGTATTTCAGTACCTACTATAATCGTTAACAATTTCAGCTTATACAACAGACCCGTTTCTACGCTGTTCACCGTATATACTGTATTATTATTAAAATATGCGAGGACGTGCTTGTCTTCTTTAGGGTATTAGTGAGAGTTCGTTTCTTCCTTGCGTCTTTTTTCAAATTCCGATGATATCGTAGATTGCACACGTGTGGACTGACAATCTCGACCTATCACATGAGTGTAGTTTAAATCCTAGCTTTCTGGTTGGCTGGACAAGTTTTATTTCTCTTTGAAGGGAAACTTTGTGCGGTATCAGCTCTTCCCTTTGTTTTATCGTCCAACGCATCCAGTAAGCACATTTAATATAAAATAAATGTATTGACTTTTAAACTGACTAAAGGGCTTAAATATTCTAAAATGAAAAATTAACAGTTAAAATCATATTATAAAATAAAGAGAGTTCCCAAATTTAAAATATAAAATGTAAATAAAATATTCAAAACTGCAACTATCCTTCTTGGGACATTACAATCTTGAGGATAACTAATATCTTTGAATATTTTACTTGTTTTTATAGCTAGATTTCAGGATATTACATACATTAGAATAGTGAAAATATCTCATCTTTATCAATGAAAGGTTACAATATCACGATTTTGACCCGACCCCATCAATTATACCCACATTTTCGAAATCGTGGGTGACTTTTAAGAGGGAAATCAAAAATCAATGAAAAAACCCGACACATTTTATGAAACAGTCAATTTTTAAGGTATGCGTTTTAAATACCCTTTTTGGCTAACAGGCTTACAAGCTTTATGTTTGAACTTCACTTAACCATTTACAGTGTTGCCAGTAATTAATGATAGATGGTAAATGAGAACACCCTCCCCCCCCTTCCCCCAACTCACACACACGAGTCTACGAGGTGTAAGTAGTGTATAGGGCTGTGGACTAAACAAGCTCAACCTAAATTAATATTTTGTTTTTAGAAATATAACTCAAAAATAATATATAGTACATATACAAACGAAAAAACGCTAACTCACGAAACAAAAGGAAGCTAGGGAAATTTACCTTTCTGTAATGATAGATAATGTTAAAATAAAGCTTATAAAACTAGTGAAGATTTGAAATCGGATGAAAGCATTTTAATACATTTTAACGAACCTTTATTATAAACCAAAGACTATTTCCTGGATTTATAACATAAGAAGGATTTTCTCTGTTGTATCACATCAACAAATGAAATTTATAGCAAATGTGAGAACTTTCATTGCAAGGATATATTTCTACATCGATGCAGTTGAATATTATTAAAATAAATATGTTTAATTATTATAGAAATAACCATAACTTTACCATTTTATGCTTTTGAAATAGGAATTGTTTGGTTCTGAGAACCTTTCATATTAACTGTTTTTCTTCAAATAAAATACGATATATTATAATGTAGTGTGATTTCCCAGCTATAGTCCAGTTGGATATGATTTAACTCTCGCACGTGCTGCTTCAGTGTTAAGTTCCGGCGCATCAGTGAGAATAGAGCACACACTTTGATCATTTTATTTAGAGAGTCGCTCATATGATTGTATTTGGGTTGAAACTTTCTGAAACCATAACTTCACTAGATTTATATAAGTCCAAACACAGGATAATATCGTACGTTTACAATATACAGTTGGTTATAGCTCCGCGTCTTACAACCTAGTCAGGTTAGACGCATACGTACTAATTACGCTAGTGAGAAAGGTTGAATTTATAAGAAGTGTAACTTCATTAGTGTGAATGGAGAGTGGAAAAACCATTTAATAAATATCACTCTCAGTATTCCCGACCGGGATTCGAGCCCCGATCTCCCTGTTATCGGCAGTCTAGTTTACTGCATACACTCATTGATTATTTCACTCGAACACTATTTTAATTATAATAGTGTGCAATCTCACCTGTATAAGAAATGGCCGTCTCAAAGTTTGCTGGGCCCTCCAAGTCCATTGTTTCTATTGTAAGAAAATCAACAGTAGTCAATTGAAATATATATTTCTGGTGCATCAGCTGGTAAAATGTAATATAATAGCAGAGCAATACAGTAAAATGTAAGATAGTAGCAGATCATTATAGTAAAATGTAAGATAGTAGCAGAGAATAGTAGTAAAATGCAATGAATTTTATTTTCAAAATCGTACAGTATAATACAATGTATCATGAACCTATTATAGAATGTAGCTAATCATAGAACCTATTATAGAATGTAGCTGATCATAGAACCTATTATAGAATGTAGCTGATCATAGAACTTATTATAGAATGTAGCTAATCATAGAACCTATTATAGAATGTAGCTAATCATAGAACCTATTATAGAATGTAGCTGATCATATAACCTATTATAGAATGTAGCTGATCATAGAACTTATTATAGAATGTAGCTGATCATATAACCTATTATAGAATGTAGCTGATCATATAACCTATTATAGAATGTAGCTGATCATATAACCTATTATAGAATGTAGCTGATCATAGAACCTATTATAGAATGTAGCTGATCATATAACCTATTATAGAATGTAGCTGATCATAGAACCTATTATAGAATGTAGCTGATCATATAACTTATTATAGAATGTAGCTGATCATATAACCTATTATAGAATGTAGCTGATCATATAACCTATTAATAGAATGTAGCTGATCATAGAACCATTATAGAATGTAGCTGATCATATACCTATTAAGAATGTAGCTGATCATATAACCTATTATAGAATGTAGCATCATATAACCTATTATAGAATGTTGCCAGTCGTACAACTAACTATACAGGATGGTTTAGAAACAGTGAATCAGCTCGCGGCTCATGAAGGCCAAGGGCTAAACAAACTTATCGGTATGAGAAGTAACCCTTTATTTCAGATTGGGGAGACTGTGGCGGGCCACCATACATCGCGTGCCACAAGTTTAATTTAGAACCACATCTGTGTCGTGGTATTGTAACCGTAATGGTATGTAACACACACAACAAACGGTAGGGGTAGGTAATCTGTGGTGTAATGAGCCTTCCCTCTCAAGTTCAAACTTCCTTTGGACAACGGTCGCTCGCTAGTCTGACATCGGACTCCACACATGCACACACCACGCACGGTCTGTTGAGATCAGTAGCCTTCAGATATCCTCAGAGATTGGAGTGTTGTGTTGGGGCTATAGGCTATATCTCTGATGAACAGACCCAAAAGGATATCGAGGAAGATATGGACTAAACATTGGCTCCTACGAAGTGACTAATTCTCGTATATGCGGTTACTCAAAGAGCTTTAGGACAGCGGTCATGACGAATACAAGGATGGATTAACAGAATGCAGAGTGGTACTGGAAACACGTGGTGAAGCACACGCTTGCACATGCGCGACCTCAAATCTGTCAAACCTGTCGTCGACGAACGCCACACACGCTCAGATTAAATAGCAAATGGTCTGACACCAATCATCGGTTTTCTAGCTCGATCTGACGTACTTTGGTTTGACAAATATCATCCAACTTTGGTCTGAAGATTTCACACATGCTCAGATATTCGATCCGCTCAGAATGAAAACAGTGTTTGTCAGACAGGGTTTGAGCGGGTATGGCTAGCTTAAGGAAGAGTCTCTCTCCACACGTCCAACAGCTGAATGGTGTGATGCTGCAAGTACCAGCGTGGAATGCACTATACTTATACAGGAATCCTGCAACTTGTAACACATACTGGGTCGTCATTAGTCCACGTCCAATGTCATCAGGAGGTGGATCAATGCTTATGAGAAACGGGTCAAATAATGTCCGGGATGAATGTGGATCGAGGCAGACAACCAGATCGACGGACGCCGCTGGTCGAATAAATGTTTCTTCACTACCTATAACCTCTGATGGAGTATAAACTGGTGGTGCGGTATCGTTGGCACCAGGTTAGTGGGACCCGGAAAACCCCTTCAGGGACGTATTTTGTGTTTCTCCGCGACATTCTCCCAGAGTTCTACTCGCAATCCGATGGAGCATGTGGTATCAACATGACGGGGAACCACCTCATCACAGCATAGCAGCTTGATGGGAATTGGACCATATCTGTCCGCATCGAAGGGACTAGTGTACCGTGTGCATGTTGACCGCGTCGAGGAATGCACAGCTAGATTGCTCAGGACATCGAGGATCAGTTACGCCGGGTACAGTAGGCTGTTCCCCAATGCGCGCGAGCCAGTCATTTCGAGCATCTCTTCTTATGGAACTGTAAACTCACCGTGTTAACTATTTTATCTAGGAAACAGCAATGCGCATGCTCTGAAAAAGGTGCCCATCTTGATTAGAGTATTTTTGTATCAGCATCGATATTTTTCAAATTAAAGGGTTGTTTCCTAAACTAATTAAGCTTGTTTTGTCCCTGGTCTTTATGAGCCGCGAGCTGATTCGCTGTTTCCGAACCACCCTGTATAATATAGATAATCATATAACTTATTATAGAATGTAACTAACTATAGGTGTTGCTAGCTCCAAATAACGGATAGTGTGAGGAAAGGAGGGTGGGGTATAAAGAACCCACTACCAATTAAAACAAAAAGGTACAACTAATTTGGAAAGGAATGGATAATACAAAATAATGATATAGCGACATTTTTACAAGCTGTATAAATAAGATAATCATTTATGCATAGGTTCAAACATGTATTTTCATTTTTCTAAATAAAACACTTAATTGTTTCTTTGGTGGTAATATAATTTCTCGATCTATTTAGTAACTAGCTGTCCCTATCTATATTATGTTAGTGGACTTAACAATAAAATATGCAGAGCTAGTTTCAAACTTGATGAATAATTTCAAGTGTAGGACTATGTGCCAAAACAACATTTATTTAATGGTCTGTAATGAAGTTAAATTACACACATTTTTTCATATGCGATAAATTCAAATTACTTACTTTTTTTGTGTTCTTCTTTGTTGATGAAGTCGATACTTGAACTGTTCATGTTGATTTATTGGCCAATCAACTAGTACAACTCACATTATCTTATGACTACTTCACTCAACTTGACAGAATGCTAGCTTGTTTCAAACCCAGGTGATACATCATATGTTGAAAATCATTTTGTCAATAAACTTTATGGTTTTATAATATGAACACAACCAAATATTAATCTTTTAACTTTATTTCCCATTCTTTCAGTTAGTCGGTTGTTTTCTCGACAGTGTGTGTTTGTCGTGCGCCTTGAACTAGTCATTAATGGGCTTACCAATTAATCCTCACTATTTAATTAGTCTTGTTTATTGTCTCAGCAAAACAAATATGGAGTCAATACAATTTTTTTAAAGAGTTCAATATAACATTTAATTCTATAAATACATTTTAACTCAGACACATTTAAAGAATGTTTCTCTGCATTGTTAGTGAACAAAGATGAGTTTTGTGAAGTAAAATTATTTATGGGATTGAGTTAACGTCTTGGCTGTCATTGCAATAGTCTTATTCTGAGATACATCCAATTAATTTAATTTTTTTTTTAGTCTGGCTGCCTGGTACAAAACAAGCTTTAGAAAATATAAAAGAATGAGCTATAGACTAAAATAGATTAGCTCTAGTTTCTATTATTTCATATATTATAGTAATGGAGTAAGTTTGAATAAAGTGTATGATTCTACAATACACTAATAGCAATTTTCAAAAGCAACTTTGAATTAAATAGGTCAAATATATGCTGTTTTAGACTAGGACTAAGATTTTGGTGTGTATTTTATTTAATCAGAATTTGTTATTTATTTTTTAATAGAAATGATTGATAATGTGTTGTTATACATACATTTATATTTTATTTTATACTTTGTTGTGGATAGGTTAGTGAGAGCATACATTTATGCTTCTTTTTGTATTCTTCGACAATGTTGAAGGTAAATGTATTACATAAATTATAAAACAGGGATCAATGTTATTTTTAGTTATCTTACATCAAATGTTTGTTTGTGTTTGTGCACGCATGCGCATGTCCTGGCTTCACTTTTCACTCAAAATTAATTCCAAGCAGTAATCACACACGCTTTAACAATATTTTTACTATATTTCTATAATGAATCATAATATTTTTATTTAGATATAGTTATGTCACAATATTTGTAGGCCTTTGTGATTTGCTTAGTTTTATTCTCAGCTCATTTAATTGTAGATTTGGATTAAGTGTAAGAGAAGACAAAATACTTAACTTTATCATTATAGTTGTTGTGTTATTATTTTTATTATTGTTATATTTCTATCTATCAATAGATTGAAAACTAATATTATAGCTCTCTCCAGGAAAAACACCCGTATTTTTTTCACTTCTAAACTTGATATTAATGAACGCTGTCTTTACATTAATGACCGAGGTGTTTATTAGACCATAAGCTCTATTTTCACTCTTATGTTGATCAAATAGTTTCTCACTCTCTTAAATTACTCCACCTTATTAAGTTTGTTACACACTGTTGCCAATTCATTGAGGATGGGTCGCAGACATATTTAATAAATACGAGAGAGATGGACTATTCTAAAACTGACTAATTTAATAACCACAATTATAATAAACAAACTATCATATGGGTATTCAAACATAATAATTACCCTTAACACATCAACATCATCAACTGTTTCCATTTTGTGGCAGGGTCAGTTTCGTTAAATGCCGTCATCCTTCTCTTTTCTTTCACCAATCTTCCTACTTTAATTTTTCCATTCTTCTCCTCTCACCTGCACATGCTTGGTTATCTGCTCCTCTCATCTATTTATTAGTCTTCCTTGCATGTGTTTTTACATTCTTCATCTCCATCATTCCCTTTGGCATCTTCTCTTTCTCCATCCTCATATGCCACTACCATCTCAGTCTTTCTTTCTCTACACTCTACTATCGCATGTAATCCCTGTACTCCTATTCTTGGAAAGAATAAGATTACACAATACTTGCTTGATAAGCCTAAACCCACACACAGGTCCTGTTTTGAAATATATCCTCTGATGAACGGCTACTCAGTCACTTTGTCCCTGGATGAACTAACAGACACACCTGGACTGCTGCTCAGTCACTTTGTCCTCTGATGAACTACCAGACACACCTGAACTTCTACTCAGTCACTTTGTCCCTGGATGAACTAACAGACACACCTGGACTGATACTCAGTCACTTTGTCCCTGGATGAACTAACAGACACACCTGGACTGCTGCTCAGTCACTTTGTCCTCTGATGAACTACCAGACACACCTGAACTTCTACTCAGTCACTTTGTCCCTGGATGAACTAACAGACACACCTGGACTGATACTCAGTCACTTTGTCCCTGGATGAACAAACAGACATACCTGGACTGCTACTCAGTCACTTTGTCCCTGGATGAACTAACAGACACACCTGGACTGCTGCTCAGTCACTTTGTCCCTGGATGAACTAACAGACACACCTGGACTGCCACTCAGTCACTTTGTCCTTGGATGAACTAACAGACACACCTGAACTGCTACTCAGTCACTTTGTCCCTGGATGAACTAACAGACACACCTGGACTGCTGCTCAGTCACTTTGTCCCTGGATGAACTAACAGACACACCTGGACTGCCACTCAGTCACTTTGTCCTTGGATGAACTAACAGACACACCTGGACTGCCACTCAGTCACTTTGTCCTTGGTTGAACTAACAGACACACCTGAACTTCTACTCAGTCACTTTGGACTTGGATGAACTAACAGACACACCTGGACTGCCACTCAGTCACTTTGTCCTTGGATGAACTAACAGACACACCTGGACTGCTGCTCAGTCACTTTGTCCCTGGATGAACTAACAGACACACCTGGACTGCCACTCAGTCACTTTGTCCTTGGATGAACTAACAGACACACCTGAACTGCTACTCAGTCACTTTGTCCCTGGATAAACTAACAGACATACCTGGACTGCTGCTCAGTCACTTTGTCCCTGGATGAACAAACAGACACACCTGGACTGCCACTCAGTCACTTTATCCTTGGATGAACTAACAGACACACCTGGACTGCCACTCAGTCACTTTGTCCTTGGATGAACTAACAGACACACCTGGACTGCTGCTCAGTCACTTTGTCCCTGGATGAACTAACAGACACACCTGGAATGCCACTCAGTCACTTTGTCCTTGGATGAACTAACAGACACACCTGGACTGCTGCTCAGTCACTTTGTCCTCTGATGAACTACCAGACACACCTGAACTTCTACTCAGTCACTTTGTCCCTAGATGAACTACTGGACACAACTGAACTGCCACTCAGTCACTTTGTCCTCTGATGAACTAACAGACACACCTGGACTGCTGCTCAGTCACTTTGTCCCTGGATGAACTAACAGACACACCTGGACTGCTGCTCAGTCACTTTGTCCCTGGATGAACTAACAGACACACCTGGACTGCTGCTCAGTCACTTTGTCCCTGGATGAACTACCAGACACACCTGAACTTCTACTCAGTCACTTTGTCCCTGGATGAACTACTGGACACAACTGAACTGCTACTCAGTCACTTTGTCCCTGGATGAACTACCAGACACACCTGAACTGCTACTCAGTCACTTTGTCTTTGGATGAACTAACAGACACACTTGAACTGCTACTCAGTCACTTTGTCCTCTGATGAACTACCAGACACAACTGAACTGTTGCTCAGTCACTTTGTCCTCTGATGAACTACCAGACACAACTGAATTGCTACTCAGTCACTTTGTCCCTGGATGAACTACCAGACACACTTGAACTGCTACTCAGTCACTTTGTCCCTGGATGAACTACCAGACACAACTGAACAGCTGCTCAGTCACTTTGTCCTCTGACGAACTACCAGACACAACTGAACTGTTGCTCAGTCACTTTGTCCTCTGATGAACTACCAGACACAACTGAACTGCTACTCAGTCACTTTGTCCCTGGATGAACTACCAAACACACTTGAACTGCTACTCAGTCACTTTGTCCCTGGATGAACTACCAGACACAACTGAACAGCTGCTCAGTCACTTTGTCCTCTGATGAACTACCAGACACAACTGAATTGTTGCTCAGTCACTTTGTCCTCTGATGAACTACCAGACACACCTGAACTTCTACTCAGTCACTTTGTCCTTGGATGAACTAACAGACAAACCTGGACTTCTGCTCAGTCACTTTGTCCCTGGATGAACTAACAGACACACCTGGACTGCTGCTCAGTCACTTTGTCCCTGGATGAACTAACAGACACACCTGGACTGCTGCTCAGTCACTTTGTCCCTGGATGAACTAACAGACACACCTGGACTGCCACTCACTCACTTTGTCCTTGGATGAACTAATGGCCACAACTGAATTGTTGCTCAGTCACTTTGTCCTCTGATGAACTACCAGACACACCTGAACTTCTACTCAGTCACTTTGTCCCTGGATGAACTACTGGACACACCTGAACTGCTACTCAGTCACTTTGTCCTTGGATGAACTAATGGCCACAACTGAACTGCTACTCAGTCACTTTGTCCCTGGATGAACTACTGGACACAACTGAACTGCTACTCAGTCACTTTGTCCTGGATGAACTACCAGACACACTTGAACTGCTACTCAGTCACTTTGTCCCTGGATGAACTACCAGACACAACTGAACAGCTGCTCAGTCACTTTGTCCTCTGATGAACTACCAGACACAACTGAACTGTTGCTCAGTCACTTTGTCCTCTGATGAACTACCAGACACAACTGAATTGCTACTCAGATCACTTTGTCCCTGGATGAACTACCAGACACACTTGAACTGCTACTCAGTCACTTTGTCCCTGGATGAACTACCAGACACAACTGAACAGCTGCTCAGTCACTTTGTCCTCTGACGAACTACCAGACACAACTGAACTGTTGCTCAGTCACTTTGTCCTCTGATGAACTACCAGACACAACTGAACTGCTACTCAGTCACTTTGTCCCTGGATGAACTACCAAACACACTTGAACTGCTACTCAGTCACTTTGTCCCTGGATGAACTACCAGACACAACTGAACAGCTGCTCAGTCACTTTGTCCTCTGATGAACTACCAGACACAACTGAATTGTTGCTCAGTCACTTTGTCCTCTGATGAACTACCAGACACACCTGAACTTCTACTCAGTCACTTTGTCCTTGGATGAACTAACAGACAAACCTGGACTTCTGCTCAGTCACTTTGTCCCTGGATGAACTAACAGACACACCTGGACTGCTGCTCAGTCACTTTGTCCCTGGATGAACTAACAGACACACCTGGACTGCTGCTCAGTCACTTTGTCCCTGGATGAACTAACAGACACACCTGGACTGCCACTCACATCACTTTGTCCTTGGATGAACTAATGGCCACAACTGAACTGTATCTCAGTCACTTTGTCCTCTGATGAACTACCAGACACACCTTGAACTGTTACTCAGTCACTTTGTCCCTGGATGAACTACTGACACAACCTGAACTGCTACTCAGTCACTTTGTCCTGGATGAACTAATGGACACAACTGAACTGCTACTCAGTCACTTTGTCCCTGGATGAACTACTGGACACAACTGAACTGCTACTCAGTCACTTTGTCCTCTGATGAACTACCAGACACACTTGAACTGCTACTCAGTCACTTTGTCCCTGGATGACTCAGAACTGAATGCTACTCAGTCACTTTGTACCCTGAGAACTACGAACACTGACTGCTACTCAGTCAATTTGTCCCTGATGAACTACGAGACACAACTGAACTGCTCTCAGTCACTTTGTCCTTGATGAACTACGGACACAACTGAATTGCTACTCAGTCACTTTGTCCCTGATGAACTACCGACACACTAACTGTACTCAGTCACTTGTCCGGTACTAGAACACCTGACTCACTCATCGTCACTTTGTCCCTGGATGAACTACCAGACACACTGAACTGCTCTCAGTCACTTTGTCCTCTGACGAACTACCAGACACACTGAACTGTATGCTCAGTCACTTTGTCCTCTGATGAACTACCGACACAACTGAACTGCTACTCAGTCACTTTGTCCCTGGATGAACTACATACACACTTGAACTGCTACTCAGTCACTTTGTCCCTTGATGAACTACCAGACACAACCTGAACTGCTACTCAGTCACTTTGTCCTCTGATGAACTACTGGACACAACTGAATGCTACTCAGTCACTTTGTCCTCTGATGAACTAACACACGAATGCACTCAGCACTTTTTCGATAACTATGACAACTGAATCTCAGTCACTTTGTCCTTGGATGAACTAACAGACAACACTTGAACTGCTATCAGTCACTTTGTCCCTGGATGAACTACAGACACAACTGAACTGCTGCTCAGTCACTTTGTCCTCTGATGAACTAACGACCACACTGAACTGCTGACTCAGTCACTTTGTCCCTGGATGAACTACGGACACACCTGACTGCTACTCATCACTTTGTCCTTGGATGAACTAATGGCCACAACTGAACTGCTACTCAGTCACTTTGTCCCTGGATGAACTACCAGACACATCTGAACTGCTTACTCAGTCACTTTGTCCCTGGATGAACTACTGACACAACTGAACTGCTACTCAGTCACTTTGTCCCTGGATGAACTACGACACAACTGAACTGCTACTCAGTCACTTTGTCCCTGGATGAACACACAGACACAACTGAACTGCTACTCAGTCACTTTGTCCTCTGATGAACTACCGGACACATCTGAACTGCTACTCAGTCACTTTGTCCCTGGATGAACTACCAGACACACTGAACTGCTACTCAGTCACTTTGTCCCTGGATGAACTACCAGACACACCTGAACTGCTACTCAGTCACTTTGTCCCTGGATGAACTACTAGACACAACTGAACTGCTACTCAGTCACTTTGTCCCTTGATGAACTACCGACACAACTGAACTGCTACTCAGTCACTTTGTCCTCTGATGAACTACAGGACACACCTGAACTGCTACTCAGTCACTTTGTCCCTGGATGAACTACCAGACACACCTGAACTGCTACTCAGTCACTTTGTTCCTGGATGAACTACCAGACACACCTGAACTGCTACTCAGTCACTTTGTCCCTGGATGAACTACTGACACACTGAACTGCTACTCAGTCACTTTGTCCTCTGATGAACTACCAGACACACCTGAATGCTTACTCAGTCACTTTGTCCCTGGATGAACTACAGACACACTGAACTGCTACTCAGTCACTTTGTCCCTGATGAACTACGGACACAACTGAACTGCTACTCAGTCACTTTGTCCCTGGATGAACTACTGGACACAACTGAACTGCTACTCAGTCACTTTGTCCTCTGATGAACTACCAGACACACCTGAACTGCTACTCAGTCACTTTGTCCTGGATGAACTACAGGCACAACTGAACTGCTGCTCAGTCACTTTGTCCTGGATGAACTACCAGACACACTTGAACTGCTGCTCAGTCACTTTGTCCCTGGATGAACTACAGACACAACTGAACGCAGCTGCTCAGTCACTTTGTCCTCTGATGAACTACCGGACACACTGAACTGCTGTCAGTCACTTTGTTCCTTTGATTAACTACCGGCCACAACTGAACTGCTACTCAGTCACTTGTCCTTGGATGAACTAATGGCCACAACTGAACTGCTACTCAGTCACTTTGTCCCTGGATGAACTACTGGACACAACTGAACTGCTACTCAGTCACTTTGTCCCTGGATGAACTACGGACACAACTGAACTGTTACTCTAGTCACTTTGTCCCTGGATGAACTACCAGACACACCTGAACTGCTGCTCAGTCACTTTGTCCCTGGATGAACTAACAGACACACCTGGACTGCCACTCAGTCACTTTGTCCTTGGATGAACTAATGGCCACAACTGAACTGCTACTCAGTCACTTTGTCCCTGGATGAACTACCAGACACACTTGAAGTGCTACTCAGTCACTTTGTCCTTGGATGAACTAACAGACACACCTGGACTGCTGCTCAGTCACTTTATCCCTGGATGAACTACTGGACACAACTGAACTGCTGCTCAGTCACTTTGTCCTCTGATGAACTACCAGACACACCTGAACTTCTACTCAGTCACTTTGTCCTCTGATGAACTACCAGACACACCTGAACTGCTACTCAGTCAATTTGTCCCTGGATGAACTACCAGACACAAACGAACTGCTGCTTAGTCACTTTGTTCCTGGATGAACTACAGGTCACAACTGAACTGCTGCTCAGTCACTTTGTCCCTGGATGAAATACAGGTCACAACTGAACTGCTACTCGGTCACTTTGTGCCTGGATGAAATACAGGTCACAACTGAACTGCTGCTCAGTCACTTTGTCCTTTGATGAACTACCGGACACACTTGAACTGCTGCTCAGTCACTTTGTCCTCTGATGAACTACCGGACACAAGCGAACTGAATTAACTCTGAGTCGTGAACCGACCATACACCCCTACCTGTTATAAACAGGCTCAGAAAACATAAACCATTGTTAGTTCGAACACACTGAAGATAGTCTCCGCAGCTTTGTCTGGTCTGTTGAAAGCCTCACACCTCCTTGAGAAGTGATCTATAAGAGTATGATCATACCTACATCCATTGTATGATACTTGGAGTGAGGCCATAATGTCCTTGGCTTGGAGACTTGCACGACACCCGTTACCCAATCAAGAACATACCAGCAGTAAGTACCTACTATGTTGAGAGTGTCCAAATATTGGTTATTAGTTGCAGATATGAGGATCAGCATTGTAAAATGTTATTAGATACTGCCTCAGATTTTATTTTGATGTGGCGAAATGTTGTAGGGAATAGAAATATCTCCAGACTGAAATTTAGTATTTTGGGGTTAGATGGTTGTTTTGTGAGGAGTTTTGGTGAAACACTTGTCGATTTATAACCAGACAAGGAAGGTTATTTCATTCTTATCCAAGTGGTAGAAGGTACTAGCTGGGGGTATGATAGCATATTGGGTCATGGTCAAGGACTCCTACGTTTGAAAGAAGTAGAAAGTTTGCCCCCAGACAGAGAGAAAATGCTATATTTTGAGACGAAGCTAGATAGGAAGAAGGAGCTGGGCACACATATTGAAGATGAGCGTTTAAATGCCCAATATGTCCATGTAACTCCCAACGTAAGCAAAGTCGCGGGTGCGATTGATAAGGTAGTTATCCCTATCAGCGTAGTAAATATAAGTTCAGCGGTGGCTGAGTTACCACAGGTCCCCCCAATGGGGATTGTGATCAAACCGGAGACTAGCAAGGTCAGGGGCCAAAACAAGAGTGCTCGAGATTCGCCACGGGACTGGAAGAGTATAAGTCCAAGAAACAAGTGACGAATGTCCACGCGCAGGTTGAATTGGACATAAAGTCGAAATTAAGCTATTTTCCGATGAGGATAGTAAGGTGCTAGAGCCAGCTTTGAGGAAATGCCACAATCTATTTAGAGAACGAGATAATTTAACTTTGACATCAATCCACCATTAGTGCAACACCATATTCACACAGGAGACGCTAGACCAATAACAATTAGTGCAAGACATGATAGACGAGCAGTTAACAGCTGAGATGGACCCTAGACCTCCTGAATTGTTATTGTCAAAAATAAATCACTGTGTCGAGAGCAGAAATATATATTTTGTGTGAGTTATAAAGCGATCAAGGCCGAAACGATTCCAGATATTTACCCCATTGCAAACCTTATAGAAACCTTGGACCCACTAGGAAATTGTAAACTATTTTATTTTATTGATCTCACCGGAGTGTATTTGAACTTTATAAGTTGCCAACTTAGCTGTGGCTATGAAAAAATGCCATTTTGCTAAGTCAGAAACAGTGTACTTAGGCCACGTCACCTCAGGTGTTGGTTTAAAGCCAGATAAGAGATTAGTAGAAGCTGTCAAAGATTTCCCAACACCCAGTACTGTTAAGGAACTTCAATCCTTTTAGGCCTCTCTAACTTATATGGAAAAATGCATTCCAAACTACGCGAAGATTTCTAAGCCACTCACCAGATTGCTCAGGAAGGATACTAAATTTGAATGGACCGCGGAGTTTGACCGCGCCATGAACCGGTTTAGGGAGATATGGTCATTCATCCAGTACTAGCTTAGTTAGACTTAGAGAAGCTGTTTATCATAGCAACAGATGCTAGTAACTTTGCTATAGGATGCGTTTTGTCGTAAGAGATGGATGGGAAGGAACTCCATCACATATGCAACTTAATAAAGCAGAAATAGGCTACAGTGTAGCTGAGAAGGAGTTGTTAGCATTATCAGTAGTGTGGGGAATACATAATTCTCGCTCTCATGTATATGGTCGTCTTTTCACAGTAATGACAGACAATGCCACCTTAAAATCGTTAATGTCACTGAAAGGTCTAAGTAGCAGGCTAGTACGGTGGACTTTGAAGCTGAATAGTTACCAGTACACCGTCGTGCATAGGCCAGGCATTTTGCACGGGAACGCCGACGCGATGGGTCGGAAGGTAAGAGCAGTAACCACAAATGTCACCACTGACATGCAAGAAGAGAAAGAACTTGGCTAGGAGTGTCAAACGTGGAGATACCAGCCACACTTCACCAAGGTAGGAGTATTGGTTCGCGAGACTCCAAGAGGACAGCTTATTGTGGTGTGGTGCCTAGGAGTAAACGGGAGGTCATCATGAAGGAATGCCATGATCATTAATAAACTGAGCACTGCGGGAAACGATCTAAGAACCTTGGGTTGCAGAAATATATTAGTGGCTACGACGCCAAGCTGACATCAAGGTCTTTATTAATAGCAGCGACAGCTATAACAGGAGGACTACACGTGGCGTGGAAAGAGCTAAATTAATAGAACCACCCGAGACAGCGTACCCGTTTGATCATGTAGTCCTAGATATTGTTGACCCACTTCACAGGACACAGGAAAGGTATAAATACATCCTAACGATGTTAAATAATTTCTCCAGGTACTTATTCATGGTGCCACATGAGCATCAAACCGCTGAGTGAGTAGCTCACGCATTGCCTGCGGCCTATGGGCCTAAAACATTCGTGAGAGTTATGTGCAAGAAGAACAAACTATCACTCTTCATTGCGCCGACAGTGGAGAGTTGCGTTGGTAGTGTGCTGTGAATGTATATGAGTGTATGCGTGTAGTAAGTTTTGATCAAATTATCATTTATTTTTTGTTTGTGGGAAGTATTACTATTTTAGCTTAAACATACTTATAAGTGTTAGAATTAGTTTGCTCTTCAAGCATTTTATTAACGCATTTATTTCGTTTAACTAATAATACAAAGATATATCAATACAAATTAGCAAACGATGTTGAAAGACCACATTTTCTTTTATATGTGTAAAAGAAAAAGAGATACCCGAAAATCCCCACTCTCTTACACAATGGTGATCAGAGACCGATCGAAAATTTTATCCGTAGAAGTCCATCCAGTTGTATTATAGAGGAATGGGTCAAAGTGAATTCACACGTACGCTGAAAGCAGTACAGTAAGTCAGCACCGCTTAGTGGTGCAGCTGTTCACAAGTTTGGGGAAAGCTGGGAATCTCTGTTTACCCATGATGTATTGAAACGTCAAACCTAAAAATGAAAATATTACGATCAGTGCACGTTGCTGTATTTAAAATAAAATGAGAGATTAACTTACTGCCCGGATTTGATTCTTTTCATCGATAAAACTCATGTGTTCCAATATACTTTAGTTTTCCATTATCACTTTTGAGATACGCCATTGTGAGAATGTGTTGTGTTTATTAAAAAAAAAACTTATTGAAAGTTTGCGCATGCGCTGATTGGTTCTTCTAGGCGGGTTTTCTGTAGAGCGCTGGAAAATCAGACAAGGGTAATTTGTTTGCACATGAAATGTTAGAAATGTAAAGTAATTGGGAAACGATGCTTAACAACCTTACTAATAAATATTTCACTTATTATTATTTTTTTAAATGATAGTGTTTTTGTATCAATACACTAACTAAGATATAGAGAATCGATATAAACTAAAATTCATGGGTTATATGTTTGTTACTCGAAAATTATTATGCACAATCATATTAGTTATTTATTAATTAATTATTTTTGAATTATTGACATATTATATTATTTGATTATTATTGCACCGCGTCTTACTACCCGTTCGGGTTATACGCTTTAAGAACTAATTACGCTAATGGATTGGGAATTGGGAAGGTTGAATTAGAGGAAGTGAACCCGCATTTGCGTGGAGGGAGAGTGGAAAACTATTTAGGATACCCCCCCACCCCCAGTTCATCCGATCGAGATTCGAACCTCGATCTCCCCGTCATTTGGCGGTCGACCTCAACACGACTAGCGCTTTAGCCAACTACGCCGCCGAGGTGGGTATCATCATATTTAAAAAAGAGTAACACTATTTGTTTAGTTTATTTTTAAAGGCACTTGTCACAAAACTATTAAATTATTCATAGAGGACTGAAACTGCTTAAATATGACATCCAGACTTTCTTAATATGACTGTACTACAGCTTGGTGGTAACAATCAATATGTTGCTGCAAGTAATATTACTACAGTAATGTAATTAAATCATATTTTGGGATGATAGATATTATCTTATTGTCTTGGCGCTTAAGTTAATTATAATATTTGACAATATCTACTTAAGTAGGGAAACAAACCTGGGACCATTATAAAGACGGAAGTATCAAATTACTATGTTTAAATCTCAGTTTTGGAATAATAAAATTACATTGAAACTTTATAGGCTGTATGCAAGAACGAAACGAGTAAGAGTGAAAGGCGAGTGCTATTGATTTGCCTCGATATTGAGCTTTCTGCCAAAATGTAACCTCTAAGATAGCTAATTAACACTGTTGCACCCTCTCTGAGTCCTGTACCCCCCGGCCAACAAAAGGGATAAAAGGGATAGGATGAACTTAACATACAAAAAATGGAAATTATAAAAAAAAATATAGATTCAACAAAATGAGCAGTTTATTCAATTAAATGACAATAGCGCAGATAACAAAAATTGGTCTCATTATATCATTATGAGTACAGTTGGAAAATATGCTCGAAGCCAACAACTTTAAATCATTAAAGTTGCGCAAGTGTTTAAACAAAAGGAAACATGAAATCCATCATAATATTGATAGTCCAGTCTATAAGAGACAATAAAAAAGCGAATATTTTTAAATGCGATACAAAATTATAAGGGCCTAATGGGCACCTTGATATGGTTCCAAAGGTTTCGTAATTCACAGAAAACGATATCATAAATATAAAGATTTAAATTTGACGACTATACAACAGAGTTTACACAACGTGAGGGTTTTACAACCAGACATAAGCCAAACTCCCACGGGACTATCAGATCTGACTTAGAATATGGAACTAACAGTTCCATCAATTAACAAAACTTTAGCTGTTCAAACAGAATTTACGTTACAAAAGATTAAAGTCATCCTAATTTAAATTCCAATAAAAAGTTACTTCACGTTACGTTAGATCAAACCATAATTTTAAATATGAAAAGTTACTTCGATAAAAAAATTACTCTACGATTCCAAACAATATAATATTAACAAGTCAAACTTCTAATCAGCACATAACTGAGGATATTTACGAGAATAAAATATAAGCAAAAGTCAGCGCCCGAGCGGCGATGTATCTAAGATAGAATATTTAGACATTTTTTTGGCGATCAAAATATTAATACGTTAGATTTTGAAACTGAATATTATATGCAAAAAGTTTAAAGTTTATAAATAAGTTAAAGTTCATAACTCCACCGTCTAAGCGACGATTTTGATACATTTTACAAGTTTTCTTCAGCCATTGTCCAGATCCATGACAATGGTCTGTCGTCGATCGTTGATCGTAGATAGTTGATTATGGCAAGCTTGCACAGCCATTATATAGGGATTTCGTTGTTATGGAAAGGGGTGGGAATTCACCAAACACCATGCATGATGACGTCAACGATGCCTTCAAACAGTCACGTACACCATTGTTGATTCCGCTTGCTCCATCGGAATATCCGTGAATATCTCCAATCACCCGATGTTTTGAAGGAGGTTCCTCTAGTCTCCGTCAGAGGTCGGATACATAATTGTCTTCTAGTTGATGATGATAGTTCTTGGTTCATTTCTCGCTAGTAAAGTCGGAGTGCCGGGTCGCTTTGTTGACCCACTGGATCTCCCTTGACCCACTCGCCAATCTAGGATTCCAGCTGCCGGCCAGCATTGCAGGATTCTATTGTGAGCAGATTAGTATTGTAAGTACACGAACAAATTAATACTTAGGATTGGATTGAGTAATAAATATATTGTCCAGCATTGTTTCTATTATGTCTTCTTAGCCTACAAGAACTACAACAGAGAAAAATACTATTGTAGGGATCCTAATTGAGTTGAATTTATTGGAGCGGGTAGTATGCTTTGTTGTCCAGTTGTAACATTATACCACGTAATGTTACAAATCTCTAATCACGTCAGTATGGGGCGGGGTCCAGTTGTAACATTATACCACGTAATGTTACAACACCACGCACACTTTTGAGTATATATTAGTATTTTTTAAATCCACTCAAAAATCACACTTCTCATTCACTCTTCACGTTTGCTTATTTAATTCTTAGAATCTATCTTATCCCTTTATTGAAGGAAAGACTAATTTTCGTATTCTGACAAATTGACCTAAATGCTACTTATCAGAATGGATTAAATCAAAAATCCTCTAGACGTTATGAGCTATATGGTAAGACTGATTGATGCCTTGGTCCCTTCATACATATATACATGTTTTAAATAATAATAATTTATAACTATGGTATTTGATCTAATACTACCAAACAAATAATTACTATGTGATTTATAATACAGTACATCAAATTTAAATTATCTTAAATCGATGAGCTAATAATTAATTGTAATTGGAAAGGTATAATTTGTTGGGAGCTATTCTTTTTATTCACTAGTTATCACATTTTGGATGGAATAATTACTGTCTATCAGTAAAATAAAACTTGGAGGTTCAAATTTTTCTTCAAAACTTAAATTGATCGCGCTACTCCCCAACGACACTAACGCCATTTGGCTTCAATGTCTGACCACTGGAACTAGGGAGTAGCCAGACACGTATATCATAGTATCTGGATTTTAGTAGTTTCTGGCATGTTTTTTTTTATCCTTAGAATTTTTTTTTTCTCTAGAAGCGTTTCTTTTCTGTGAGCTAATATAATATTAAAGAAGAAAGTTTCTGTACTTACTTATAAGACCATACCAGGGCTGGTCCTTTTGGTCGTAGTTTCAAATACGTGAGAACAAACTCATTTGTACCATTATAAATGTAAATACTAAAGAATGTTTTTTAATGTAATCATACTAAAGTACTTCAAATACAATAAATAGATTCCAGAAGTAAGTTTTCATTTAAATTATACAAAAACATATTGAAAATTTTAAATGTTTTTATAATTTGGTGAACCATGGAGGAAGGAGTGTTGGCGTGACTATAATGTGGTAAAAGTACCATGTTAAAATGCAATCCCTAATATAGGGATTTAAGTGTGACAACAAATATCAATAATATATAAAGAAATATGGATATTAAAATATTATTAAAAAAAGATGATTTTGGAATATCACATCTACCGTGGAAAGCTTAGTAACTTTAAAAGATTTCAAGTAGAGAGGCATACGTACTATCATGAAACCATATGAAATATTTAACATCCATTTTGTAAACTTGTGTTTTCAGGCTAAATTAAAAAAATAATTGTCTGTCTTTGCTAATAAAATAAATTATCAACAAACTTAATTTTCTTGGAAATGAGTTTGAATAATATAAAACTTCTTATTTATTAATCATGATGGTAATCATAAGGAGTTTCTTAATGTCTCCTGTAGCAGGCTTTACGTGAATAAATTTATAATTTTACTATACCACAAATATCATTCAAACATTTCTTCTTAATTATCTTGGTTGATATACTAGACAGTCAATTAATGGGGGAAAAAAACCAGTACATTGTTGGTCAAAACTAGCTATAAATATATAAAATGAAACTTGTGTATGTTAAACAAAGCATATTTAATATATATATATATATATTATATAAAATTATATATATATATATTATATATATATATTATATCATATAATCTTTACTAAGTGTGTTAAAAACCGTTTTGATTACTGATTATATTAATTATGGGATATTATGATGATATTTTATGTATCTGCAATATTAATTCTTTACATGAAGATAAGGTTTCTTGTTTGTTTGCGAGCCGTGTTTTTAATGTTAAATGAAACATAATTTTGAATATTTCTACTACTTGACTAAGAAGGCCATGGTCGAAATAAGAGGAACGAGAAAATTATGTATGTAAGGTTCTCAGCATTAAAATGAATTCAAATAAAATAACAAAGAATCTAAATTTATAAAATAATATGGATTTTAATCTAAATTTATTCCACAGTTTTTTCATTGATAAATCAAATATTATGTATTGAAACCAAAAGAAATTGACTGTACTCCAATGCCAAGGATATCAAACTAAAGGATTTTTGATGATATCAATAGCGTCTCTACAAGGTTAATTCCATATTACTATACTTGTTTCTATGGTTAGTTCGTTCTTCCTAGAAACAAATTTTGTTGCGTCCGTTGCCTAGTAAAATAAATCTTAGTGGTGTCTTCTCAGAGAATCATTAAAGACGTTATTTTGAGTTTGTGCTGAAAAGAAAGTGAATTATTTAAAGAATTAAAAGAAAATGAGCTGTGGATGTTTAGGGTTTTGTTTCAGAGGGCTACGCCGGCGTGTCCGAGGGGCTTATTGCCGTGTCCGGGAGCGTCTGGCAGATATACGCCGAAATTTACACCACGGTAAGTCACGAATGTGAATCAATAAATATATTTATCTTTATTTCTTCTTTTTTTCTAGCTTGTCTCAGTGCTAGGGAACTCGACTGGCGTGATTACCGTTCACAGATAGGATTGTCTCACGATCAACTTAACGTTAACTTAAAGTTAACTTAGCGTAACGTAACGTAAAGGACTTCGTGTTTAAATGGAAGCGATCACGATGCAGATCTAGCCAGCCAATCATTATGCGTGTGACGTCAACAGGGTTATTTAGTAATTAATTTGTTGGTATTATGACCTAGGTTTACGCTTCAGCATAAGTTCTAGTGATAAGATATTGAAACAAAATAACTAAACTAAAATAGGAAAGCAACATTTATCAAAAAATTTAATAATGTAATATATCGGTTTAAAACTGTAAACATTCACAGATCATCACTTTACAAATATTACAAAACCACAAATCATACTCGAGAATGCAGATGTTTGGCTCGAATTGTTACATTAAGTTAATCGTGATCACACATTAGTTAAGTGAACTTTAAGTGAACGTTACGTTAAGTTAACGTTAAGTTGATCGTGATCCCGGCATCAGTGCTAGGAAGCTCGACTGGCGGGATTACCTTACACAGGTAGGATTGTTTCATTGCTAAATAATTTTAATGACGTTCTCAGCTCTCAAAGGCAGATTGTCTCAGTGGAAGAGAATTTGAATGACATTCTCAGCTCTCATAGTCAGATTGTCTCAGTGGAAGAGAATTTGAATGACGTTCTCAGCTCTCATAGGCAGATTGTCTCAGTGAATAGGAATTTGAATGACATTCTCAGCTCTCATAGGCAGATTGTCTCAGTGTAAGAGAATTTGAATGACATTCTCAGCTCTCGCAGGCAGATTGTCTCAGTGAATAGGAATTTGAATGACATTCTCAGCTCTCATAGGCAGATTGTCTCAGTGTAAGAGAATTTGAATGACATTCTCAGCTCTCGCAGGCAGATTGTCTCAGTGAATAGGAATTTGAATGACATTCTCAGCTCTCACAGGCAGATTGTCTCAGTGGAAGAGAATTTGAATGACATTCTCAGCTCTCGCAGGCAGATTGTCTCAGTGAATAGGAATTTGAATGACATTCTCAGCTCTCACAGGCAGATTGTCTCAGTGAATAGAATTTGAATGACATTCTCAGCTCTCATAGGCAGATTGTCTCAGTGTAAGAGAATTTGAATGACATTCTCAGCTCTCGCAGGCAGATTGTCTCAGTGAATAGGAATTTGAATGACATTCTCAGCTCTCACAGGCAGATTGTCTCAGTGGAAGAGAATTTGAATGACATTCTCAGCTCTCGCAGGCAGATTGTCTCAGTGAATAGGAATTTGAATGACATTCTCAGCTCTCACAGGCAGATTGTCTCAGTGGAAGAGAATTTGAATGACATTCTCAGCTCTCACAGGCAGTATTGTCTCAGTAATAGGGAACTCAACTGACCTACTCAATACTTACTCAACTGATGTGCTTTGCTCTCACAGATTTTGGAGGTGTCCTTTATTTTAAAAACAGAAACATGGTGTTGGTGTTGGAATAGTTTTGTTATAAAAGCTGATAGTGATAACTATAGGGAGTATAAGATGCTATATTATAACACTTATTTTAGTTAACATAACATAAATAAGCTATAATTATTAATTATTTTCATAGTCAATTTTTATTGCTATCAATTGTTATGTATACATTATAATGTTCATATCCATAGTCAAAAGAAACTTTAAGGATAATGCTTTTTTAATATTGGCACACATACCCTCAGCTTATTGGTTGAAATGGAGCTACAGTATAGCCTTCCCTATTCAGAGTAATTAGGACCTAAGTTAGTCCATATTGTCAAAAATCCATATATGGTGAACTCTTGATCTACCGGGGGAGGGGGGGTCAACCGATTTGCAGCTTACTCATCGTTATATTTACATATGTCACAATCAATGCACCACCGTCTGAATGCATTTTATTTTCACCCAGTGCACAGAGAGAGAGAGAAGGACAGAAAGACAGACCTCCCTTATCTATGAGACAGAGACAAATAAATATTACCGCACAACTCTCAAAGAGAAAACAAATGCAATTTTTTTCTAAATACTATCCGACTGTTAGCCCTTTCATAGAACTAGTCTTTAGAAAAGCAAGCATCTTGATATATCAACGAGTAAATAGCTTCTTCCTCTCAATATAATATTGTGCTTGTGGCGGTTTGTTGCAGTTGATGGTGAGCAACAAGGGGGCACTCCTAACACCCTTGAGTGCCCGGACGATGGGCTGCCATCGTCCATACAACCTGTTAGTTATGAACAATTTTTTACAGGGGAAACGACGAGCTCCAGCAGTGTACAAGAGAACAACAGGACAACTCAACAGAATGGTAAGTATAGGTCAGTAAGTCAGTCACCTTCTGGATCAAGCCACCATGCCTCTTCTTCTCTTAACCAGATTGTGTCATCAAGGGAACACGTCCCCTTCATGGTAATATTGTAAGCTCGTCCAGTCCACCATCCGTGTCAGGTCAACAAGATTCTTCCTCAGGATGGAGCATTCCAAGAAAGAACAATTGGTAAGTCAATCCAATAGAAAGTCAGCCACCTTCAGAGTCAGCCACCTCCAGTAGTCAGTCCACCTCAGTAGGTAGTCAGCCACCTCCATGGAGACCAGTCCCCTTCAGGGATCAGCCCACCTTAACGGGAACAGCCTACCTTCTAGAATCATCCTTCAGGGATGGTCAGACTACATGGTAGTCATCTCTTTTTTTAAGGAGTTCAGTCCAACTTCTGAATAGACACCACCTCCATCAGCAGACCTATCAGGCCACCACATGAGTAGCGCCTTGGGGTTATTGAGTAACCACCAGTCAATTCATACACCTCCAGTGTATTCAAACACCTCCACGGAGTTCGGCCATCCTTCATCATTAAGAACAACGCCAGAGAATAAAGCAACCTCTATGGAACCCTCCTACTTCAAGTGGATCATCCACTTCTCGGGAACCAGCCTCATCTTCTAGAAATCCATCTCAAGAGGATGGTAGAGATACATTGGTAAGTCGTTCTTCGGGGGTTTTTGAGGATTCATTCATTTTTTCTGACAATAGACCCACTCATCACGCTCCTATGCAAAGGCGAGAAGGCGCTATCAGCCTTCACCAATGGATAGGAGCCTGATGAGGTTAATTGAGTTTAGATCGCCACCAAATTTGTGGACCTTAATTCATATATGCAGACGCTGCCCTTATTTATTCAAACACCTTCCAAACAGGCTATTTATTAAAGGACTTCATCCATCTATCATCAAGAAACAACGCCCAGAAGAAATTTAAAGTAAGAACATGTCGTATACACCTTCTCCGCTTAGCTACGTACATACTGTGGGCATTATCGTAAATATGGACACTCAGGCAGTCATTTAAATAAATAAATAAGGAACGTTTTGGAATAAAGTATTAGAATGAATACGGGTCAACTCATTTATACACGAGGAAATTTTTGGAATATCTTAAAAACGGCTCTTAAAACAAATAGTAATGCGTAAGAATCAATAAGTGAAGAATTGGAATTAATAAAGAAAGACAATACTGAATAAAGATGGAGGATTTAATTGGAATAATAAATTATAGTGTCGGGATTATTAAGAAATTTTTCAGAATAGTTTAGGATTATTAGTCAGAAAAATAAAATATAGTTTGAATTAATTGGAATTAATAATGAACTCATCGATTCATTATTGGGCGAATATAAATAAATAAAGAACTTGTAGGAATAAATAGTAGGGGGAAATTTGACATACATAAATTATAACAAGGCGCGATAAATAGCGAGGATTGAGTCAAAATAAATATTGAGTCAGAATGATTTAGAAACAATTCAGAATAAATAAGATTGTCTTATTATTAAAAAATTGTAATCAAAATTAAAAAGTATAAAGTTACAACTAATAAAGGCTCATCAGAATAAATAAGAAATGACAGACTAAAAAATAACTAGTCACAATAAATAAGTTAAAATTAAAAATGTATAAGGAATAAGTCATAAAAAATACGGAACGAATATTAAAGAGGAAGCGGTCAGAATAAATACGGAATTAGTCGAATTCAAAAAGAAATGAGTCAGAATTTTTAAAAGGGAATGATTTTGAATAAATAAGGGTATGATTCTACATTAATATATATATAATATTAATAAAAACTAGTCTTTTTTATATATAACTCTTATAGGTCAATGATGTTGTGGATATTATATTTATAAAATAGGGATAGCAATGTTTGAGAATTTGGGAAATTTAAATAACAGCAAAGAAAATAATAAAATAGTGAGAAATAATATTATAATCATCATAAGGAACTATTTTCAGCCTGTGACCTTTTCTGTTTAGTAAAATGCCTCATCTCCCTCCTGTACTCTCTTCTACTCTGCTCCTCTCACTTGCACACTTGTTGCTGTCGGTTCCTTCCATCTTGTTCTTGGTCCTCGTTGTTGTCTCTTCCCTTAGGTCATAAGTCAAATATAGATATCACCATAACTACCAAAGAATTGAATGAGAGCATTACAGCATGGCAGATTACTGATGATATTGTCACCTCAGATCATAATTGGATTGGTTTAAAACTTGAATGTGGTGTTCGGTATCGTTGGAACAATACAATTTTAGGTTGAGACATCCTATGGACATTTCATGTTTCTCTGGGTCATAAAATCACGAACCTAATGAAAATGGAAGGTACGTTTGACGAAAGAGCCCAGAAGTTAAATAACTCGATCTGGTGTAGAGAAGAGAATGTGTGTTGGACACATTTAAGATTTTAAAAGCATTTTTAATTACATGTACAAGGATTAGGAATAGACGAGCGAAAGAAGGATCAGATCCATAATGTCATGATACATCTGATGGAGAAGCGGGGGACTAGAAGAATTGAACTAATGAATGTGAGATAAAGTGGGGATAAGATTGACTTAGAATGGTGAAGATCTGATAAGATAAAAGAAATTTAAGATCTTGAATGAGGGTGACGAAACGTAGAAGATTAAGAGGATGAAAACGTAGGGGTTAGAAGCTCCTCACTCATGATGACAAGCAGGACTAGCAGCCAAAAGCATTAGGCGTGGTGCTCTAGGGTTATGAAGGAGGGCCTGCGGCTTATGGGCCTAAAATATTCAAGAGAGTTATGTGCAAGAAGAAACAACTATTACTCTTCATTGCGCCGACAGTGGAGAGTTGCGTTGGTAGTGTGCTGTGAATGTATATGAGTGTATTGAAGTTCGTTTTTATCGAAATCGTTGCCATCTCTTCCCCTACAAAAATTCTCGTACATTTACTCTACATTTCCTAGAACAATGCCATAATTAATGCATAAGTGTGCAGAGGAAGGCACTTATTGTGGTGACATAAGCATACAGAACAGTATTAGATGATGCTGTTGTGGTACTGGGAGGTGTCATCCCGGTTGACATTTGGATACAGAAGGGAGTTTTAAGAAGATCTGATTAATTGACAGGTGCTAATGAGATGTTTTAGAACAATGCTAATATGAGATCCTGAGTAACCTCAAAAGAAGGGAATCGATTGAGTATTTCCCATCTTTTTAAACAAGACTATAAAATTATGAAATGACTAGCAATAATTACGCTACCCACTTTAGAAGTGGCCATGAAAAATTTTTCTTGAAAATTATCTGGGTTTAATCTGTGTTAGGAACAAAACTGTGGACAATGTTGTTGCAGAACCGTTTGCCACATCATGTACGAAAGTGAGAATTATGAAGTGCTACGGATTGCGTTAGTGAGGAAAATGCGTGATCGTGGTCTGGTGTGAAAGGAAAAGTATGGTGAACTCACTTGATATTTTCAAAGCGTTTTTGAAGACATCTACAAGGATTTGGAAAAGAAGAGATAAAGAAGAAGACTTTGGAATGGTGTGATACAGCAGATGGAGAAACAGAAGAATAAAAGAATTTGACAACTGAATGAGATATGAAGTGAGAAAGAGATTGCCTTTCTAATGGTGAAGATCTGATAGGGTGAATGAAATCCAAAATATTTAATGAGGGTGAAGAAAAGAAGGCGATTTGAAATCATAACATGATAAAAGAGAATAGTTTAAATGATAGAATGAAGTAAAACTAATAATGGTTATGGATGAAGGGACATTGTTTTAGAGGATGAGAGAATTTGTACCTTAAAATTATGGTGTAACTTTTAGAAGTCCCTTAATTCAAAATCAGACAAGCAGGACTAGCAGCTAAAAGCATTAGGCTTGATGCGCTAGGGGTATGGAGGAGGGCCTGGCTACGGGCCTAAAACATGTATTGGCGTTCTACACAAGAATAACAGACTATCACTCTCCTGTGTGTGTTTAGGTGGCAGTGCAGTGTGAGTGGATAGCCCACTTGGCTATGATTTGGTAAGTAGACATAAATACCCAGTATTTAAAAAAAGTATTATTAGTTCGCTCCAAATTCACCCTTTCGAAGAGATTTGGTATAAAGTATGGTGTTTAGACTTTTATAGTCCCACTAGACTTCAAACATCCAGGAATAAAGTAAATTGTTTTTGGTCGTAAACTTATCTTTGTTAATGTATTTTTTAAATTAATTTTCAGCAGCTCTTTCAGCCAATTATTTAGACTCTTAATCTTTTGCTTACTGTATTTTCCTTTTGATTTCTTTGACTTGAAAAAGAATGTTATCATTGAACTTAAACATTTATATTATTGTTTTCTTTACCTTTAGTAATAGTTATTGTTTTATATTTGTATTTTTTTTAAACTAAAGGGCCATTCCATGACAATAGATACAATGAAAATACCGGTAGACCTTTAAGATTCTAATAAAATTTTCCATAGTTGTTATTCCTCCAAATATATATAATTTCATAATTTTCTCTTAAGGTCATCCTACCATCAAAATTTATTTTATTAATTTAATAAGGTATAAATATAAGCTCTAAATAGTGATTAATTTATTTCAAATAATTACAGCTATCGAGCTATAAGTAGTCAAACTTACTATTTTATCCGATTTGCATACTAATTTTAAGGTAAAGTATTTGATGTACGTGGATTAAATTTATTCTAGCTAGACATGCATATGGAGTGTATGCAATGAAGTACTTACAATATCTTAAATAAAATTAGTTTTTAATCTATAAGATATTTAATAGTTGTACAATTACATAATTTTTGATCATATACAAGTAATTTTCGTTTTATACCCCGATAGTTCGATTTTATATAATTTTTAGTACAGAATGTCGTTATTTCAAATTTGTTTGGTTTATTAGTCTAAATCTTCTATTTTATTTTATTATTCACACCGCGTTGATCAATGCAAACGTAAATTTGTTATATCCATTCTTCAACTCAAAGAGTCAAAAGGAATTCATCTCTTGGTACATCAAAACGCGTATTGATTTTAGACCTATAGTTTATCTGAATATTACGATTAACTTCATGAATGTATAAAAATGAGTTTCTCTTTTATTAATGGTTATAAATTTAACATTAAAAAGATCTTAAAAGCTTTGAAAATATATCTGTCACATGAGTACTTCATTTCTTTAGATATTTTCTAAAAAAAAATATCATAATTTGGCGTGTTTATTGAACATGGCTAAGTTCAACCATAAAAATGAAATGTGCATCAAAACCAAGAAAACGAAACAAAAAGGCGAAATCGAACACAAATCGTTATAAACTTAAAACAATGAAATATTTTATCCACAATGTTTTCAGGTAAGTATAAGGCCGCATGTGGGCGGAGGGGCTGGGGGGGTTCAAACCCTCCACAAAATTTTATGAACAAACCATATATGACCTTATTTATGATTTAAACAAATAAAAAATTAAGATAAAAGTACAAATTAGGGAGCCGTGCAACCATAAAAAGCACTTCGGAGAGCTACTAGAGGTGTTTAATATTTAGAATTTGTTCTAGCCTTCAGCAATTAGGGGGTTATGTTGCAAAAAAACCACTTCTGATAGCTTCTAGAAGTGTTTAATATACAGAATCTTTCCTAGCCTTCGTCAGCTATGGGGCTATGTCGCAAAAAAAAAAAACACCTTCAGATGGATTCTAGAAATGTTTAGTACTTAGAATTTTTGCTAGCCTTCAGCAGTTGCGATGTTATGTTGCAAAGAAAAAAACTTCAGATAGCTTCCAAAGGTGTTTAGCATTTAGAATTTTTCCTAGTTTTCGGTAGTTGTTCCCCAAAAAAACTTCCCCAGATAGCTTCTAGAGTTGTTTAATATTTAGAATTTGTTCTAGCCTCTGGCAGTTAGAGGGTTATGTTGCAAAAAAAACCACTTCAGATAGAATAAAATTGAACTTGGGATCTTAGCGCGTCAATGTTCTAGCACAGTTATCCAGGATTCGTCCCTTCCTCATGATCTCATGTCCACACGCACTGAATATATAAAAGTGTAGTCAGTTTAGTCAGTGCAGACTATAACTTATGTAAATATTATAAGCCTTTATCAAAGGTACAGCTTAGATCACATGATTTGACGTATGAATTAGTGAACCCATTTCTAGTTGTCAAATAATGATCTTCCTATTAAAATCAGTCTAAATCATACATTCAACTTATCCACTAATAATCTTAGTTTGAATTACAGCTTCAACTCGGAACCCACTGTTGTTTGTTGTTCCTGGGCCTGGTTACCAGTGGTTTATAATACTCCATTGTTTGATGTCCCGGGGCCTTGTTACCACTGGTTCATAATATTCTATTGCTTTGTATCCCGGGACCTGGCTACACAAGTAAATCATGACTTGTACCAACTGGTTGAACACATGCATATGCGGACAAAATGATTGACAGACACCTGGTTAACCCAAAAAGACCAACTTAGAAATTGATACCTTACTAATGATGATTTTAATCCACAAAATTAGTGTATACCCGAACGGTCAGTAAGATGCGGTGCTAAAAATATTGTATTTTTTTCCTTAGCTTTTCCCTCCCCGTTTGAGCTATGCGCAGAATAAGGAATGCGAATGACGCATTGGACCTTGTGACCACAAATTAGAGCTATAAATTTGGTTAAAAAATAATATTTCATAGACTACTTGTTATTTTCCGTTTACGATTTTGTTGTGGAACACGTTGTTTGCAATGTATTGACTTGTCGGTCAATTGGTTCATTGAATCCATCTCGACTTTTGTATGCCAACAGGTCCTCTCATGTCAAACAGTTGTGTAGCTTATCACATGGTCTTAAACGTGCCGATCACTTGACATACTCAAGCTTTGAAATATTTTTATTTATTTGGTCATCCAGTAGGCTGTCGATCACGTTGCCTTCTTATGCATAAGCTTGTCGACCAGTTGGTCCTAATCTTTGAACCACAATTAGGATCTACCATCCAAAAGAGAGGGTTCAAACACTTAATAAGGAAATTTAAGAAAAAACACAATAACAATCGATAGAGTGGGCTGGGTGAGTGAGCTTGTTATACCCGCTGGGTAAGCTAGATAACACCCAGCACACGCAATTAGAGATAGAAGAGGGCAAGTTCTCACGGTCGCCCTCAAAGGTCGATCAACACAGCCCAGACGTCATACCATATTAGTGATTACCTCACATGAACTACTTAACTTAAAATAACCGAAGGATGATACTTATAAAGAAGGAACGAATATCACCATCAAGAATAATTTATTATAACTTCTCAAAAAAGAGAACAAAAATAGATATAGATACATAAACAATCATCAAGTATGTAACGTCTTTACAACCTTATCCAATGGCCTCATACCATGAGCGCCAAATTTGAAAGCAAACATCTACGCTTACTCAGGAAAGCTACAGTTTGGCGTGAAAGCAACAAATAAACCTCAGTCTAACCTCGTACAGTTCAATAAGACAATTACCAAAATATAACCTATAAACATTATTATTAATACCTCATCAGTCCCAAAAAGGGGAAGGGGGTATATGATTAAACCTAACTGACGTATTACCAGATGTTGGTGTTGGATTGACCCATGCATTAGATTGGCCTACACCTCTCGTTTACAACCACAACTTGGTTGCTATAACAACTTCCTTTTACCCCTATGGTGCGCTGATGGCGGCAGGTAATTCATGTTCAAAGGTGAACATCAAAAACAACCCAACAAGAACTATCCTAATACAATAAACATTAGCTTAATGAAACACCTTACGAGGTTTATATTTGAAGTTCATAGACAAGGTAAAATTATGAATGACATAATTTATAAGTTCAGCACCAAACTTATTAACCTTTGAAAATAATTAACAAAAGCAGGTTTTTTAGAGATTACGCTCAATAATATAAGTGCACAAAACGTAACATCATAAATAGTATACATAACATAATATGATCCCAGCAACCTTTACGCAATTTAAATTTATTATGCCCGAAGTTTTACGTTCAATCATAATAGATCTAAATCTTAACTGTGAACTTTGCCTTGTCATTTAAATCAACACAAATGCCCAAACGAAGTAAAATCGTAACTTGTTTCACTAACATATTAAATCTGAAAAGTCATAAAGTCCAATTACTATATGCATACTGCTAAGTGCAAAGTTTTAAGTTATATGTAGGCAGATATTTGAAGACGCAACCTAATGCCAGTATGAAAGTTTTAAGTCCATTTATCATGGAAAGTCACTAAAACGCAAGTTTGAAAGATCAAGTCTATCCATTATGAAATAACAACAAAGTGCCTAAACGGATTTTTAGAAACGTTAAAGATTTCATCTAAACTGAATTTAGCTTACATCGTTAATTTTGAAGCGTTCGCCTGTTCAGGCGAATTCCAACGCCAGCCCAAGAGTGGCTCACACTTCACATGGTTGGTCTTTTATATGCACAAAACACGGCTTGCAGAACATAGTCAAGGGGGGGGACCAAAGAACGTAGACAGGGTGGAGAAGGTTCTAGGAGCCTCACGGATCTAGTAGAAGCCCGCTCGTAAACTTGGTGGAGTGTTACTTCTTTTCTTCTTATGGTCTTTGGGCAAGCAGAAACGGCGTGACGTATTCCAGTTGACGCGCCTCAGTCTTACAAGGAAGGTCTTGACGGCCAGGTGTTGTGTTGATAAGTGGCTCGCAGTGTTTACATGAGCATGGCCGCTGACGTCTTGTAGAATTGGGTAAGTTTACAATTCCTAGTATTGTAACTTTAGCTAGCGGCTAATGTTACATCTTGTAGGTCATTTGACCTACGTGGCATTCCAACATTTTTACAGCTTTTCGGCCGGTTTTTAATGTGCCCATCATGAGCTCTGTTAACTATTATAATAATAACAACGAAAAGTAATACTTTTTTTTACTACAAATAAATAACTCTAAAACCTGCTTCGGTGCTAGCATGACATCTAATGCGTCATTCTCGTCGTAGACTAGAGCGTTAAAGACAGCGATATCGGGGTTTGATCTCCGTCAGGTATACAGAGGGTAGTTTTATTATAAATTGTTTCCCACACTCTCTCTTTACGCAAATGCGAGTGTACTTCCTCTAAATTCCGCTTTCTTAATCCCTAACTAATTAGCGTAATTACTACATGTGAGTATACCGCGAACGCATAGTAAGACTCGGTACTAAAAGAATAATAAAATAACCTTTAAGCTTTCACCACTCAAATTATTTAATTATTATTATTATTATTAGCACCGCGTCTTAAATTGCCTAGTAATACATTTTTTTTTCTAAGAATACATTTTGTAAATATAGGTCTAATAGTATTCAGTACAATAAATACTTTGCAATACGTGTAACAATTTAATTATTTTAAATTATTAATATTCTTTTAATCTTAGTAGCCGGGATTCAAACTCAAGACCACAACTCCCGGGTGAGTCATGCAGTGACCATTCATGTTCTAAATTAGCGGAATAAAGAGGTAGAGCTATGACAACAATGTTGTGAACAAAGAGCTGGCAATCCCAGCTTACTTTCCCACTCCAACTGCCCATCCCTCTCTTCACAACACAACACCCCCCTTCAACCATGTTAAAATTCCCTGTCAAAATGTTATATCCTATTCATTCTAGGAGAAGCTTGTTGAACTAATCACCTTAATTAGTTTCTGTGTTGAAACTGTTCCTAGTTTAAAGAAAAATGGCATTTTTAAGCTTTACCGAACATCATGTTTAATCAATCTCCTTCGTTTGGAAATAATTTGTGTATGACATAGAAACCAATTTGAAGGGTTTCCTATGGGCTTAAAAATTATATATCACATGGCCACATAAAGGTTTTTTAAAAGTTCAGGGTCACCATGATACAATTTTAATTTCAAATTTTTGAAAAAATAATATCTTAAAATATTGAAGCAAATACACTTGTTCACAAATTTCTTAATAGTATGCATGCCTAAATTCATTTTGGGATCTCGATGGGATCACATTCAAATTTATTTTAAATAAAATTGGGGTCACCAAAAACACCTTGACTCACCAGAATGAATTTGTGCTCAATGGCCTAGATTTTAATTACAAATAAAGAAATTTGTATAAAAACCCACAAGAATTTATATTTTTTCTTTTACATGGTATTTAACATGCTAAGATCTAATACATGTGTTTGTATATCTCCATCCACCCATCCGTCCTACAACAAGATATAGATTAAAAACATTATATATACTAAAACAATAACTCGTTATATTCCTGTGTAATATTAAATTTGAATAACAATAATTTCAAAGCATTAATTGTAAATCTATTTACCCGTTGGGCAGGGTGTAGGTCCGTCCAGTTGGTATTAGTTCTACTTTGATTAAAATTTGTTTGACAGAAACCGGAAGTTTTTCTGGTCTTGGTTGGAACAATAGATGGTACAGGTCTGTCGGGAGTGAGCAATGCTAGTATTGCTCCTTCAAACAGTTTTTTGATACAGGCACAAAACAATGTAGTTTTTGTGTGCCAGGAATAGCTTTTGTCTCAAGGAAACGTTTCTTAAGTAACTTATACTGATTACAATGTTCTTCATTTGTACATTAAAAGAAATGAATTGATGCTGGTTTTGATTGGCTCCAATAAGATCATTAAAGTAGTGTCATGATTTAATCCTCATATGTTTCTTAAATGTCTCTAAAACCCAGTTGACAACAGATACTCATTATTTATATGCAATATGCTAAATCAATAGTTCTTCCATTTTTTCACTTCTCATTTATTTATTCTGTTTCAGGGTAAGAATTATATTACATCCAATACTATGTTTTTTAAAGTGCTCCATACTTATTAATTTTACAGTTTGATGTATTGTACAGAGACAAACAAATGTGTACTACTTTCTACCAACTGGACTATAATTTTTAGGTCGAAGATCTGCACATTTTGAAACCCTATAATTTCTGCGGAATATTTATTTTTATAAAACATATATATTTTGTTTATATTTCCTAATATTAATCTTTTTTGCAAAGGTTCACGATATTAATCACCCTTTTTTAAAGACATGAAATCTTTATGCTTGCATAAGATGACTTATTTCATTACTATTGGAAAAATATTCTACTTTTAGAGAGATTTAATTTTCTTGAACGACCAGATCTTTGGTAACAATGTCGAAATTTAATCCCGTCACTTGTACTTTCTACTAAATGAGTTTTTTTTAGTCGAAATAAATAAAGATCAAGTCAGAATAGTCCAGAGTAGTGAATCAGAATAAATTAGGAACTATTTGTAATAAATAAGGAACCAGCTGAAAAAAATTATGATGTCCATTTCCGAATCAGTAAGAAACGAGTTTTCATTTTATAAATAAGAAAGAGAGTGTTGAACAAAACCATTAAGATTAAAAAGGAACGGATTAAAGTGAAATGGAATGAATGATAAACATAAGGAATTATGAGTTGGCATAAATAATAAAAAAACTGTCAGAATACATAAGACACTTGTCTGAATAAATAAGGCGAATGTAAGGTCATACAAAGTGTAACGAGTAGGAATAAATAAGGAATGAATAAGAATAAGTAATAAAATACTTTTACATAAATCCAGAACATATTGGAATCTATGATAAAGTTAATCTGAATAAAAAATAAAGAGCAGGATTAAATAAAGAATGCTTGGTAATATAAAATAAAAAAAGTCTTAAAAATGATTATGAAATGTGTAAGAATATGTTAGCAATAAATCAGAATAAATAATAAATAAAAAGTTGGCTACAGAAAGGAACAGTTACAAATGGCTAGGGATCGAGTTGAAATAAGTTATTGACGAATTTTAATAAATTGGGAAAGAGTCAAAACAAGCTAGGAACAAGTCAAAATAAATTAGGAACGAGTCAAATTAAGCTATCAACAAGTCGAAACCCGCCTCAGTGGCGTAGTTGGCTAACGCGCTTGTCGTGTTGAGCTCGACTGCTAAGGACGGGGAGATCGAGGTTCGAATCTTGGTCGGGTGAACTGAGGGTGGTTTTTCCTAAATGGTTTTCCACTCTCCCTCCACGAAAATGCGGGTTTACTTCCTCTAATTCAATCTTCCCAATTCCTAATCCATTAGCTTAATTAGTACTTAAAGCGTATAACCCGACCGGGTAGTAAGACGTGGTGCTAAATTATAATAATTATAATAATAATTAAAGTCGAAATAAATTAGAAAAGAGTCACAATAGATATGTAAGAACTTGTTAGAATAATTATGGAAGAATTTTTCAAAATAATTAAGGGAATGTTCAGAATAAACACTGATTATGTTGGAATAAAGTATGAATGTGTCATAATATATATGTAACTATTTGTAGTAGATAAAGAAGAAGATTAAATTAACCAGGAAAAGTTGGCATGTAGTAGGATTTAGTAGAAATTGAATGAAAACCAGATGGAAGGAAAGACAAACCAGGATCACACAAGAAACAATAAGGAATGAGTCGGTATGAATAAGGAACTACACGAAATTAATCAAGAACCAACGCAACGAAGATAAATAAAGACAAAAATTCTTGATACAAAAGGAGAAATGAATGAGAATAATAAGGAAGAACATTTTGAAGAACCAGTGGGAATAAACAAAGACAAAAAATTTGGTATAAATTAGAATAAATGAATGGAAATTAAGAAGGAAGGAGGAGTCTGAGTAAATAAGGGAGATCAAGTAAGAATAAAAATGATGGAACAATTTGGAATAAACAAGTAGCTTGTCGGAATAAATAAGGATCAAAGGAGAATGATTAAAAACAAGTTGGATTAATTTTATTTTAGCACTCGGTCTTATGACTCTTTGGATTAGATGTTTACTGTATGTATTAATTACGCTAATAGTTTTGGGTATTAGGTTGGTTACATTTAGCCAAAGTGTGCCAGCATTTGTGCTGAAAAAACCACCTTGAATACACCTACACCGATATTAGAACCTCGATCTCCCCTTTATCGGTGTTTTACTCTACCATCTTAGTAGTGCTTATACCATACTTTCACCGAAGCGAGTCACAACCAATGATGTTAAAATTTTGTGCATGATTTCAAACTTTTAATAGTTACAAAATAATATTTTCCGTAAGTAGTGTGTTAAAATAATGGGTGAGGGCAGAGTAGTAAGCCTACATATATAAGCCACAGAGTTTCATTTACTCTGCCAATTTATCTTGTTGATTCCTCCAGTAAGATCTTACAGATGATAGCAAAAAATGTTTGTTTCCTTCTATTGAACCCCCTTACTCAGCTCATTCCAAGAAACATCCTTTGTTTTCCAATACAATAATGAATGTAGGGAAATAAATTAATTAAATGTTTAAAGAGCTAATTTTACACTAGGAGGTTTGACGAGGGTCATCTTGATGGTGAATATTATATTAACTAGTTATTGGTTGATGACATACGATCAAAACTGTTGCAAAATCAAAATATATACCACTAAGTTTTTGGTATGTATGTGTGTGTCCGTCTCTTCTCACTTGTTAATCCTAGAGAGTTTTTTAAAGATAATTTAATGAAAAAAAAGCTTACTCTGTTAAAGTTTTATATAACTTGTCATTTGTTACAATTTTTTAATGTTGAACTTAAAAAATGGGTGTTTTTACCATTAATACATTTACCATTACATACGTACCACTCGATGCCACTAAAACCCAGAAAATCAAAACAAATATATAATTATAATGATTTTGTTTTATTGAATCACTAGAGCTTAGACAATTGTAAAGCATTATAATCAATGTTTTTCTAAAATCTTTTAATAGAAGGAGTTTAAAATGATTAGCATAGAGTCAGAAAGAGGACAAGCTGATTTTGAAAAATTCAAATGTATGTGCGCTGTGGATCTTTGTTGAAAAGCTGACAACCAGGAACCATGTTGAAAACTGTGCTAGCATTTCAGCCCAAAACCCTACCAATTGTCAAAAAAGTTAGAGGTCATGAAGAGCACACAATATCTCTTCGGGAGACAGCTGTACCTTGGAGCAGTTCATAAATAGTACGTTGAAATAGTGATTGAACACGAGTACCCCTGTCTTTGTGTCAAATTGGAGGGTTGATGAATAAAACGGATAAGGTCAGGCTGATGCACGAATTAAAGGAGTATCAAACATCAAGTAAAGAGAATCCTATGGAAGTTTACGCTGCCATATATGATGCAACTTTTATGGTACATTGCTTGAAATTTCCCCAAAAATATGCAGGTGTTGCATAAAAACTACTAGAAAACATTTGCAGCACATCCAACAAAGAAGTTCACCTGGTTTGCGTTATGTATAAGACTCCAACCATAAAGGATATTGAGCATGACCATCGTTGTGGAACATCATTCTCGGGTGACATAAACGTGATGTGACCAGAACATAAAACTGCAAACAAACCTCAAGCGTCCTTGAGGAAAAGTTAATTTAAGTAAGTCCTCCCTTTTTGCTTTCATTTGCAATGAATGGGAAAAGTATAAATATGTATGTCCTCTGGGTGAAAGATTACTATATACTGGTACTGAAGACACATTCTATCAATATAGTTCACTAAACAATGTCATGATCTGCAGACAAATTCCCGAACCAAAGTTTCATCATCAAGAAGTAAACACGGTTTATATACATTACAAATGTTGCAGAAGAACTTGGTGATGGTATTGCTACTGCTTTACCTGGCCTCCACATATTTACTGGATCAGATTTTACAACGGCTTTCCCAAGACAAGGAAAGGTTAAACCTTTCAGGATAATGTCTAATAATGCATCATATGAGACTTTTTAGCCAGTTGAGGAGATATAGTGGGTCTTGAAAAAGACTTATTCACTGGCACCGAGCAATATCTTTGTTAACTGTATGGACAATGTTTTTGCATGTCAGTAACACCAGATACAGTATATTCAAAATAAAATTTGCTCCCAAACAAGAACGACTCTTAAAGAAGATACAAAGCATTGGTCCTACTCTCCCTCCTCCGTCAAGGGCTGGTATTCATGAAAAGTTAAAAAGCCCCAATGCTGTGTCACTGTTATGAAAGAAAACTAATCAGCAAAACTCACACCAAGGTATTAACCGCTTAAAACACGGATTGTGCTTATGTAATGGGAATTAAAGGATTCATTTGTTTGAAAGACATATGTACCCTTAATACCATGAAATGGAAACTGACGACGACAAAGAAAATAAAGAAGAGGACACACACAGTGTTGACAGCGATAAAAGCTATTGATAGGAGACAACCAGAAAGGTGCTTTCAGACCTTATGCATCTTATGATCTTATGATCTTGAAAGAGGGTGAAGAAAAGTAGAAAATTAAGACGATGGAAACATAGAGGTTAGAAGTTTCTCACTCATGATGATGACAATCAGGACTAGCAGCCAAAAGCATTTGGCTTGATGCGCTAGGGTATGTATCTCCTCGGAAGAGACTCTCTTCCGATATTTGGCCACAAACAGCTCAAATGAAAATCCTGAATTATATCTCTTTTAAATATCGGAATTACATCTCCGAAATCCTGAATTGTACCTCCTCGGAAGAGACTCTCTTCCGATACTTTTGCCACAAACAGCTCAAATGAAAATCCTGAATTATATCTCTTTTAAAAATCGGAATTATATCTCCGAAATCCTGAATTGTACCTCCTCGCAAGAGACTCTCTTCCGATAATTTTGCCACAATACAGCTCAAATGAAAATCCTGAATTATATCTCTTTTAAAAATTGAAATTATATCTCTGAAATGCTGATTTGTACCTCCTCGGAAGAGACTCTCTTCCAACACCTTACACATAAACAGCCTCGACTGAAAATCCTGAATTGTATCTCTAAGTACACAACCTTAAGTTTTAATTCTTATGCGTACTTTGAATAAGTCAGTTAGTTTGTCATAAGACTTCTAGATGGCATAACAAGCAACAAACTTTGGTTGATGCTTAGTACAGCTCATAAATAACAGAGGGCAGCATAGGGTAAAATCAATCAAATAACTGTAAATGATACAATTTATGGATTATTATTATTATTATTATTATTATTACCGCGTATTACTACCCGTTCGGCTTATACGCACCTACGCTAATGTGTCATGGTAGGGAAATTGTGAGATGAAATGAAAGTCCTACAGTCTAACGTGGAATCGGAACCCACGGTGGAGGCATGGCATTTCTCACATTCACAAATTTTTAAGTTATAGAGGATTTTTATTTTCGTTTATATTTGAAAAAATTAAAATCCCATTGTAATAAGTATTTTAGCATTTTAACGGAAAACACACGATTTGTGTATTTCTTTACGCATTCTATGGAACCAGTAATATTTACACATGTTTTTAATAAATGTATAAATAATATGCCAAAAGTAAAATTTACTTTTAAATAAAACATTTTTAAAAAATAATTGGTTTTTAGATCTTAAACTACGTATTTTTCAACGTTTAGCACTGAAATTTTTTTAAAAAACTAATCAATTATGGGGGAAATTAATTCATTAGAAAACCTATTATTTATTTTATTATTGAATTTGGGAGAAGTAAAAATAATGCAATGATTTGAGTTGTCAGCATTTATTGTATTGTATTTACGGGTAGTAAGACGCGGTGCTAATAATAATATAATAATAATAATAATAATAATATAATAAATATTCACTGACTGTGTGGAGGTATTCTTAAATTAGTTTGGTTTAATTAATTTTGAGCTATATTTCCCCATGTTTCACCTTAACTTTTAAGACTTTGATAAGTATCTTATATATCTTTGATCTATGACATGTTTGAATACTATACAAGGTCACAGACAAATATTGACTATCGCTATTGCTCCTAGTCTGTTTGCCATGTCTAAAATATATATTATATTAATTTTTGAGATAAGTTTTTATAGAAATAGCAAACTAGTAAGTTGTATTGAAATTATAACCATTCATAAATGCAATGTAAATAAAGAGTAAAGCAATACAATATATTAAGTGGAAGTGATTTGCAACACTAGGCTTGCAGTTACAGTACATAACTCTACAAAAATTCACTATTAATAATCAATGTACTGGAACATACTAAATTAACAACACACTTTTATTTCCTCTACCCAATTAATTTACTACACTGCAAGTATTATTTTATTCCTATTATATAATCTTGGTCCTAGGATTACATTCATAATTAGCACCTATAAGATATATTAAGTTTTAGTACATTTATGTTAGAACTAATAATTTTAAAGGATTAATTACTAACTAGGACTAGGAGTAACTGTAAAGCAGGACTATGTAATGGAATTTGATTAAATCTCTGGAATTTTCACATATTCACTAAACAAATAGGCCTACACTACTTTTATTTACAATAGTTAACTGTCTAAATATTTTTTTTCCAGTTAATATTTTTTTAAATTTTTTTTTAGTACAGAGGTGCATGCTGAGTATACTAATCTCAATTCTAAAAGTCAACATGGAATTTTCATTTCACCTTAACTCCCCTCCATCGAGTGTTCCTAGCCAAAAACAAATTAAGATGGATTTAATAAAATACAAACAAATTGTGAATGTGTGGAATGCCAGGCCTCCACCGTGGTTCGGATCACACGTTAACGTTGTACACAGGCTGCTAGGGACAGATATATTCCGATAGAGTGTAGTACTATCGGTTTGTCGTGCTCGTGACGGCCCGGTTAAAGAGGGAGACAGTATCATTACCTCTCACTCTTACTTAACTTCTCGCTTTGAGTAAAAATAAAAGTAAGGAAAGAGGGGATTAGTAACCTAACAGGGAATGTTTACAGAGAGGTTTGGTGGAATACAATGCTACCGTTAGAAGGACAAATACTTTTAACTACAACTAGCCCAAGGGTGGATCCAGGGCTAGTTGTAGGGGTGAATTGGTTTTCACAAGGCTCCTTCAAGGATACATTTAATAATTTTGATTAATAAAGATTTTAATTTATAATATTTTAATATTATATATTGCGAGTTTAACAAACTAGTTGAAATTAGCAATTAATTTAATAATAATAATACTTTAAGAAAGAACATAATTTAGATTAACCAATTTGTAATTTTAATACAAAAATAACATAAAACAAAAAGTCGCCGTCAAAATAAAAATTTTTATTATTATTATTATTATTATTATTATTATTATTATTATTATTATTATTATATTATTATTATTATTATTTTATTATTATTATTATTAGCACCGCGTCTTACTACCCATTCGGGTTATACGCACTTACGCTAATGTGTAATGGTAGGTGATTGTGAGATGAAATGAAGGACCTACAGTTTAACGTGGAATCCGAACCACGGTGGAGGCCTGGCATTCCCCACATTCACAAGATATCTTATCAGAGGTGAAGGAAGGGTTTGGAATTCAGATAAATCTGTGCCGGGACCGAGGATTGAACCCCGGCCGCCAGCATAGAAGTCTGACACCTTACCAATAAAAATAATAAATATATACTGTACATAGGTCTAAAGTGTTTTAGTAATAAAAGAAAAAATATGTATTTTAATACTAAACTTAATATTAATACTAGAACATTTTAGTTTTACTCTCCTTTCTTTGCTCTAGAGCTAAGTTGAAAGAGATGTTGCCTAATTTTGATTAGGTCGTGTAGGAGATAGGATGAGGAAGGTGTTAGTAAGTCATTCTTTACAACTTTAAAGTATTGGTTTCAATATTTATGATTATTTTCTATGCAGGAGGGGACGATCGCACCCAACCCCACCTGGATCCACCCCTGGCCTAGCCAGGGAAACTCGAATAAATATATGACTTTTAATGCTAATGAGAATAAATTAACTGTGCTGTTTGTAAAGATGATTACATATTCCAACAAGTTAATATACAAAATTAAATACACTTTTTGGAATATGTGGGATAAAAATGACATTAACTAAAGGTTTTTTAATTTAAGATAAACATTTTTTTAAATATGATATTCAACGAAATACAATAAGTGTAATGATCTTGATATTTTTGGACACAATTATATTTAACCAGGACTGATTGCTATTATTGATATGATTTAAATTTCTAGGCCTAAGTACTATAGTTGTGTTTGTAAACAAAATTAGTTACAAATTCATATTGTTAACACTGTCATCATACAAACTGGTCGATAAGCTGTAAAAAATATCTCGTAGGCTAGATGAGACATGTAGCCGACACGATTTGGAACAACTGGTTGACAAGTTCATGCTTAGGTGGACAAAGTGACAGCAAACTGGCCTACCAATTGGGCTCCAGCTAACTGATCGACAGCACACTGGTCAACATGTGTGTAAAAAGTGGTCGACAGAGAAGTGACTTGTCATGCAAAAGCAGTGTCGATCACATGGTCAATGTGAGTAGGACCATGTGATAAAGAGCCAATTGGTCGACAAAAAGTATACAAATATTTGGAATGCTTGGTGGGTTAATTATCTGACCCTAGTATGACCTACTGGTCGACTAGTTCATGCATACGAGGACAAAGTGATATACACACGAATAGTTGACCAATTTGGGTGCATAAAACTAATCAACAATAAACTGGTCGATACGTGTGAACAAAGTGATCGACAGACAAGTAATCTACACGAAGGAGTACTTAGACCAAGTTGTTGATAAGGGTAGGACCATGTGCTAGACGACCAACTGATCGACAAAATATTAACAAACATTTGATAGACTAGGTAACTAGTGGCCGTCGACTCGTCGAAAAATACGTACATAGAACCACAAAATGATAGACAGCCAACTGGTCGACAAAAAACAACTGGCAGACCAAAGGTTGAGATGGATCCATATAATAGTGGACCACAAGTTAATACATAGCGAATAAAGAACTCGCTAAACCAAAAGCTAGGTGTTCTATTTTTGTATCCAGGTGTTCTTTTTCCACTATATATTTAGTTACATTAACAATGACAATCAATTAAAATAGTGCACTTTACTTAACATTAAATAAACAATGTCCCTCCTGTTTAATGTACAAATAAAAACAATTTAATGTTGGTAAATCATATACATAATATACAGCGAAAATGTAAACTAAATTATTGTAAAATAATAGAAGAAAAGGTATGTTCTCTAAGAAGAAAATACAAGGAATTCATACAAATATTAAAGTTATTATTTTTATAACAATAAAATAATCAACAAAAATATATACAATTCTCTAACCACATCACTCACAAGTAGACTTATTAACGTTGTTATCTCCTGATTAAATATTACTTTATTTGGAAAGATTCTCACCTGTATTATTTTTTAATTGAATGTATTTAAAATTTATTTTGCATTGTCACCTGGGATATTTTTGAAAATTATATGCATGCATAATCTATTAGGAATGCTTCCCTTCCAGCAATTTTTAAAACTCGATGTCTCTAGAAACTATTTGCAGGGTCGTCGTCACCTCAATCACTTGACGCATTTTTGAAAATTAAATATCTTAAGAAGTTATTTGCCGTTTTATTAAAGTCATTTAGCTTCATATTCGAGAATATCAGTAGGTGTGAACTACATCTAGAAGAGGGATAATTTATTCCAAGAAGGGCAATCACCCCTCTCTACACTCCACTTATCGTTTTTTCTGTCCCTAATTTGAAGTGGTCCTTTCCCACTTTTTTGAAATTATACTCTTTTAAAAGATATTTAGAGTAGTCCCCCCTCCAAATTATTTAGAACTTTGGATGTTCCTAGAACCTATTTTGAGTAGCATCCTTCGGAAATTTTTTAAAAGTTTGGATAGCTATTTGGAAGCTATTTTTAATAGTCCTCAACCAGTTTACTTTTTTAAATTTAGATCTCCTGAAAGCTATTTGAAGGTGTTCTCCTCCAAAAATGTTTAAAATTTAGGTGCTTCTAGAAAATATTTAGACTGCTCCTAGCTTGAATTTTTTTCGAAAATTGGATGGCTCTAGAAACTTTGAGGTGGTCTTCTCTGGGAAACTTTTGGTAATTGAATGTATATAGAAGATATTTTGAGGTTAATGCAAGATCTTTCAACTTCATTTTCGATAGTATCAGAGTATTTAAAATATATTTAGGGGGGTGGGATTTATTCCAGCTGAGATTATTTTCAGGGGAACGAGGCCCCTCCTCTTGCCCCCCCCCCTCGGTTCTACCACCATAGATTGCAGTACTACACACATTTATTAGATAAGTCCATGCATAAAAAAAAATTCTGACCATCTCCTGTTGGGAGACTTTATCACGATCATCATTGACAGGACCTTTCTCTCCCCACTAAAAACGAGGGTACATCCATGATATTACTCTACATTCTAAACATATTTTTTTTTTAATGTCTGGATCAAAAGGCCATTATTGCACGTGTGATGTGTGCTCAACTATAAGTGGAGATTAGGCAAGATAAACAGTAGTATGCATAGGCCTATACATTTACAAAAGTTGATTAACCCAGTGGCGGGGAACTTTATTTGTGTAGGGGTGTATACAATTTTTTTTAAAAGGAACTTTCTTCCAATTAATAGAAGATCCTGGGACTAAACGCCATATATTTTGTGAAAATTGAATACCCTTAGAATCCATTTTGAAAGGTCCTTGTCCAGTAATATTTTGAAAATTAGACTCCTTCCGAGATATTTGGAGTGATCCTCCTCTAGAACCGTTTTGATATTTGGATACCCCTAAACGCTAGTTATAGTTTTCCTTACCTATAATATTTTTTAATTTAATTTTTCCAGAATATATTTAAAGTGGTTTTCCCCATGGCAAATGTTTAAATGTGTATGCCCAAAAACTATTTATAGTGGTCCTCGCCTTTAAATTCTCAAATGATGTCAAATTTTCAAGAACATTTCCCGGGATTTTTCCCAATTTTACTGGTGAGTGGCCACCCTTAAAATATTACTTGTGGTATATCCCTCACAATTAATTATAAATAACACTCATATCACGTCCTAACAAAATATTACTCTAGCTCTATCTCTCACAATTCATTACAAGTAACACTCTTAATTCACGTCCTAACAAAATATTACTTTGGATATATACCTCGCAATTAATTACAAGTAACATTGTTAAATCACTTATTTACCAAATATGTCTTGATATAGGCTAATATATCTGTTGCCAGCAGCAGTGTGTTGTTTTAATCTCAAACAAGTTCAAGATACCTACATCAACTCTCTTTTTAAAATATTTCAAGTTTTTGAAAAATCACTCATCACACTTCAAAATTTTACTGACCAAAAACCAAATAGCCTCTACGTTATTTGTGAGATCAATTACTCCCTAGGTTTGCATTTTAATCAGAATCTTTAGACCAGTTTTGAAAAAAATGCATTAAAAAAATTTCTCATTTGTAAACTATCCTTAATTTGAAGGCTAGGGTCAAAATAAAATAAACTTGTTGAGATATTGCCCTATAACTTATAGATATCAAGTTTGAAAAAATAAAGCAAACCGTATCCGATCCATGGCCAGGGACAGGTTGACAGATAGACATGGGGACAAACAGAATTGTGAAAACTAGTTTTTTGAGTTCGAGTTTATAAAAAAGTAAAAATTCATCAATATCGGGAAACTTTTTTTTTTGTTTCAAGATTACAATATTTTACCTTGATATTAGTAAATAAAAGAGTGACTACCCTGGTATGTGTTTGGACACTACTCAGCAACCAGAAAACTGCTCACTGAGGACTGTCTTGGTTTATTAGCAATGCATGCGTAGCTAACATTGTATCCCCTCTCTCCAACACCAACAATCCTTATTGAGGATTGTCTGGTTTGTTAGCAATGCATGTGTAGCTAACAATGTATCACCACTCTCTAACACCAACACTTGATTGGTGAGGTAGTAGACTCGATACTTCCTAGTTTATAAACTAAACATTTTAATATGACAAAGTTTATACTATGCTTCGTAACCTTGGATACAAACACTTGAACTAAGACGCTTTAGCTTTTACTTTTTGAAACACATTTATTGTATGTTAGTATATTTTAAAATATATTACTAATCTAGACGCCTACTACATTATGCCTGTTCCATTCTATCTTGTTCCATCAAATTTACCCTTTAGTTAAGCCAGTGGTGTGCCTAGACATTTCCATCAGGGGGCCACTAGGATTTTACCAAGTTCCCTCCCATATCATCGTCTGATATTTTTTTTTAAATAAGATTTCTCTAAAAGCTATTTGGAGCTTCCCACTCCCAGATAAAAAAAAATAGATGCCTCTCTCATTTATTTGGAGTTATACTTACATGGATTTATTTTAATTAGATTCTTCTAGAATCTATAGGTTAGCTTCATAAATATTTTCAATTGTATTAGGAGTTCAATGTGTTCTTCTCTCAACAAATAGTTAATTTTTACGAGTTGTTTTGAGGTAATGCATTGCTTACCATCACAATTGTCACAAAAATTAACCAGAGTAAATTCAAGCCCATTTCTTATTTCCTTTTCTAGTTTATAGTGACCTAACGTACATGATTTGGAGTGTTCATCTAATTTAATGATCTGTTTAGAAAAAGGCATTACATCAATAATTCGGTGACCCGTAGTGGAAGAATCCTGTGTTCTTTCAACCTTTCAATATTTTCTATGAAAAGTGCTAGTAAGGTATTTTCATTACTATATTCATATTTTGAAATAGTGTTTTCACTAACGAGTGAAGGATGTTCCACATTCGGTAGTAGATCCTCCAATTCGTCATATTCATCAAAAAAGTATGTGTCTGCCTGCATGTATTTGGAATTGGAGGTTCCTGCAGTTGGTGTAAAGTCTTCACTTTCTTGGGCGCAAGTCCTAAAAACTATTAAATATATATATTTTTTACATAGTTATTTATTATTACAGAACGTCTTACCATTCATCTAAGCTATTCGCATTTAGTTATTATAATAGGGTAAGAGTGAGTAAAGTAGATTAGAGAGGAAAAGTACCGCGTTTGTGTGGAGGAAGCGTGGGAAGCTGTTACTAAAAGAAGCTTTAGTAGATTACACCAAGTCGGAATTCAAACCTTGACCTCCCGCTCACTAACAAACCAGAAAACATGTAATTTACTTGGCATGCATACTGATTAGGGCTTATAATCACTAACCCATAACTTATAAATTATATTATAATACAATCAATCATCACCTTATATTTTGTGTATATCTAAGGACTATTTTAAATTTTAGGTAGCCAACACACTCGATTACAAAAACTTGCCATCATTTCCGTTTGGAACCAATTTAACGCAGCCACATTTCATGTACAAGACTGTAAATTTTTTTTTACAATTTATTTATCAACATAAATATATTTGACACATTTTTGGCATATTCGTAGAATTTTTTTAGAAAATAAACAAATAAAATACGCCTATATATACTTTAACAAACACAAAATACAAATATTAGTTGTAATATTTTCAAACTACAGTTACCTTTTAAGTGATTCAAATTTGTTTCCTGTTAATTATGATTCTTCTTTCTGGGTTCTCCATCTCTTTAAATCTCTGGATCGTTTTCTTCTTTTGAATACTTTATTTGGAAATGAACGAGGCTTAGACATTTTGTACACAGTAAAATTCACACAAAAGTTGATTAATATCAAGACCATAGTCGGGAAATTTTATGAACAATATATATTTCTTTATTTGTGGTTTAAACAATACCAAAATTAATGTACAAGTACAAATTAGGGGGCTGTGTTACCATAAAAAGCACTTCAGAGAGCATCTAGAGGTGTTTAATAATTAGAGTTTTTTCTAGCCTTCGGCAGCTATGGTGTTAGGTTGCCGTAAAAATACTTTGGAGAGCTTTAGAGGTGTTTAATATTTAGATTTTTTTTCTAGCCTATGGCAGTTATGATGTTATGTTTCCATAAAAAATGCTTCTAGAGAAGTTTAATACTTAGAATTTGTCCTAGCCTCCATCAATTGGGGGATGACCCCACCCCCTGAAATTATTTGCTGGCTACGGTCTCGATTAATATAATTATATTTATGCCAGTTAGATGGTAGCCTACGCTCATACTAAAATATAAAACTAAACAATGTCCAAGAATACTGGTAGCAATAGACTGTACAGCTTTCACACATTAAATAGCTAACAGGCAAGAACAGTCTAAAATATCAGAATATTACTCTTCGTATGTTTTTGTACCCCAATACTTTTCTCAGCTGGTTTTGAAAAGTTTGCTAATGATCTTCATCCCCCTCATCATTCCCCACCGCCCACCGTTGTCAATCAAAACACAAGCGGTCTCTCCTACCTGTGTTTGGTTCTCAACGGTACGGCCCGTTTTGGCTGTATTTATTTATGTGAAAATAACGTAATTTCTGGCTATTTCCTATCCGGTTTTTTAAAATATGATAGTAACGATTGTATGAAAAATTTCAAATGAACCAGTATATATTGCTTAATAAGGAGAGTTAAATTTAATTTCAAAATACAAAGTAGTTTTCTAATAGGAAATTTATTTGTAAACGAATGAGAAAGTCTGCCGCCGATTCAGTTTCATTATTTATTAAATAAAAATTAATATCTTGGAAAATATGGTACAGACCGTGCCTAAAATATGTTTACCATATAGTGCTATACTATCCGTACATCCACCAAAAAAATTAAGGCTTTTGCCCTTATTTCTTAATACTTGGATACGAATTAGTATTATTTAGTTAAATTAATCATTATAACTATTTAATCAAAAAATACATAACAATTTTGCTCTATTATTACTTATTTTAATATTTTTATTCTATTAAAAAGACTCACAACAATAAAAATAAGAAAATAAAATAAAATGTTATCACTCTTGCACAGCCTTAAGAGGGAACTCCCATACCTTCTATTTTGTTTCAAATCCGCTACGCCTCGTGCTTGTAGAGAACTCTAATTCCATTTCCCACTCTGTTAACTCTCTTGTGTACAGCTAGACATCTCGTCGCCTGTAGGGTTGACTAGACTGGCATGTATAAATTCTTTCCAAAAATAGATTCCGAGACAAAGAAAGTAGAGGGTCGGTTTCTTCTTTTTGTTTGGAAGGTCGGATTTGGGTTCTACCTCAAAATTATACATAGCTGTAGTAGTTTTCATTCAACATTTTTTCAGTGTGTACACATGTATAATATAGTATATTATTATTTATCAATAATAGTATATTAGATTAGTATTTCTAATTAAGGTGTAGGCCTATAACCTTAATATTATGCATTAATTAATACAATAAATAATTATAATTGAAAGTTAATAGTTAAAATAAAAGGTCAAATAAATTAAAATGTGGGTAAATCTTTTAAATTGTTTTAATAATAATACATAATAGACCAAATTAAAACTACTTTGGATAAAAACAATTTATTTTTACATTAACATTATATACAAGGATTTTAGTTATAATAATTTAAAATTAAGAAAGATTGTTTATTGGAAATGCACCAACATTCTTCTGACAAGGATGTAAAAAAAAAAGAAATGTGATAACTATAAAGGTGAAAACCACCCCCAATGCGTTTGGCCAGGTATACTCTAATTATTCTTGTAGGAAGAACCGGTTTAGAAAATACAAATAAATACATAACAAAAAATGGTGGTCAAAATTGATGACATTTTACTTAATTATTATTTTAAAGGTAGGCATATTTATAATATATATCGAAAGTTAAAGATGTAAATTACATTACTTGAGATATGAATAAATCAATGTATTTTACTAACGTTTGTGACAGTCATTTACTCTTCTTACGATCAAAATTATAGTATACTCAACCAAAAGACAATAAAAATAAAAATTATATTAAGTAAAATTTTACAATACTGTATTTGACAAAACAATTGTGAAAAGTTAATACATTTCCATGTGTGTTTAATTCCCATAGTATTTACAAAGTCCAGTCATTTAGCGTTAGGGAAAGAACTATAAATAAAACCAAAGACAAACTAAACACTTCCTTATTTATTAATAAACAAAAATCTTTGTAAAGTGTGTAATCTTTAAAATTATTTTAATTAAGTATTGGAATTTAGTGATTAACTAATGTTGAAATGAAATATAAAAATATAAAATTTCTTTAAATGATTGAGTAATGTTGTTTTTGGGGTTTCCTATTGTTTACAAGTAGCAAACAATGGAATGTAAAAATGTAATTGAAAAAGTGGTCTTATAATAAAATTAAATAAATTTCATATAGAGTCACGTCAACAATATAAGTTAACAAAAAGATAAAAATGTAAAGGTAAATAATATGGATGCAATAGCTCTTTGTTACAATTGCATATAATTAAAGCAAGTAGAGTTAGCTAAGACAGGGTTGTTACAATTCTATCCAGCCCCAAAAAAACCCATATAGGTTTTTAGTAAAAATACCCACTTAAAAAACAAACAAAATATTATATTTTGAATACAAAGCAATTGTATAATTTTTTTTAAAGTAGTTAGTCTATTTTCCTTTTAATATTTAAAATATGATTAATTACTTTAAATAAAAATGTAGATTGATTGGAAATGGAATTAAACATACTAACATAGGACTAGATCAAACTAATGTTATTTAATATTTTAATAAATACACATACAATTTAAATTTAAAACATTCTTTTGTAAGAACCAAATTTTACTAACATGATTGCATGAAAGTCTTATTTTGAATTTTGTTAACTAATGTATATTGTTATAATTCCTTAAAAAAATGTATTTATAAAATATAATATTATTGCTAGGCGTGGACGTTATTTTTTTTAAGTAACAGTCTAGGCCTAATTAATATGTTAGAATGATTGGTTTAGTCAGATAACATACATAAGATCTTTAATCACACCACAACAAACCCAATAAAACCTAATATAGCCCAACTTCTTTTTTAAATAGCCCGGAGTTTTTCAAGCTGAGCTAAGAACTATTTATTGAAAATAGAATGGTTTGAATTTCTAAAAAGTTAAACAATTAAAAATAACAATTCTAGAATCGTACTTGTGTGTGTGTGTGTGTGTGTTGTGTGTGATGATATTTGAACACACACGCACACATAATATACAAGGACACAAACATGTTTGGTTTGTGATCTTCCTCCTGCCCACAATTTATAAGCGAAGGGTGTCCAAATTAATGTATATACTCAATCGAGTTCGGTCATTTTCGGCTTTATACAATTAATATAAAGATTTAAACAAAACTCATCAAAGTAGGCATTTCTTTACTTGCAACACCATACTTTAAAATTAGCAGGACCAATCTTGCTTAAAGTGTTTAGAGGTTTGAAAAAATAAATAAATGGTAAGACAACACAAAGACATTCCTTATGTTACTGACGACAAATATGAAAATTCTATTCGTAATTGTAATATACAATGCAAGTAAACCAACTCTTGGTTGGTTACTATATGAGAAAGTATGTAAGATTGTGTAGTACTATACATTTTAATTTACGCGAAAATGTTTATAAAGTGATAGTTTTCCATTAATTTATCACAAAATAAAATACTGTCAAAAATGTTTCAAAGCAAAAAAAAAATATCAGTTATTTTAATAGATATAATGTAGTTCTGATAATTTATAAATGCCAGCCTATTAACATAAAAATTTGAGTGTTTCCTCAAATTGAAGCTATACCACCGAAAAAAGACTAGTGCAGAATTTCTCTGTTTTTTCTTCCTTGGATATTATATACTCATATATATATATTACCCAATATATGTTTATATAGGTCAGTTGGCACACCCAATAGAGGGAAAACTGGGAATTTGTCTCCCCCAAGACTCAATACTAGTTTAATAAATACATTAATTATGTGATTGTTAAAATAAAAAGCATTAAAGATGTGTCGAGTGCATAAGATACCTTTTAAAACCCGGTTTACGATTCATATTTCAAAAGAGATAAATGCTCTACAAATTAAAATAACCCCTGAGTTTACTAATGAAAAAAAGCAAATTCATACTAGATTCTATATATTGTATGCAAGGCCAAAGCCAGATAAATATTGAATTAAAACTACCTTATTTACTGTTTAAAAATAACAAAAATAAATACAAGGAACGATCTATATCTACTAGTATTGTGAGTGTCAAAAAAATCTAACTCGAAATTTCGATAAATGTCAACGTTTCATGACCCCTGAAACCAAAAACCTGATTTCAGCAATGCCGTCTGTCTGTCCATCACTTTTCCCTTAGCACCCCTTTTATATACTTAAACCTTATTTTAACTTATTACATAACCCTTAAAAATTAATTTGAGTAATTTTTACCCTTTTTAATCTTTTTAGTTACCCTAAACTATTCTCCCGGGCAAAGCTGTACTTCATTCTATTAATACAATAAAAACAAAAGTGAGTTTAGGTGTGTGTTCAGAAAAATCTAAGCCCCTTCGAGATAGGATGAAAAATTGAAATTTTGAAGATCTTTAGAAGGACCACCTCATTTAACAAAGAAAATTTACAAAATGAGGAATTTAAAAATTGGGCTCCAAGACTTGGAGGAGGGAGTCAAAATAAGAAAGACGTTTTTAACTTTGGTAGAAAATTGAAATTTGGGGAAAAGGTAGAAGGACTACTCCAGAAAATAAGAAGAGTTAAAATTTAAAATTTATGAGTGAACGCTGAGCGTAAAATTTAAATTATGATTTCCCTAGTTAGCTTGGTATTGTGCAAGGAGTAATTATATAAATGCTAGCAGCCGGATGTTGAACGTCCTAATTTGAATAGTTTGATATGTACAAAGAATGGATCAGCCTGCTAGTAAATTATACATGTGAGATGATTTCACCCTAAACCATTATTTGAAAAAGTCTCTTCTCTAGCCCCCCCCCAGTAAAAACAATATAATATTTAGTCACAAAAGAATGTCTAGCTATCTGGACAGTTATTATGTTATGGTCAGATAAATAAATCGAGCGTTGAACAATGACGTTCATGTAGTGACAAAAAAAATTGCTTAAATAATATTTTTTTAAATAAATTAATAAAAATGCACAGCATTTGTCAAACCAAAAACAGTATGTAACATAAAATATATTTGTAGTTGTCAACATAAAATTTATCTTTCAAATACATAAAATGCACACAAGTTTGTAAAACAATAAATTAAAAAGGGAATTAGTCATAAATTTTAACACTAACAATATACTATTTTGGTGACCTGGTGGTCTAGGGTAAGGTGTCAGACTTCTGTGCTGGCGGCCGGGGTTCAATCCTCGGTACCGGCACAGATTTATCTGATTTCCAAACCCTTCCTACACCTCTGACAAGACATCTTTTGAATGTGTGGAATGCCAGGCCGCCACCGTGGTTCGGATTCCACGCTAAAGTGTAAGTCCTTCATTTCATCTCACAATCACCCTACCATTACACATTAGCGTAAGTGCGTATAACCCGAACGGCTATTAAGACGCGGTGCTAATAATAATAATAATAATAATAATAATAATAATAATATACTATTTAAAAAAATTCCGTAGCTTATAGTAACAGGCGTTATTTAAAAAAAATGTTCTTCACTAATTTAACACCCTTTAACATTGGCCCTAATCTTTAGTTTACTTTTTTTAAATAACCATAAATATTTTTATTTACCTAATGAGTTTATAGGAATAAAATATTTAAAATTCTCTTAGAAATAAACAAATACGATATATCTATTGACATTATATATTTGACATCTTTTCTAATCAAAAGAGGCGTGGTGATTTTACGCTCAAAGCTCCTCAATTTGTTGATTCGTGTAAAGTTTTTTTTTAATGAGAAGAACAATATGCAGATTAAAAAGAAAATCATAAAGTTAGCACAAAATGTCTATTTGGCATTTTAGTAAGGTTTTCCCCGGCTCCTATAATGAGCACAGCACCCTAGATAAGGTCCTGCTCGACGTTCTTCGACTTTAGTTTTTAGCTCATTGCCTTACTAACCGTTCGGACTATACAAATCTACTCCCGTTAATAGGGTAGGGTGATGAAGGTAGAATATAGGTGAAATGTACCTGTACTTGCAAATATAAATAAAATAATAGCATTTAGAAAAAATATTTCGAGAATGACCAGCTGCGAATTGAACCCCGATCTCCCCGTTGCCAGTAGGCTAGACTAAATGAGCCTTGCATTTAGTTTACGTACTCACTAGTGCAGCCATGAATGATTTTAGTTGATATTTTTATTCCTATTCTCGAACAATATTTGGTTTTGTGTTTGTTGCGCTATCTTCATACTTTAGCATTCAATCATATAATAATGCTAGCAGTTTGGTCGACTTCACTGGTCTTGGAGTAAAGTGCTCGCCTCAAGACTCGGTTTTCGTGGGTTAAAACCCCGCCGGGGTCAAAGGATTTCTTTCAAGTGATAACAATTCATAGCATAACTTCTTTTGGAGGGAAAGTAAAGCCATTGGTCCCATGTTTATTGTGATATGTAAGATAACCCTGTAAGGTTTGTGAAAATACCTTTCCCGGAAAAATTGTTAGGCCCTTTTGTTCTCACTCATAAAAATTCTCGTGTGCTTATATAATCATTTGGTTCATAAAGCGCACGTTAAATACAACAAATAAATAAAACTAGTAGTTGGACCCGTTCCTTACCCACGCAATAAAAATTCAAATAATCAAATTAATACGTTTAATACCAAACAAATTATTATCATTAATCCGGCCCTGATACTATCTATCTGTTATACACATTTTAATCATAATAACGGAATAGAGCTAAAGAATATATATATTAAAGTAAGCGTATCCGCATTTGCGTGAAGGAAGTGTGGATAAACACTTAGGGAAGAACAGCCCTCGGTCCACGTGACTGAGATTTGAACCCAGAACTTCCAGCTACGAGCAAACCAAACATGATCCTAAAACTTACCTCGCGCACTCAACGATTCAGATATATTGAATAATTGTTCGATAAAATATCTCTTTAAAATATTTATTAGTGTTGTGATTTATGAAAACATTTCTTAACGAACTTAATAGTTTTAGTTCCTACGTTGCATTAAATAAACTATTAATATTTTAAATGAAAAGTTATAAATGAGAAAATATGTGTTTATTATTACTATTATTAAACTATTAGGAGTGAAGATGTATAAATTGTTAGCTAATCTTAATACCTGTTTCATATTCGATATAGATACAATTTAAATTCTAACACTTACCGAGGAATAGCTATTTCATTTATTTGTTTAGAGTTTTGTACTTTATAGGGTGGTGGTTTTTTGTTCCCCATGGGCATGGTTTTAATTATATTATTATTATTATTATATTATTATTATTATTATTATTATTATTATTATTATTATTATTATTATTATATTATTATTAGCACCCGTTCGGTTGTACCTACTTACGCTAAGGTGCAATGGTAGGGTGATTGTGAAATCAAATGGAGGACCTACAGTTTAACGTGGGATCCGAACCACTGTGGAGGCCTGGCACTCCACACATTCACAAGTTGTGATTAATACACGTATTGTCAGAGGTGAAGGATTGAATCCCGGACCCATAGCAGAGAAGTCTCAAACTAGTTTACTTAGTGAAACTTGATAAATTTATTTGAAACTATCACAAATATATCAACACAAAAAAAAATTTACACATAGACTAAATAAATAAAATAATATTACTTAAAATGTATTGCATTTTTATAGTAAAAAACAAACAAAAACATTAAAACTATTGTCACTGAAGAATGTCTATTTGAAAACCAGTTTGGGACGTCAGTTGCAACACACCCTCATGGAACTGTGAGGGGAGCTAGCGGGTCGTTGAGCGGTGGAGGAAATGGCTTCACAAGACACACACAGCAACCGGTTGGTAGACTCATATTTAAAACAATGATATTCTCTTTTAAAAAATACACCACTTGATGTGCTGGTTCAGAAAACTGTTCAGGTGAAAAGGTATTCAATTATGCAGGGGGTGAAATAATAATTATTTACATATTTTCTTAAGTTTATTTTTAATTAATAAATATAGTTTTTTAAAATACGACCCTTGTTCAAATTATTAATTAAATATTCTATATTCTAATTTTTTTTTAAATCTAAATTATTCAGGAAATAGCCAAAGAGATAATCTTTTTGAAAACAAAGACATAAAATTTTTGAAAAGTTATTTTGGGCGTAATCATGAAAGAAAAATCATAAACATTATTTTAAAACGTTGAAGTTCAATATCTTATATCTTTTTAATGGTTGGATTTACAGAAACAAAATAACTTTTTTTTATAACAAACAAACTTTATTTTAATAGGAGAAGAATTTACAAATCTATTAAATAATTACTACCATCAAATTTAAGGAGGTTAGTAGTACAAGTATTTTAGATATTTGGTGGGAGTTCCCCCTTAAGAGTAGATATTTTTCTTTGGGTTTAGAGGGGTCTCATTTATTAAGGCAATATCTATTGAGTAAGTTTTAAAAATATATTTTAGCTCCTTATCTTGTGTAAGTATCCCGTTCGCGTTTCATATAAAATCACAAAGCATGTCTTTCGTCACCATCACGTTTGTGTTAGTCATAGTCGGTCGAGAAGTATTTAGTCACTCCTTCTAAAGGTACTATAAGTTTTTCGATTTTGTCGGTCGCTTCTCTAAGTATAGTGAGGTAGTGGTGTGAGCTACGGTCTTAGCAATCAAGACCAAAAATATCGGTAGTAGTGTCACAGACTGAGTGATTTTTGTCGCTTCTGCCTTTCGGCTAAACTGGCGCACGTCAGTCACTACGTAACATACGTCAATCAGATGAGCTTTTATGTCCTCGAGGTCTATGTTTGTGGCTTCCCTTTATTACTACTTTCACCGGCTTGTCGCGTGGTAGGGTGTGGCTGTAGAACTCCTGGTTCATTTCCATTAGTAGGTTTTGAACCAAATTCAAGTCGTGGGTCAAGTTGGTTTAAATCTTTAATCCATCTTCAATGTAACTTACTCCTGTGGTGGTGTCAGTGTCTTTGGATATCTCGATTATCTTTTTATAGCTACAGTCACTATTGGTGGAATTCTCTCTTTCTTGTTGGTGTCTGTCTGTGTTGAGGGTGTGTAGTTGTTTATTTGTGTCTCAGTATCCAGAGGTTGGTATTTGTTGTCGACTGTGTTGAATGTTTTCTTAGATTTTGTCTTGTCTGAGTTTCTACATTTCCTCTTCCTTTTCATTTTGCCAACTAGGGTGAATGGCCCGTTATCGTCGTGATCTGTCTCCATGTCGGTTGTATCCGGGTTATTCTCTTAATTTGAAAAGTTGGCATTTCTGTTTGTTCATGGCGTAGTGGAAATTAGTATGGTGTTATTTGTGTCGAGTGATGCCGCGGCCATTTCGCGCAGCCCTGTCAATAGCAGGATAGTGGTGCACGGGTTTGAGGGAGAGTGGAGGCTCTCCCTCCCTGTGGTGTGTTGTTGTGTATGTCCCCAAGACGGTCACCGACTGCAAGGTATTGCTTTGCAGCCGGCCGCGTTTTATGTATTTCAGCTACTGGTAGGCACCGTTATGATCAACGCAGCTTAAGACCCCATGCAGACCATCTCAGACTCTGTTGTGAAGGGGGATGGAACTAAATTCGTTGTCTGGTGTCGGCTTCCTCTCCGGTGTCCTCGTAGTCCTCTCCATGAACAGAAGACGCGTCCGACCTCATCGAAATCTCGTAGGCAAGTGATCCGAATCTATAGCAGTTTTTTAAAACAATGGGCCTATATATTTTGACCTTCTCGGAACACACCACCCTGCCACGTGAACTATCTAATGTGAGTGCACATAAGAGCGATAGTCTGTTCTTCTTGCAGACAGTGCCAATAAATATTTTAGGCCCGTAGGCCACAGGCCCTTCTCCATTCCCCTAGCGCTTCAAGCCTAATGCTTTTAGCTGCTAGTCCTGCTTGTATTCATCTTTAATAAGAAACTTCTAACCTCTAAGTTTTCTTCCTCTTAGTCTCCTTCTTGTTTTCACCCTCATTAAAGATTCTAAATTTCTTCTTGCTCATCAGATTTTGACCATTCCAAGCCAATCTGTTCCTCACTTTATCTCTCATTTAGTGGGATTTTCTTTAATTCTCCAGTTGGAGAGCTAGTTCTGGAGGAGGAGATATCTTTGCATAGCAAGTGATGCATAATTTATGTTTTTATTTGCTACGTAGAGCATAGTGTCATCAGCAAATGTCTAACCTGAACTTTATCGTGAGTGGGAATGTCTGCTACATAAATGTTGTATTAGGTTGGTTCTAATGTTCTACCCTGCGGTACCCATGCTTTTACAGTATTTGTCTGTGATCTCTTTCATTCTTAACCACCTGGAAATCACCCCGTCTAAGGTAGCTATCTGGAAAATTTACCATTTTAGGTAGGTAAATTTTATTAATTTCTGATTTAGTCCCAAGTACCAATCTTTGTAAAAAGCTTTTCAACGTCTAGGAAAATAGCTATTACGTTTTTTAATGAATTAGATACTTCTTCTACTATGTTTATCGTTGGATGGGTTGTAAAATAGTGGGATATAAATCCAAACTAAAGTTTTGGAATAACACCTATCCTATTATTTATTATTTTCATTCTTTTAAGTATTAATATTTCGTAAACTTTACTAAGAGTAGTAAGTAAACATATCGGACTTCTGTTCTGAGGGAACATCGGGTCCTTTCCAGGTCTGGGGATTGTTATTAATCTAGCCAGCTTACAGTCATACAGGAAATAGCAAAGAATCAGTAATGAGTTTAGTAAAGCCAATAGCGCTAGTACAAATCTCCCTGACATTGGTTTTAGTATCTCGTTAGTCAGGTAGTCGTGTCCTGGCGTTTATTTCTAATTAGGACCATTATAGTGTTAGTGTGCTATTTAAAATTGATTACCTCTGCTCGAGTGACGTTTGGTCCTTTCAAATAGTCCCTGACTGTTATAGTCACGTCTCTGGTAAAGTCATATATAAGTGTCCTATTCCGGGTATTGTTGTTGGAGGTCGTGTTGTATGAGTGTTCTAGTGGTGTTCACCCGTAAGGCTTCATGCACCGTAGTCGTGAGGGTAAGGTTGTGTAAGTTAGCGTTAGCCTGTTCTATTTACTCTATATCTTGTACTTATGGTAAAGTTTCCTCAAGTGTCTGCCTAAGCTCGACCCAGTCACAAGTTATTGCTGTTTGTTTGAGTCCCCTTATTTCAAAGTTAGTGTCCATCTTAACTTCACATAAATGGGAGTGTAGTTCGTATCCATTTCCTTTAATACCACCATATACTCAGTGGTTACACCAATGTTAGTCAATGCCACGTCTATGATATTGGGTCTGTGTAGATAATTTTAGGGATAAAATGTAGGTTTGTTTGGGGCAAAGATTACGTAATCGTGAGTTTCTGCGTGATATGCTAAAATTCGTCCGTTTACCAGTTGCTACTTGGCTGATCCAAATAGTGTTTTTAGAGTTAAGATCGCCCGCCAAAACAGTTTGTTTGAGTCTGTGAATTCGTCTGATTCTTGTGGTAGTAGCGTTTTGGTCGGGGGTTTGTATATGCCCGCGAACAGGACACTCGCGCCACTAGTATTTACATTTATTCCAGTAGCTTCTATATTGTGGAGATTTTGAAAGTGATGTTGGTAGTGAGGTAGATGGGTCTTGATCAAGATAGCCGTGCCCCCTCTCCTCCCTTGGGGCCTATCGTTTCTATACATAGTGTAGCCGTAATAGTAGATATTTTTCTTTGGGTTTAGAAGGGGTCCCATTTATTAAGGCATTATCTATTGAATAAGCTTTAAAAATATCTTCTAGCTCCTTATCATGTGTAAATTTCCGTTCGCATTTCATATAAAATCACAAAGCATGCCTTTAGTCTCCATCACGTTTGTGTTAGTCATAGTCGGTCGAGAAGAATTCAGTTACTCCTTCTAGAGGTATTATAGGTTTTACAATTTTGTTGGTCGCCTCTCTATGTTTAGTAAGGTATGGTCTGAAGTGTGTTTTTAGTCTGGCAATGTACAGGTTCTTGGAAAGGTTGAAGAGTTAGTTTAAGTCTGAGAGTGGGGAAGTGGTGTTTTCTTGTTGTGGCTGTCTTTTGCGCCCCACCGTAACATCGGTAGAGGAGCGGTAGATGGAGGCGGCCTCTGAGGTTTGTTTAGCTGTTGGGCCCGGGAGTGGTTGGTTGGTCTAAGGGACAGTTTGATGGGTGCGCGGGATAGAAGCGTAGTTATTCCCGCTGGTAGGTGAGGGCGCTGTCCGTGTCGGTCGCGTCTGTCATGTGTTGAGTTGATTGTTTTGGCCTACAACAGTTGCAAATATACTGGGCATTTGCTATAGTTGGCCATTTGTGGGCCCTTGCAAATAATACATCTTGCCGGTGTCGTGTTGTGTTCCTTGGGGCAGTTTGGGGTGAGGATTGCATTTGGGCATGTTCGAATAGATGTTCGTTGTGTACACATGACGCAAAACATGTGGGATTGAATAAATGTGTTTCGGGGAGGGATAAAGTAATATACCCTTATTCTCGTCTGATTTAAGTACCCAACTCAAAGGATAGTTGTGTGATCCACGGTCTTAGCAAGCAAGACCAAAAATGTCGGTAGTAGTGTCACAGACTGAGTGATTTATGGTCGCTTCTGCTTTCGGCTAAACTTGCGCACGTCAGTCACTACGTAACATACGTCAATCACATCAGCTTTTATGTCCTCAAGGTCCATGTTTGGTGGCTTCCCTTTATTACTACTTTCACCGGCTTGTCGCGTGGTAGGGAGTAGCTGTAGAACTCTTGGTTGATTTCCATTAGTAGGATTTGATCCAGTTTGAAATCGTGGGTCAAGTTGGATTAAATCATTAATCCGTCTTCAATGTAACTTACTCCTGTGGTGGTGTCAGTATCTTGGGCTATGTCGATTATATTTTTATAGCTACAGTCACTATTGGTGAAAGTCTCTGTTTCTTGTTGGTGTCTGTCTGTGTTGAGGGTGTGTAGTTGTTTATTTGTGTCTCAGTATCCAGAGGTTGGTATTTGTTGTCAACTGTCGTGAATGTTTTCTTAGATTTTGTCTTGTCTGAGTTTCAACATTTCCTCTTCCTTTTCATTTTGTCAACTAGGGTGAATGGCCCGTTTCCGTCGTGATCTGTCTCCATGTCGTTTGTATCTGGGTAAGTCTCTTAATTTGAAAAGTTGGCATTCCTGTTTGTTAATGGCGTAGTGGAAATTAGTATGGTGTTATTTGTATCGAGTGATGCCGCGGCCATTTCGCGCAGCCTGTCAATAGCAGGCTAGTGGTGCACGGGTTTGAGGGTGAGTGGGGGCTCTCTCCTCCCTGTGGTGTGTCATCAAGACGGTCATCGACAGCAAGGTATTGCTTTGCAACCGGCTGCGTTTTATGTATTTCAGCTTCTGGTAGGTACCGTTATGATCAACGCAGCTTAAGACCCAGCGCCGACCGTTCAGACTCTGTTCTGAAGGGGGATGGAACTAAATTCGTTGTCTGGTGTCGGCTTCCTCTCCGGTGTCCTCGTAGTCTTCTCCATTGACAGCAGACGCGTCCGACCTCCTCGGAATCTCGTAGACAAGTAATCCGAATCTATAGCAGTTTTTTAAAACCATGGGTTTATAAATGTTGACCTTCCCGGAACACACCACCCTGCCACGTGAACTATCTAATGTGAGCGCATATAAGAGCGATAGTCTTTTCTTCTTGCAGACAACGCCAATAAATATTTCAGGCCCATAGGCCGCAGGCCCTCCTCCATTCCCCTAGCGCTTCAAACCTAATGCTTTTAGCTGCTAGTCCTTCTTGTCTTCATCTTTAATAAGATACTTCTAACCTCTAAGTTTTCTTTCTTTTAGTTTCCTTCTTCTTTCACTCTCATTAAAGATTTTAAATTTCTTCTTACTCATCAGATTTTCACCATTCCAAGTCAATCTCTTCCTTGCTTTATCTCTCATTCAGTAGTCTATTTTTTCTAGTATTCTGCTTTCTCCATCTACTGTATCACACCATCCCCGAGTCTTCTCCTTCTGTATCTATTCTTTTCTTAATCCTTGTACGCGTCTTCACAAATGCTTTTAAAATCTCAATTGTGCCCACAACACATTTCCTTCTCCACACCAGAACACGATCTTGTATTTTCCTCACTAGCCAATCCTTGGGTCTTCATAATTCTCATTTTAGGTCATGATGTGGTAAAAGGTATCTGCAATGCTGTCCACAGTATTGTTCTTCACACCAGTTAAACACGTATAGCTTTACCGGAAATTTTCCATGGCCACTCAGAAAGAGTAGCATAATGGTTGCCAATCATTTTATATTTTTATACTCACGTTAAAACAGATGGGAATAATCAAAAGTATCACTTCCTTTGAGACTATTTAGCCTCTCATATTATCATTGTTCTAAAACGTCTCACTAGCACCTATCAGTCACTCAAATATTCTTAAAATTCCCTTTCGTATCCAAATGTCAACCGGGATGACACCTCCAAGTATCACAACAGAATCTTGTAATACTGTCCTGTATAACTATGTCACGATAATAGGTGCCTTCCTCTGCACACTTATACACACAAGGGCCGGTCTTATTACTCCTGGATAAATATTAATCTGGTAGATAAATATTTCGAACTGATGTATAAGTTAAAAGTGCGTCTTATGACTGCCAGATAGCATTTATCTTCCAGATAAAATATATTTATCTATCACATTTTAATTGGGAGGTTTAAGTAACTGATAACTTTTATCTTAAATAGAAAATGGTTGTTGTCATAGTGACTCATTGTTTTTAATGAAGTTTCGCCTATCAGAATCTGTTTTTAAGATAAAATCTTGGTTTACATGTTTAGTAAGCACAGCCCTGGGCTATAAATATATAAAGCTAGAACATTTAATTCCCACTTTTATATAAATTGACAAGCTATTTGTAGAGTTATATTTATTTAAGAGCATATTATCAAAATGTTAGTACAATAAATGAAATTTTGTAAACGTTGTACCCAACTATTTCCCACATTTTGACAGACATCTTAGCTTCTGCGCCCACGTGATGACATCTGTTTCCTCTCACTCGATTAGCCGCCATTATTTAACAAATGTTGAGCGTTGTCACCACTCGCTAGGTTGTAGCGCTATCAGCAGGGCTTATACGCATGCGCGCACAAGTAAAAACAGTACCAACCTTCCATGTTCTGAATAAAAATATATTATCTTACAGATAGCTATCTGGCAGGTAAATTCAGTTCATAAGACGTGTAAAACATTAAAGTGGCTGATAATTTTGATCTATTCGCCAACTTTAGCAATAGCAATATTTATCCGGTAGTCATCTAACCGGCCCTAAGTGGGCTACTAATTATGGTATTGTTCTAGGAATGATAGAGGTAGAATGTAGAGGAAATGTATGAGCATTTGTTTAGGGGGAGAGTAGGCAACCATTTAGGGAAAACGACCCTCAATACACTCAGCTGGGGTTCAAACCTTTGACATTCTCATCACCGGCAACGAAGACTCATGATTTTGACCATATGCTCACTGGAGCAGGTAACAATAATGTCAATGCTGCTTGTATCCACAATATTGTATTCGATTATATGTGCGTTTTAAGATATCAATATTATTATATATAGCTTTGTTTACAACACTCTTTATCTATTCTTTTTACACTTATCAATTTATGATTCAATAAAATTAAAAATGAGACCTGGACAAGGGAAACGAGCCCAAACCCAGGTCTACTATATCTAATTTTCACTTTCTCATTAAAAGAGAAACTATTGCAATCGTTAAAAAATGTTACATTGAGATTATGTCAAATATTGACATTTAATTTACCTCTGAACCACAAAAATTTTATCTGTATAATTCTGTCTGTATATCAGAGTGTGTGTGTGTGTGTGTGTTTGTCTGTATCTGGTACCATAACCAAAATAGTTTGACGAATTTTGATCAAAATTGAGATTTATATGTTATGTGGTGTTAACTTCAGCCGTTTATTGTATTTTTATTTTATCCTTTAAAGTAAGGGATGTTTATTAAACACTATTCTTAAAAATTGGAAATTTTCTTTAAAAAGAATGTCTGCAGTGTAGGTGACATGACGAATAATAATGTATTTCTATTTTTAAGGAGAAAATTTTCTCACGGGTAGTTTACCGACTTATATTTCAAATTTTTTTTCAGAAAGGAACAAAATAGTTCAAGGAAAGGGCCTAGCTCACATAGTCCCTATGATTGATATTGCTTTAATCCAAAATATTTTGTAAATGACGTTAGCGTTTTTGTTAAATTCGGATATCTAGTCAGTGTTTTACATGATAACTCGTAAGGGCATAGAAAGGCCTTGGTCTGGAAAGCAGGGAGGGCTCCACAACCTCCCGGGAATTTGAGGTAGGCCTAATCCCGTAGTATAAATACTTATAAAAATATTATGTATAAACATTACTATAGGCCAAAAGTATAACATTTTGTTGTGACCCCCTTAGGAAAACTAGCTTTCCACACCCTAGCTTGTTCAGTATTTATTACAAATAGTTCCTTATTTAATCAGAGTTGTAATCCTTTTTATGATTTCATATATGTTCCTACAAAATATTTATTTATTCCAGCTCATTACTTCTTATTATCTATTCAGACTATTTGAATATATTTATTCTTAATCTTTCCCTATTCATTCCGATCCTTTCTTTTTGTTATTCTGACTCAATCATAATTATTTATTCCAAATCATTCCCTTTTATGTATTCCAGCTTGTTCTTTATTTTAAAAAATGTTCCTTATTAATTATTCCTATTCGTTGGCTTTTTATACTGACCCTTATTATATTAATTATTATTATTTGGTCTTATTTTATTCCTTCTGGTTATTTATTTATTCTGACTCGATACTTAATAATTACTATAAGTTCCTTATCGATTCTGACCTGATTATTATTTTTCCAACTCATTCATTATATAATCAGACTTTTCCAAAACTATCTCGACCCATTCCTAATTTATTATGACTAGTTCTTTATTTATTCTAACTAGTTCCTTGCGTATTTTGACTTACTTCTTATTAATTCCAAATCCTTCCCTTTTAAATATTATGACTTGATTCCTACGACTCGTTCCTTACTTTTCTGACTTTTCCGTTTTAATTTTGAATCTTTACTTATTTACTGTGACTAGTTTTTTTATTAATCTGTGTCGTTCCTTAAATTATTCCAATGAGCCTTTATCAGTTATAACTCTATTCTTATTAATATCGACTATTTTTTAAATAATAATTCAATCTTTTTTATTCCGAATTAATCCTATTTATTTATCCCGCCTCGTTATTTATATATGCAGAATTTATCCTCATTTATTTCCATTAGTTCCTTATTTATTCTGACTTGTTTCATAATGAGCCGATGAGTTCATTATTAATTCCAATTAATTCAAAATATATATTTAATTATTTTATTTAAATTCTTAATCTATTCCGAAAAATTTCTTATTCATCTGATACAATAATTTATCATTCCGACTAAATCCTCAATATTTATTTCTTCTCATTCTGTATTTATTCGTACTTGTACCATCTTATTAATTACGATTTGTTACTTATTTATTCCTACGCATAATATTAATTAATTTTAAGATCCATCTTTAAGATATTCCAAAAATGTCCTTATGTATAATGACTTGTTTCTTATCTATTCTGAGTCTTTATTCCGACACGTTCCTTATTTATTTAAACTAGATACTTGCCTGATTACCTGTGTTTACGATAGCGCCACTGAACTGTACCCTTTAAGGATGTTTGAATATCAGTTGAGAAGGGGTAGAGGACTTTTACTTGCTTAAAGACTCTTATAGATGTTATTTTTTGATGATTGATGGATGAATTCCTTTAATAAACAATCTGTATGGAAGATGTTTGAACAAATATGGGCAGCGTCTACATATATGGATTAAGTTCCACAAATTTGATGGTGATCTAAATTCAATTAATCTCATCATGCTCCTATCCATTGGTGAAGATTGATAGCCCCGTCTCACCATTGTATATGAGCGTGATGAGAGCTGCTCATCGTGAGATGAAATGAATGAGTCCTCAAAGAACCCAGACGAAGGACTTACCAATGAGTCTCTACCATTCTCTTGAGTTGTATTTCTAGAAGACGAGGCTGCTTTCCTGGAGGTGGCTGCATTCCTGGAGGGGGCTGATACCCTGGAGGAGGCTGAATCTCTGGAGGAGGCTGGTTCCTTGGAGGAGGCTGACTCACTAGAGGAGGCTGCCTGACTGGAGGTGGCTGACTCCCTGAAGGTGACTGACTGACTGGAGGTGGCTGACTCCCTGAAGGTGGCTGACTCTCTGGAGGAGGCTGGTTCTTTGGAGGAGGCTAACTCCCTGGAGGTGACTGACTGACTGGAGGTGGCTGACTCCCTGAAGGTGACTGACTGACTGGAGGTGACTGACTGACTGGAGGTGGCTGACTCCCTGAAGGTGACTGACTGACTGGAGGTGGCTGACTTCTTATTGGATTGACTTACCAATTGTTCTTTATTGTAATATTCACACGCCTTCATTAAAAGAACAAGAAACTTCTCATCGAATACAGATGTTTTCTGCATGTGGGCAATAGCTTCTTGAGTCAACATCATGGACTTGGAATGCTCCGTACTGAAGGAAGAATCTTGTTGACCTGACACGGAAGGTGGACTGGACCGACTGGATGATCTTACAATGTTACCATGAAGGGAGTTGTTCCCGTAGACGACACTACCAGTTCAAGAGAAGAAGAGTCTTGTTGGCTTAATCCAGATGGTGGCTGACTTAACGATGTTCTCTCAGATGGGTCTTCTTGTCTTGATAGGGAAGGAGACTGAGCTACTGACCTATACTTACCAGTCCGTTTAATTGGCTTCTTCTTCTCTTGTTTACTGGTGGCGGCCGTCATTTCCCCTGAAAAAAAATTTCACCACGAACTGGTTGTTTGGACGATGGCAGCCCATCGTCCGGGCACCCAGGGATGTTAGGGGTGCCCCGTTGTCGCTCACCATCAACTGAAACAAACCATCACAAGAACAATATTATATTGAGTATAAAAAGCTATTTAATTGTTGATTAAGTAAAAAGCTTTCTTTTTTAACTAATGGTTCTATAAATGCTAAAAGTTGGCTAGCAAAACGTTTAATAATTTTACTGATATTTAGAATAATATGAAAAGAACTATTTGATTGGTGATTTTCGGAGAACTTATTGTAAAAATAATTGCAGATAAATACTTCTATACTTAGCTCTATTGAAAAGATTTGATTAACCAAACCAGTTAAACTTTTCTAACTATAATGATTTCTTAGTAAGGGCAATAAACGATACTCATTTTTTTATATTCTAACTACACATAAATGGCAAACTTTTTTTTAAATAAACCACCAATAAATATTACGGTTATTGGATCTTGGGTGAGTCTACATACTCCCATGATCATAACAAATAATTAAACCCCTACAAGATTTATTATTCCCTTCTGAAAATATATGACATTTGAAGACGGTAAATTCAGGTTTACAGAAGCTATGAATACAACCATTAAACTACGTGTTTTCCAAGAAGAAATTCATTGCTGCGAAATAATGGTTTAATATGATAATTGATCATATAGTTCATATCTCATAACAAACAGTTTCAATGTAAATAGGAAAACTAAAGTATTAATCCACAGTTCCTCATCTTTACTCCACATCTTATCTACCAGACCAAACATCTTAGCTAACAGTATCCCTACCCATCAACCAGTCTATTCATCAACCCATATCAAAATCTCATCAACCATTCTCCACGTGAACCCGTATCAAAATCTCATCAACCAGTGTCCACATCAACCAGTATCAACATCCTATCAACCAGTGTCCACACCCTATCATCCAGTCTCCTTATTCTCCCTAGGCTGGTAGTTTTTAATTTTGTCCCAGATTAAAATGGTATAAAAGATGATATTTTTAGTCAAGATCTGCACGAAAAAAAAATCAGACCCTTCCTGATCCATCCTATTTACGGCTGCCATATTGTAAAAATTGTGTATAGCGTCTCTTCTAAGGAAGAAAAAATGAAACCAATAATGGTTTAGTGAAGTCCTAGTTGTTTTTGCTTATATTCGGCACAGTAACATCTTTCTTTGCGATGACGATAAAGAAAAGTCATCAATTATTTCTTCATTAAGAATTGACTCTAACAAGTCTTTCTCTGGAGCTAGAACCACAAGTTTTGAAAGCCATGAATCTACCATTGCAGACCTGAGCCTGTTTTTAATTATTCTAACTCGGCTCATATCCCATCAACCGAACAACTGGTTACGGCCAAATTTAGCAAAGTTGTAAAGACATCTTTCAATCTCTTGAAGCCTGAAATATTAATCAATCACCCATAAGGTTTTAAAAAACCTTTGTCACACAAAAACTCTTAACCTGTTCAGGTTCATTTTATGTTTCACTTTCAGACTCATCATCAACGTCCATGCTTGTTTTCCATTCATCGTGATCCTTTATCTGACCTGTGTCTTTAGATCTCTCACTTTTAGGAAAACAAATCATCAATTGATATGCTTGAGTTAGTGGCAAAATACATTTCACTGAATGTGTTTAATCTTCACTTAAAATACTGTTGTTCCAATCATAAAACTCACAAAGGGTTTCTATGTTTTCAGGAGAAACATTATTTGTTGTTGATCTAAAACTCTTGTATGTTAGAAATAACCCATTTCTTTTACCATGTCTATGCTATGGTCAGAAAGTCTATCTTCAAGCAACTTAAATACAATTCTATTTTCATTTTTTGTTCATCTCAATAATAGATTCAGCTATAACCAATTAATCACCAAGCCTTTTTCTTATTATAACATTTTTGGTGCTGAATCAGGACGTAATGATTTTTAAGAACTTTTCAGCCTCTCACATCACATTATACCATTCCCAACCTATCGCAATCTCCTGATCTGTTTTTGACATTTTTTTATTATAGCTTGTACACCACCTTAGTCCAACGCCTTACCTTGTAAGCTTACTGTGACTTGATGCATTACTTTAAAAAATACCGTATGAGCCACATGGAGAGCAATGATGGTTTCATTGTTCAGCATACACAGAATCCTTTTGTCAGTGTGTTGGTATCACTGTCAATGTCCTAATGATTCGTAACGCACAGCTAACTTCACCTCACCATAACATACTAGAATTACTTTTATGGCTTTAGTTTTATTTTGCCAACTAGTGGTATATACCTTTTCAGTCAGTCTTTTTCACTTTTCACAATGGTTGCGCGCACCACTCACCACTTCACTTGTATGTTGGTCGCCTGTCTCGAGTAATGTTACGAGTGTCGGCGACCGTAAGTTGTCCTTTCTGAATATTTGAATTCCTACAATTATTGTTTTATTAAAACATGCAATGACTACTTCCATTCTTCACTAACAAACCGCAATTTTTATAAAATTTTCATATTTTACTTTAACGTAGTTATAATTTTTCATGCCCTTAAGTTTGTTCGTAAATCCCCCCGCCCCTGCCCCCCAAATAAACAAAAAATTTAATGAAGCAGTCTGCGTCATGCACCCTTCCCCCCTCCTTGGGAATTCCTGATTGATGCCGGATCACGATCAACTTAACGTAACTTAACGTAACGTTCACTTAAAAGGACCTCCTCGCGTGTTTAAATGGAAGTGATCACAATGCACTTAACTTAACGTTGACTTGCAGTTAACTTAAAGAGATGTCTTGGGAGGTATTTTACGTTACTTTACGTTACTTGAAGGTATCACGTGATCTAGCCAGCCAATCATTATTCGAGTGACGTGAACAGGGCAATTTAGTAATTCATTTGTTGGTATTATGAACAAGGTCTACTTTTAGCTTTAATTCTAGTGATTAGACATTTAAGTAAAATAAGCGCTAGTATCGTATCATTATAGAACGTTATAGAACAGACTTAATTCATATTTAACTATCTTAATTATTAAAATATTGTAAGGAAGTTAAAACCACAAACTTTTTATTATATAAAATTGTATGTGTTGCTTACAAAAACGATTCTTGTTATTAAAATATAAATCAACTAAAACTTATATTATACATTAAATGTATTTTCTGAATAAAAGCCCTTAGAAAGAATAAAAAGATTGATTAGACTATATAAATCTATTTGACATAAGCCCCAAGAAAAAAGTTCATCTAAACAGACACTAAAATTATCCAAAATGTTTAATGAAAAACATTTTGATATTGGTAGAAAACAGTAAACATTCACAGATCATAAACACTAATACTAATAGTACTAATCACAGATCACAAAATCTACTCTAGAATCGAGATGTTTGGTACGAGTTGTTACGTTAAGTTACGTGAATCGTGATCACACATACGTTAAGTTAAATTTAAGTGAACGTTACGTTAGTTAGTTTAAGTTACGTTAAGTTGATCGTGATCCGGCATAAGGCCAGCGACTTTCTAACACTTAATTTTATTATTAGTACCGCATCTTACTACCCGTTCGGGTTATACGCACTTACGCTAATGTGTAATGGTAGGTGATTGTGAGATGAATGAAGGACTACAGTTTAACGTGGAATCGAACCACGGTGGCGACTGGCATTCCACACATTCACAAGAGTCTTGTCAGAGTGTAGGAAGGTTTGGAATCAGATAAATATGTGCCGGGACGAGGATTGAACCCGCCGCCAGCACAGAAGTCTGACACCTACCTAGACCACCAGTCACCTCTAACATTAATACCTTAATAATAAGTATGACACTTAATATGATTTATAATAGCAGTACAAATATATATTATATATATATAATATATAGCCAATACTAATGAATATTAATGACTTATTGGGATAAAATAATGAGGAAATTAGAACTAAATAAAGTAATCGAGGAAACAAACTGAAGTCATACACAATTCACATGTCATTATACTCAGCATAACATATATTCAAACTTGATCGATATAACAAATAATTTAAAAATAAAACAATGCTCTTAATAGTTATGAACTATATTCGGGTGAGCACAAATGATCTTTACACTTTCGAAAATTCCTAAAAACGGAAAGGTGCACCGATTAACTTGAAACATTTTCCAGTCGATACAGAAACCCTGAAAGCTTTTTTCTCAATTAAAGTGACTCAATATGTGCTCCTCGAGTCACACGGCAGAAAACACTTCGCACACTTTGTGCAGTGTGTCGGCGGTGACGGACTCGACGATGGCTGCGATTCTTGCCTCAGCTCCAGCAAAGATCGTGGCAGAAGTGTGACAAACATTTGTGTTTCACATAACCCAACATAAAGAAATAGTATGGGGTTCAATCCGGTGATTGAGGTGGCTATCTGCCCCACGCCACATCGACTGCACGTGCACGACCAAACCAGCTCCCAGGAATGTCTGTTCAGGTGTTCCCGTACAGCCAAGGAAGTGAGGCGCTGCCCCATCTTGTTGGAGGATGAATAAGAGAACACATTCACTTTTGGAAATCTTTCACATGATAATGCGCACATGTGTAGTAACAACTGATGTAATTTAAATACTGCAACATTGTCTGAAGTAACAACTGATGGTAATGTAAATACAGACAACATTGTGTTTGTAGTAACAACTGATGTAACTTAAATACAGACAACTTATTTGTGTGGTGTAAAACTTGATGTTATATATAAAGACAACTTGTGTGTGTAGTAACAACTTGATGGTAATATAAATACAACAACATTGTGTGTGTAGTAACAACTTGATGGTAATTAAATACAGACAACTTTGTTTGTGTGAGTAACAACTAATGGTAGTGTAAATCAGACAACATTGTTTGTTGTGTGTGTAGTGCACTTGTAGTATTAAATCAGAAAACATTTTGAGTAACAACGTGATGTAAAGTAAATACAGACAAATGTTTGAGTAGTAATAACGAATATTAATGTAAATACAGACAACATTGTTTGTGTTATTTATGCTATTGATGTGACACGATATTATACACTTTCTTGCATAACATTTTGTACATTATATTTGTCATATATGTACTTAACTTTAGACATGTCTGACAGCAAGTCTGTCTTTAAATACAAATTACTTAATTACTTTCGAGTACTGCCACATTAATTGTTTGTACCTATATTTCATTTTAAATAATTTATTTGAGATGACAAAGTATTTCTTTAATTATTAATCTGGCAAACTGCACTTAATGGGAAAAGCTTCCTAGGCAATAACTTTTACATTTAATTCAATTAAACTAAATAAAAGCTTGACGGTACAAAAAATAGATAAATAGAAAGATTTTCGTTTGTATAAATTATTTTGATTATACTATGTACAGATAACATTGAATTTGTAACAACTTGATGTTAATGTAAGTACAGCTAATATTATATGTGTATCAACAATTTGATGTAGAGAATCTAAATACCTTATTGATGCAAGTTCGTGACTTACCGTGGCGTAAATTTCTACGAACCAGACGCGCCCGGATACTGCGAAACGCTCCACGGACACGCCGGCCTAGCCCTCCGCAAAATCCACCGAAACATCCGTTGCACATTTTGGTTTTAATAATTAATTTGACAGATTTTCTTTCTCACTAACTCAAATTGACATCTTTTATGGTGCTCCGAGAAGTCACCACAAAGATTGATATTGCTATGCGACGGCTATAATTGCAATAAACAATTGAATTTATAGAGAAGAGCATTCTGAGTAGTTCTCGTGTAGAATGATATCGATATAGGTAATGAGTAACCGTACTATTCCATTGTGGAGGTATTACGTCAGAGATTACAAATCTTTAATTATGGAGAAAACTGAATTTTACACGTTAATACGTATGCATTTATAACTAAGTAAATTATATAAATAATTTTTATGTAGTCATAAAAGCTTAAAATGTCCGAATATTAAAGTGAAAATCCATAAAAAAAATGGCACAACTTTAATTAATTACACCTAAGTAAGGAAAGTTTTGGCAGTAATTAAAAATCTAAGCGTCCTTCAAAAATAATGTTAAGGTGTCATTATAAGATAAATACTTCCCTAATTAAAACGAACTATTGTGTAATAGTTGCATAGCAATAAATATTGCTACATAATTATTACCTGTTTAATGTAACAAAATGTATTATTAGTTTTTGTTTATGTACACTAATGAAATATTATAAGCAGCGGTGGGGAATCTTATTTGTGTGTGGTAAAGGTGAGGGTGTAGATTTAGCGACTTTATTTATATTATCGAATACCCCTTCCCCTTTCTTCCCAGAGCTGTAGATCTGTGATCAAGGGGGTTGGGCCAGGGGGTGGTGTAAAAAAAAGAGATATTGCTCTAACCTGCCAAATAGAAGGCCATAGAAATAGTAGGTTTTCGCTGTTATTATTATTGTAGGACAATCCCCTAAAATTCTCGCATGATATAATTTTTAGAAGAGGGCTTTTGCCCCTTTTGTCTATATGGGTATATCTGTATTTCACACTCTATCAAGAGAGAGAAGTATTTTTCACCGATATTAATTAAATAGGTGAACCGTCGTTCTGAAATGTGTTATTTCACTTTAATAAGGGCGAGGGGGGGGGGGGGAGCGGCTTCTACCCCCAGGGCACAACACATTTGAAAATTATCGAGATGTGATTTCTTAGTTAAATGTTCTGGGATGGAAATACTTTAAATATAAAAGTGTTATTTGAGAAAATCTTATTGGAAGGGGGGGGGGGGGGGAGGGAGTGGACTTATCTCCTCGCGTGCACAACTCATCCTAAAATTGAAGTAAATGAGATTGCATCGCTAAAATCCCCACAGGAACGTTGATGAACATTTTGGTATAATAGGATTATATTATAGAATTTGGTTGAAAATGAATTGAACAAAATCAAAAAAATGAGCTACTTACATGATTTTCCACAAATACTTTTACTAAACATAATGTTTTATTCTTGTTAATTTTAAACATTGTAAATACATGAAATTTTTCATAAAGAATTAAGTATTTAAAAAAAAACTTCTTGGTAGATTTTTTTTTCCTCTTTCGTAAAATTATAATATTCACACGCACGGTAAATTATATACAAGTTGTTTTCATTTCACTGTCAATCCTTAATCCAAGTTCAAACAGCGAATTCAATGATGTTAAACTTATAATGCCGCTATTGTTTGTTGTGGGCTCTGACGGTACTTGAATGATATCTTCTTCTGCAATATAATCACGGTCCTCAACATCTGGCCATATAAAGCCAACGAGGGTATGTATGGTAAATTTAACTATGAACCCAGTTGGAATTTGTTCTATCACCTGTCCAATGAAATATTTCATACTCTTCTTCAATAAATATTGAATAATTACCCAAGAAGTTACTTTTACTGGTAAAACACCAGTTCGCTGTATTAATATTCTTCTAAGTTAATTTAAATTTGTACATACGGAGCTGTATCACCAATGATACTTAATTTTCCAATTTATTTAATAGGGTTGAAATTTTGAATTACTCTATTTTCAGAGAATTTATTAATCATATTCTTGATAATTTTCAGAATCATCTGATAATTTTAAATCTCAACTTGCAAATGAACTAATTATATAAAACTTAAATAACACGCCGAATTCGTGTGAAATGGAAATTTTTTAGGTTCACTAATGGTAAATTATTGGCAGCTACTATACGAGCTAAACCTGAGACCCTAGACTCAGTAGACAAACGAACCACTGACTGAGATAAATTGTTGGATTGCAGTTTGGATAGGCTACTTACTACAGCAAATTTAAAAGAAGATAAATTGCAACAATTATCAACCTGAATGACACACACTTGTTTTAAGGCGTCATATATTCATTTAGCTCACAGCTTTTAAAACTTGTATTTAGATCAACTGAACTAACTTAGTTTCCGTCTGGTACATTTGATGGTTCTGAGTATTTCGAATTGTCTGATGAGGATGTGAATTAACTGATGTACAAGATGTTTTTAAAGAAAGTGACCCTTCTGCCCTTATTTACAAAATATATACTACCAATACGATCTGTTTGGAAAACCACATTTAAGTTGTATTATTGCATCGCCTCAATCATACAAACTGCATTTAGAACAAATTTTAAATAAATAATGGTACGGTACACGGTACATACAACCCCCCCCCCCCCGCTTTTAATCTTAAGATAGACATTTACTAAAAACTCATAATATTTGTGAAATTAAAATAATAGGTGCATACATTGTTGTAGAAACACTACACCAAAGATATATGCAATAATAGTCCTTGCTGTATGGCAATAGGAACTAGGAACAATGTAACATAAATAAATAAAAGCGAAACATCTTTGTCCACCATCCCACCAAAGAGCATAAGAATCAAATTCATTTTCAAAGACCTGAATTAAAAAGTGCTTATATCTAAGAAATTATTGGTTTTATAAAAATATATTTCAAATAAAGATTTTTATCTTTAATACAATTTCATTTTTAAAACTAGGCTCTGTACTTTAAATAATATTCCGTCCTAATTCATGAAAGATTGTCAAGTATTATGATTCATTTTTCTATGTTGCATCCCCTGATAATAAGAACTACGCTAATTCACGTGCTCAACTAAATTCTTATATGTTCTCCATTACTCCATTATGAAATTTCTGCACAACTATTTTATTCTTATTATATATTTCTAACATATTTCATTTCTGCCTGTGCTCAAACTCCGATACTTGCTTCTAATATCCATCTACATTTGACTGGCAGTGTATCTACATCAAAACTGAACTAGCTGCATTCTAGCGGCAGATTGAGAAACTACCTATTCTACTACTTAAAAGGCGCTAAACTTGAATTAACGTAAGTCTTGGCTTTCGTATTTTATCTTTGAGCTTTTATCCTTAATAAGTTTTACTTTTATTGATATTACCTTTCTTTTGTCTTATCTTTATACTCTGTTCTAATCCAAATAAAAGTTATTTTCTCTGTTTCCAAGAATAGTGAAATTATTCCTCTTTATAACTTTCATTGTTTTGAAACCTTTAAGTTTTGTTTGGTTACCGTGACAACCATTGTAAATATAAGAAAACAAAACAGACTCTCAAAAAATACGCGCTAGTTTTTGCATGGAGAATATTAGTGCAAATACAAGAAGTTAATTTTATGGATAAAGTTTCTGTTTCATCAACGAGCACTGGCTGGAATCAAATACTGGACCTGGTTTTTCACTAAAAAAGAGCAATCCATTAGAAGGGTGAGCAACTTTTTTTTAATGCGGATGCTACATCCATAATCAAGAAATGTATTGAATATTTTTTGTCTCTTCACCTCAAGTCAAGAGGGAATTGAGTAAGATCTTTATTTTATTTTATTAAAATTCCATTCAGGACTACTAATTTTGATTTACCACCCATTAAAACTTGTTAAACACTTACCTAAAGGCTCTTATGCCACAGCATTCACTGATTAGAGTTGTATGTTATCTTGGTACCAGATAGGTAGGACATTTTTATTCACAACTACCAATATTAAAATATATAAACACACTGATTATATGTCTTAGATATTTTAAATTTCCCTCTACTTACTATATGACCTTTTTCACATTACATTAAAAAACTAAAATAACCAAAATTATTTTTTAGATGGTTTTATTGGACAAACATTCATTATACACTTATGTTCAACCCTTCTGGTGAAACTGATTGTTTTTTTCTTTCAAGGCCAGAATAAGAGTTATTTTATTTGTAAGTATCACATAACTTAATGTCAACCACTCATAAGTTCTACCGACTGAGCTACAGGGTCGTTTCGCGCTTATTTAGTTACAGTAGGTTATTTAGTCACGTAAATAGTTTCGGATAATTTGAAAATTTGCCCTATTAAAGTAACCTCAAAGTTATTTTCTAAGAAAAAAAGAATCACCATCTTCTTTATGATAATAAACCATGTCTAGATATAAAATGTAATAAAAGTAGTTAGGGCGAATTTCGATTTTTCTTCTGTTTTTCCCTTCAGTAACTACCCTTGAATTGAGGGTTAGATATCTAATTCCAAAACACATCGGGGGACATAATGGAAACCCTAGCCAGTTTTGGCTCTAGCCGAAGGAAAGACAAAAATATTGCAAAAAACAATTTTTGATAGTTTGGGGGGTCACGAAACGTTGACATTTATCAAAATTCAGGTTCGATTTTGTTGACGATCACAATACTTTGCTCCGAGGTCAAGAAAAAGTAGAAGTGAATAAATTGTTGAATCTTAAAATGTATATATTTATATGTGTGTGAGTATATAATTATTTGTAAGTCAACCTTGTTGGCTTGGGGGCGATGTCCTCGCTTCAGTACCTGATGTTCATAGATTTGAGCCAATTAGGCTGACATATTTATCGTGAGGATAAAATCCGTAGCACAGCTTCCTTCAGGGGGGAAAGTAAAGCGGTTGGTTCCATTTTAATTGTGGCATGTAAAAATCCCTGGAACGTAAGTAAACGAATTTATCTTTACCGGCAAAATGGTAGCCCTTTCGATCTTTAAATAAAAATCCGTTTGTTGATATAATTAGTTAAGTCATAAAATGCACGTCAATATCCAGATAATTAAGTAAAATTGTTTATATGTATAAAAATATGTAGTCTATTGATGTAAAAACTAAATGAATGTATTTAGGTGTTGAATATTTCAGTATATAATTTTATTTATATAAGAAGGTAAGTATGTAGGGCTATAAATGTAAATGAGTTTGTTTAAATAAATGTACGTATGTATTTATTTATAACAATATAATTTATACATTTTATTTATGTCTATGTTTTTGTAAATAATCAGATATTTTACATCACTCATCATTTAGTATGCGTTAAGGGGTTGGTGAAGTACCGCGGAATATATCTGAAGAGAGAATGGAAAACCCTATAAATGGGGTACGGTTTGATACTAAGAATAAATAAGGTAAATTAAATTTTGTTAAAAGTTAAATCAGAGGGTTTATCCATTCACCTTTAGTTCTTGCCAAGAATCGAACCTAATATCCTTGGTTCATTAGAATAACTGGATGTGTTTCAGGGTTTTAAAGGAGCCAAAAGCGGACCCATTGTATGACTAACGTTTTGAAGGAGAGAATTAAAAAGCAAGTAATATGTGGGGGTGAAAGTTATAAGCTTCCGAGTCTAGTTATGGGGAGAAGAGGGTGAGGGTTTGGTGTGTTGGAGTAGTCCCAGTGATCGAATGTGAACTTGTTTTATTCAATAATTTATCTTAGTTATTTTAGTACTCATTTTAAAAAAAGCTACAATAATGAACGTCCGTGATGATGATATGGATCGAACATACAGATATACAGAGGAAGAAGAGACTTAGGGAGTGTGGAAGAAAGGGAATGGCGAGGAAATAGATGAAGAAGTGCCACCAGCTTTTCGACGGCTTAGTTGGTGTGGCTGGTCCCCCTAATCTACTCCCAAATATTAATAAAATTTGCCCAAAAAAAACCCACATTTGAACAATGTCATCGAAAACATTTAGTTACTATGGATACTTTATTCAGGTTAATATAAAGTTGGTTGTTAACATTGTGAGCGTGTTTAAATGCTTATAAAGGGAAGTTATTAAACAGTTACAAACCTCTCGCTACTTGTGAATAATACATTACTATCATTGGGTCAGGAGTGTTTTGGTGATTGGGCCGGTATTCGTCAGTCCAGGTTTGAGGCCGCTTCATATTTGACTGTTGTTACAAGGTTATATATAATATAATAATAATAATAATAAATCTGCTTCTCTTAACAACTCAATCAGCTTAGATGAAAGTATTGAAAGTGAGTCATACACTTCACGGTGTCTAAAGTTTGATTCACACATTTGCTGAAAATAAAGAACAAATTCTGCTTGAGGGGCGCAGCAGTTTACAATACAAGAAATGTTTGTATAACCATGATGCTTTGCAACGCCAACTAGAAACTAATGATACCAACAAGTTTAATGTTCGATTTTTCTCTCTCTTGATATGCTGTGTGTGTACCCCTTTACTCCCCAACTACCTTTAAAGTTTTTCTGGAGCCACTGAACCCAGAGGCGTATTCTCTGGGTATGCTAGTCCCGTGCTAAATGCCCAAAATGATATGGACTAGTGTTTTTGTTTAATTCAATGTTGTCTGTGTGAACTGTGTAAACACATGTTTAAATTGTAATAAATATACATGTATGGATTATTAATTTTAAAACTAATATTGGTTAATATTCCCAAGAATACTGCGTTTTAAGTAATTCTTCTTCCAAAAGGTTCTACTTAACACAATAGGAAACCCAGGGCTTGCTACTTGAAAAACGCAAGTCAAGATCTAGGGAGGCTCTAATGACCTTGCCCATGTCTAGGGGGTTGCAAAAAATTCCTTACCGCTCGCCCATAAGTAATGGCAATGAGCTCACTTTTTACACCCCAGGTCATGCTGTTCCTGTGAAGCAAGCTAAGCATTTTGCAAACTATTGAAAATAGATTTAAGATCACTATGTTTATTTATTAAGCTAATTTAGTGTAGATTAAGTAAAATTACATAAAATATAATAAGATTAATTTTAAAATAATAGTTAGTATACGTAAAAAGCTTTAAATTATGCATTAATTAAATACATTGAGCTATGTGTTTAGGTATTCTAGTCACATGTATTATCATGTATTTGGCATACACATTTAACCACTCTTTCAAATTGAGCCATTTCAGCACTGATAGAGTGGTAAAGGGTAAAGGGGGGTGTGTGAGATGCTAAATTAACCGTAGTTGACGGTAAGTCTAGGTTTTCTTTAGTAGAAAGGATCGTGTAGTTTTAATAGTAATCTTTTAGTTTTTGTTTTACATTAATGACTTATTAGTCATTGTGATTTTTCATAATTATTCATCAAAGAATCCAAAAGTCAGAGTGTGATTTCACCACTTAAGATGTTTTAGAAGGAAAAGGTAAATAAAATATATTTTCATATAATTTACTTAATGGCGCGCCCAGCGATTTACTTTGGAGGGAGGCTTCAATAAAACTGTAACAAGAATGACATTTTGATGTAGAGAGTGGGATTTGTGGTTGTACAGCCTCCTAAGCCCTGAAGGCCGAGAATATTTATAAATATTAAATGCGTTTATAAATCATTTGGAATATTTTTATAGTAATTAAGAGATTTAAATAATGCAAATGGTATCGAAGCTATTAATCATATATTTTTTTCAATTGTTAATTTTGTGTGTACGGTAAACCTTTTGAATACTAGGTGAAGTATGAAGCCTGGTCTTAAAATGTAGCATATACATTCATAGCAACTTCAATGCTAAATATATACACATTGTGTGTCGTCGAATTCAGGTAGAGCCGACGGTGCGATTTTTAGGCATGACACTAGACATGAAGGGATCTTGGCTCCCTCATGTTTTGGAACTATCTGGAATATGTGACAGGTTTATAAATACTATGAAATGAGTGGCGGGTGCCTCGTGGGGTTCCCACCCATATATAATGTTACAAATGTACTGTGGGCTTGTACGAACTCATTGGAATATGGGTGTTTTTTTATATCACACTGCATCACGATCTACACTAGCAAAGCTGGATAGGATCCAATATGCGGCTTTAAGACTGTGCCTGGGCGCTTGTCATACATCACCAACCAATACACTCCTTACTGAAGCGGGATAACTCCCTTTATTTCTTAATTGCCATCTATTGGCGGACAAGTTTTTTTTATTAAATATTGTTCAACCTCTATTTATCTGGCGCAGACTTCAGAACCTTATAAATTATTTTCAAAAAAAACAATATTGGTTTTAAAAAATGCACATCTTTGGTGGATAGATTTTTGGGTTTGAATGTGCCGAGTCAGTGTATATTTTTTCTTTCCTTATCCGTACAGTCTATCACTGGGGGCATAATGCCCTTTGAGACGTACCAGTGGTGTTATCTATTCCTGATTCAGTAGTAAAAAGAGTTACCCTTCCGATCGAACAGAAGTTAAATGCAGTAAGGTATATGAAAGAAATATCAGACTTATATATACAGATGGTGCTAGGCAAGGAGGGAAGCCAGCCCTAGTGGGTGCACCCTTCTATGACAGTAGTATTAATTATGGTCAGACATATAGATTACAATCTGACACATCAATATTTATTATTATATTTGCTATCCTACAGGCTATTGAACATATACTTATCTTTACGTCCGCAAGCTGTAGTGGTATTATCAACCCCTACGCGTTGAGTTATAGCATTGTAACCTCATTAACCCTGATATTCTATCAAGCCCTCTACGATGGGTACGAAATTTGGTTACAATGGTTCCTAGTCCATGTAAATCGTATGAGAGAGTAGCAGTTTTAGCATCTAGTGTAAATTACTTCCATTTGTAGTAAATCCCTCACCGTTTGCGACTTATACGACGGTAAACTAGAAGTCAGTTAAATAGCAATGGGAACCACATGCCGTAAAATAAATGTACATGGTTTGTACTAATTAGTACAAACCATGGTTCAGAGTTAAGACCAGTTATTTGTACATAACTGCCTCGTCGGGCACGCCTACACGAAGCATTTATTTGATGTATAGTAGTCCTCACATTGATATGTTTCACTTCGAAATTAGAATCATATATTTTGACTTGCCTGTACATTATTGCTCAGGAGAACACATTTAATATATTACAGACTTCTTAGTAAGTATTACACACAACGTTACTTTAAGGAGGCTGTAAATTCCTTCTATAATAACTATGCGTGTACAAACAACAAAATAGTCTCGGTTATCTCGTAAGAAATTCTGTTGAGTTATCTGATTCAAGCTTCTAGAAGGAATTCAACGATTAAATATTAACACACTACAAACTTTGCTAATAAGAAAAATACTTTCGTTTGGCATGTTGAGAGAAATACTTAAAACCTTAAGCATTCAATTTTACTCCAGAGATGTGCATCTACACGAGCGTCCAACTTCAAAGTAAATTAATTTATAGAGATCGTAGATTTAAAGCGCCACTGAATATTTACACATTAAATAACAGTAAAATATGCTTAATAATGTAAATATTCGTATAAGAAATACTATGAATAATTCAACAAATATCATTAAAGACAATGCTTTCAAACTGATCTTAGAAATCTATAATGCATTACAAACCCCAAAGTGTCATCAATATAGGACTAGTCTTAACTATTTTATGATACGTTGAATTAAAAAGCATGATGCTATTAAAATCGTATACCATCAACAGTATTTAGTTATTTAAATTTTACAAAATCTTTGCACTACATTCTTTAAATCATCCTGTATATTTCACAAAATAGCTAAGTTATATAATTTATTAAACCATCGTAATTTAGATTACATAAACCTTGCATCAATACAAATTTTAAGTAGAGTTATATGAAATTAACTTAAAATTAAAATTTATGCTAAGTTATAATTAGGCATCTAAACTTAATCATTATTAGATAAACTAATAAAAATCATTTATTGTATAATTATTAAAATGAAATAAAATTCTAGTAAATCCACCTAATTATAATTAATGACATACACATAATTAATTTATTAATTCAAGAGATTTAATTTAAATTTTCAAATAGAAAAGTTGTCTTATTTAAAATAAATTTTTGCAACAATTTATTTAACTTAAATGCTATGGATTTAGTTACTATTTTTTAATTCATACAATTCTTCTTGTATAGTATTGTTCACTAATCGTTCATAGATACCATTCACGTGATCACTTTTTGATTTTTTTTGACACACTTACAAAGGCTCTCACAACACTTTGTTAACTACCTTAAAGTCCGTATGGCCATAACTTGCTATACTGATCACTCATTTACAACTTTATTGTAAACGGTGCAAGCTAAAATTTGCTTATTGAGCATCTCAATTTTTGCTGAAGAGTCGCTAAATATAACATAATAAGTGATATTAAATAGCATATTGTTAACTAGTAAAACATTAGTCATTGATTTAAAATCATAGAATATGGATAATCAATACACTTTTCTACATACAGAAAATTATTATTTATCAACAGTATCATTGATTTAATTAGTGTATGCACTTTAACCTGAGTTAAACAAAATGAAAACAAAACTCGATGCTGAATCTCTCCACAGCACAGAGAAACCATAGTATAATACAATCTAAACAAGACCTTAGTGGTTATAATTACAAGCTCACATTTTGAAATATTCTTATAATTAAATTAAATATTATTTATATGATTATTATTCTTTAAAAAATTATTTAAAAGAAAGTTGCTTAAACCTTGTGACATAATATTGATTTATTTTTATAACAGGCTCAATAAAGACTCTAACTCTAACAAATAAAAACTGAACGTCTCCTCAAGATACTATCCGGACATACATTGACCTGCACAATCCCATTTTCTAGCCTTCAAATCACACAAGAGGTTTCTCTTTAACGGTCCAAACCTTCGTTCAATATGTCTGGTAACCACAGGGTTTCGAACTCTGCTGATAACCCATGCCAGAAAATTCAAAACTCTAATACGGTGTCAAGATCAATGCTGCCTAAAACTCAATATACTTAAACTGTGGTGCCCAGGTTTCATAGCATGCCCATAACACTTACAAAATTTCCCATTACTCGGTGCCCAGGTTCAATCCTGCCCCTAAAACTCACAAGGTAGTCAGACCTCTGCGACAAAATACTCTTGCCAACTCGAAGAATCCAAGTCCTGACATCACAACATGTCACTGTAAGCAGAAATTACCTGCATCAACTCAATTTTTATTATAAGCTGTCTTAAATTACTTGCACTGACCTGGTGCTTTCCGAGTACACCCCCCCTCAACTGATTGTTTAGTCTTGACTTGAACATGTCTAGTGTAGTAGAACTCTTCACCTCTAGAAGCAGAAGATTAAAATCACTTAATCCCCATCAAATATAGATTTTTATGGACATTTTATTTTTATTCTTAAGGTAGAAGTTATTCTTTTGGCTGGTATCATGTCTATGAATATCTGAATTCATTTTTATTTTATTCTTAAATCAAATGGCATCAAGCTATTATAAACTTTGAAGATTAAACTCATCGCATTAAATTTTGTCATGGTTATTACATTTACCTAACCTTGCTGATCAAACATAGCATCAATGCTTGTAGATTTATTACATTTTAACTCTTAAGGTTGTAAATGTCTATGTTAAGAGGGGCATTGCTTAGGCTACAAACTTCAATTCTTCAATTAGGAAAGAAGAACAAAAACAGAGTCTTCTTCAAGTTGTATAAACGTTAACTAAAAACCTAAAAAGTATATTCTTTTAGTGAAAAATTACAAATAAGTGAAATGTAAAAGCATATCAAACTATAAAAAAAATTTCTAAGAACGTAAAGTGTTTAAATTTAAAAAATAGAAGTTTATAAATACACTGCTATTATTTTTAGAAGAGATTAAAATTTTCTTCTTATTTTCTTTTATTAAACTCAATAAAAGTGTTTTTGTATGCAAGAAATTAACAAGAACTGAATATTGATTTTTTCATAAACATTTTTTGTGGTGTCTTTTTTCACTAAAAGGAATAAAAAAAGTAGTGCGCACTTTAATATTTTTGACTTATTTTTGAAAGCATCTTATTACCTATGGCTCTCCCCTCAACAACTTTGTTTGTGGAGAACGCGTGTTATTGACAAATATGATTTAATTACAATATTCAAGGCTCTACTTATAAATATCATATGGGAAGGATGAGAGTCTATAATTATGTTATTGAAAAAATATTATTTTAATTTAATGATCAGGTGCTAGCCATAGATATATGCAACACTATACCGTGATATTATGCATCTTTGTTCCAGTCACCAGCGTGTCCAATGGGCTGGAAAATAAAGCTTGTTGTTGGTGATGATCATTTTTATCAATATGATGATGATGGTGATGATGATAATACTGTGCTGTAGCTGCCCACCAGTCAAGTGAGTCCCTGTTATCTTCGACCACATCCCCACCTAATTACAAAACTGTATTTTGGAAGGCTACCCAAATTTAAAATTAGAAAATAAAAACAAAGTTGTTAAATCAGAAAGTTGTAGTTTTTTTGTGGGTGTTTATAATCTGCTAGAACTAGAGGTAAAACAGTCTTTGAGCATCTTTCCATTTAATGTGTTTTCACGAATTAAACAGTAAAATACCTAACTTATAAAAATATGTCACTAGAATTCATCATTGAATAATTCGATTATAGTTATTACCTGCTTATTTTATTTTGTTTATAAATTCATTTAATTATCTTGTGTTAATATCAAGTGTGTCAGAGTTAAAGCTTTACAACAACAGGTTAGAAAAATGCAATTGTTTAGTAAACTTTACACAAAGTTGAGGTTAACTTTGCATCCTAATGATAAGTTCTGCAATCCGTGAGGCCATGACTTTATTTGGTCCAATGGTGTTCCCTTCTCAACATCAATCTTGTTAACACGTTCGCCAATGTCATGTTAACATAATTGGGTGATAATGCAGTCGGTGTTCTCGCAATTTTATATGTTTCCCTTCTTTCTCCTTATCTACATCCATGGATCAATTTTATTTCGAATGGATACATCTGACAGCTAAAATAAATTAGTAGATCTACTTTTCGTGTCTATACATCAAAACATGTAATCTGAAGCTGTCAATTTTTATTGTTATTCATAGGGTACCTATAAAAAAATAGCACTGATGTAATAAAATATTAATAATACTGAACCAAAATAGTTGGTATTATTTAAAAGGTGCTCTTCACATCAATTCATCATAAAAACAAGTTAAAGGCCTACTGTAGTTCACACTTTCCCCACATATATTAACAACGTAAATGGTTAAGTTTGCAGACCATTCGCTTGTGATTCACACAAGTAGTACGTACGCTTATTTGGTATAGTAATTCATGCAATACCAAAAATATGTATGGTGGTTCATAAAACCTTATTTGAACAAAATATACTCGCAGTCACCTAGGTCAGTTCTTTATATGGGTTTTTGGTGTCTAGGGGGTAGTGTGTTTTGCGGGGGGCTTTCAGCTTTTTTTCTTTTTTTGGAAATATGGGTGGTGTGTATTCGGGGTGTTACTAGCCCTTTTTGGTGGCATCTAGGGGCAGTATGTTTTGGGTGTCCCGAAAATTGTTTTAAGCTTAATCCATAGTGAACATATACCAGTCCTGGGAAACATAGTGCAGTTCTTTAAATGGTTTTTTAGTGTCCAGGTTCACCTCCCTACACCTTGGCACTGTTTGGAGCTAAAACTCTGCTACTATTCGGGGGTGACTTAACCCTACATGGGTTGCTTGTCTTAGCCCAATAGACTCAGTGTCTAGTGACAGTGAGTTATTTTGGTTCGGCGGGTTTCTTAGTTCCAATCCTTTTTTTGTCTATGGACAGTGTGTTTTGAAGGAATCTTAATCCAAAAAGTGTTTTGGCAAGCGGTTAGAGTTCATAGGTTGCAACAAATTAGGGAATGTATTTTTGGAGACGATGCCTCACGGCAACCTTTCATTGCGGAACGTCACTGGAGGCTGACGGAAGCATAGTGTGAAAGTTTAGGTTTTTTTTTATTTTCCAAACCACTTTCCCCCTTCTCATACCCAAAGTATATCACAGTGGTTGAGTGATCGGTGCACCAAACAATGTGGTACTTTAGGGTAAACAAAGTACAGGATTGGCTATAATAAAACAAGTCATCAAATATTCCTGACACAGTAAACTAATCAGGTCTAGGTAACATTCGATTTCATCAGGAACTGATAGCTATTTACATAATGTCTTGTTGACAATTGTTATCTATAGACAAACACAAACCCTTAACGATTTAGGTAGCAATCCAAACAAAAAAAAACCTGAGACATGTTTAATACATTATATTTAGCAAGAAATGAATACACTATCACTTGAATGACGCATGTATCTGTTCTTACACTTTTCTACAACATCCCTTAGAAGCGTTGGTAAAATTGTTTTAGTTCACAATCCAGCAAGTAATAGCCCAAGACGTAGCACTAATTAGATTCAGGTTTCTGATGTACGTTTCCAACATAGGTTGTTCAAGATTAACGAAACCCTCGGCCTCTGTTAAGGTGTCACATACATCCACAAGTGTGTGGATCAAATAATGGTAATATCTGTCGGCAGGTGTCAACCACACATCTCTTCATTCTACGTCGACTTCGAGGAAGTCCCAAACCTCACAGTGGCTCGCCTATGTCAGGGAAATATTGTCAACCCATCTAAGTTCAGTGTCTTGTTTCTCGCTGATGACAACAATACGTCTTGGATAGATTTCATGATTATTCAGTTAAATCCTCTGATGAGTTTTGATGTTGTTGAATAGCTTCAAAATTACTGACTTTAAGTTAAATAACTCTTGCCACTTGGTGTGATAAACGCCACGAAATTCCCAAAGATATTCTCAAAGGACGTAAAGTTGTTCTTAACAATCATGTCGATGATGACTAGTTTTGCATTGCCACCCTCCAACAGAAACAGAGTGTTGAATATACTTTCTATGGCGAGGGTCTTTGTCAGTTTTGCTTTGCACGTGTAAACATTCAGATTAGTCATAGCGCTCCAAAAGTATAATGTCAAAGTAAATAAGATAACCTCAGGAAGTTCCACTAGATTGTATTTTAATTTTTTAGGTTCGAGCATATTATCATATTTCTATATTTCTAGGTTGTAAAGTTTAATAAATATAGTCACGTGGTCTAATGCGTAGTGCTCAAAATAAATATAAAAGTAAAAATAGCCATGGCCAAGTTGTTGATTTTGAAAAGTCAAGCCTGAATTTCATAAGATTAGATTTGATTAAGTTAAGATTAGTTGTTGAGTAGCAAGTAACAAAGTTGAAAGGATTGGGCGAGGGTGGAGGGGGGGCTGCTTGTGGAATGTAAGGACACTCTGAAAGGCTGGTAAAATATAGGGAGTGAGAGTGGTTGTTGTATTGCCTGCCATAACTACAGCAGTACACCACTGGTGAGGTGATAAAACATGGAACTATTTGGAAAGAGATTTGCAAAACCTCAAGATGTCCGTCCGAATCTTATACACGCACCAAAGTTATCAATCACATTGATTAGTCGCACGTGCTGTCAAAATGAAATGGCCAAACTGTCTCACACATATTGCCGGTGAGGGGTAGATCAAGATTAGTCTTAATCCCAGTCGGATGTACCTAGGGTATTTTTTTCTTAAATAGTTTTTACACACTCCCTCCACGCTAACACGAGTTCAGTGGAGCTATATTCCATCTTCATCATCCCTACAAGTTTTGTAAAAATGTGTATAGCCTGAACGGGTGATAAATAAGAAGCCATGCACAGTTTTAATTACAATGATTTATTGAATAAAATAACTTTTTTCACTCTTCACTATTTCTTACTATCATTCCATGCTATCCATGTAGTTACACGTGTGGACTATGGATGAGGAAGGGAGGACTTAGAGTAAATGTACGCCCTTTCTAGGAAAATCATCCTCGGTATATTCGCCTGGGATACACTGAGAGCTAACAGCTGCTGTCTCTCCAAGCAGCAACACGCAATCTTGGAAATTAACTTGAAAATGAATTATTAAATATTTTGTGACTAGCATCTTTAGGATTCATTCTTTCACTAGACTGGACTGCAAATAACTGAAATATCGGTGTTCGAATCCCGATCGAATGTACTGATAGAATTATAAGCATTTTAGGAAAAAACACTCTTTCAACACAAATACAGACACATTTCTCAAAAAATTTATATTCCTCATTCCTAATCCATTGGAGTTAATACGCGGATGATTGTAGCGGGAAGTAGGGGTGCCCAAAATATATTAGTAATTAAAATTAAATACTTATGTTGTAAAGGTTGCATTTATTTATATATGTTGTTGTCAAATTAATACAAACAAAATAAAATAGTGATATGCTTCTTTATAAACTAAAAAAAAAAATAGATTAGCGCATAGAAAATACAATGAAAAGTGCTTCCTAATTATCAAATCATAATTTCTCAAATTAAAACTAAACACGCCAGTCTAACTCACTGGCGTATAGAAACTGTTAATGGAACAATTATTAACTGCTAACAATTGGATTTACTTGTTAATATGCTAATTTTATTGAATACCGTATGTGTTTGAATTTTTACAAGCTATAAGCTATAATTGGTTTGTAATCCACTAATTGTGATCTCTGAGCCATTTGATCATTAACTGGCGATTTAGGTGACCTGGTGGTCTAGAGGTAAGGTGTCAGACTTCTGTGCTGGCGGCCGGGGTTCAATCTCCCCCGGCACAGATTTGTCTGATTTCCAAACCCTTCCTTCACCTCTGATAAGACATCTTGTGAATGTGGGGAATGCCAGGCCTCCACCGTGGTTCAGATTCCACGTTAAACTGTAGGTCCTTCATTTCATCTCACAATCACCTACCATTACACATTAGCGTAAGTGCGTATAAGCCGAACGGGTAGTAAGACACGGTGCTAATAATAATAATAATAATAACTGAAGATTTAAACTAATAAAGTGTTTTGGGGGTGATTTAAATAAACTTATTGCCCTTTATATATATATTTCAAATAAAACAAATACAGCAAATTTTGCATTAAAGTCGCTGTGGATAAATATACTAAAGTTTCCAATTCACCAATAAACTCAAATATTCTTGGGTGTGAACCCCCCCATGTGATTGTTGAGCCTGTGGTAGAAAGACTCCACAGAGTTGTTGATTCGCATGGGCTGCCCATACACGGAGAGATCATTTGGTGTAACCCAGTTGATCCAAAAGTAATGGATATAATGGAATAACCGGGAAATTCTCCATTCAAGTTGTTTCGTCTTGAAAAAACGTTATTTCACTAAATGCTTCCAATATTATATCTACTGGATCTAGAGTTAGAATCATTATCATTTTCAACACATCTCTTACATTCCCATTGGTTGAGCAGAGGTGGACCAGCTGTCCCGAAAGTTACTGGTTTTGTGCCTTCTAAAAATGAAGAAGTTGGTAGGGTTAAATTTAAACCAAGCAATGATATTCATACTGGCATAAAAGAGGTGTCTCAATTCTATATTTTCCTGTTCTCAGAGATAAAACAAATATCATGGCAAAGATTGGGTGTTTTAGTTAAATATATGTAGATTGTTCAACTTGAGAAGCTGTTAGGATTTTGATAATACATGTATATGTTTCACATCAGGTCTGTGTAAAACCATGGTTTTTGTGAATTTTGATTATGAATATATTTCCTCTAAATTCTACCTTCATCATCCCTATCCATTAGTGTAATTTATATATGCTTAGGTATATAGCCCGAACAGGTACTAAGATGCGGTGAAAATTACAAATAATATGTTATTTAATGAATATCAACACACAAGTTATAAATGTATGTAATTACGGAAATGTCCGAATGGAGGTGACCAGAATTCAATTAATTTAAATTAGTTTTAAAATACACCTGAACAAGGGAATTAACCCGGGAACTTTAGTTTAGCTCCTCAATGCTCTGCCACTGAGCTATCCAGGAATTGTCCCGTGCCCAGGGTCGTTCTTCACTCATATTTCAAGGAACATTCTGGTGTTGAGAGTGCGGAAAATCGTCAGCACAAGAGCAATGGCGCACTAAGCCTAAGGTCCTGGGTTCAACTTCCATGCCCAGGTGTAATTTTTCAACTAATTTATATTAATATGCTTATATTAATTTATTACATCTGAATGTTTTCATCTCGCTTCACTATGATTTTAATATTATATTTATTTATCTATAATATGTCAAAAGTGAAAGTAATGGTGTTTGCAGAAGACCTGATGGTATGGGCCAATGAGGAGAAAGATGTTCAGGAGCAAGATGAAGTAGTGGAGTGGTATGGAATGAGGTTCAATGTTAAGAAGTGCCAGATGATGATGATGATGATGATTAGAGAGGAACACATATAAGTACACAACTGGTGTGACAGAAGTGACCAGTGGAATATTGTTGAAAGCTTTATGAAATGACAAATAACACTATTTAGCGGTTTTATGAATAAAAATCCTTTTAAGGATACTCTACCAATAACTTATTTTTCAAAAATTAGAAATATTGACAAACTGTTCAAACTATTTACTTCCAAATGGGTACCTTAGGGGTGTTTTACATGACAAATACTTGGTTTTGTACAAACCTAGCCAATGTTGCCGTTAGACAAACTAACCTGAGCAAAGTGAAACCAGCAGCCCTTCAGAGACATGAGCGAAAAGCATTTCTCAATGCCTTTCTTGGGCTCTCTTCATAATTTGTGACAATAGTATCAGGATTAATTCACAAAGAATACTCTATAAATTCAAAAACCAGGGCATACGCTGCTCAGGTCTTCCTTGTCATGATAACGTAGACTGCGGCATATGTCTGAAAATAAAGTAATAAAATACAAATTTAGTGGCAACCAAAATCGCTTAATAATTCACATTTTTAGTTAAGTGATTTATTTGCGTTAACAATGATGTAACCAGAATTTCATTTCAGGTGGGGGGAGGGGGGGATTGTCTAAAAGAACGTTTCACCTTCCCTTATCTATCGGTCTGATCATACCCCCACCCGCTCCAACAATCTATGTTGTACAACACCCCCTCCCCCACCTCTTGCAACCAGTGCAAGTACACATAGACATTGTGTTAAATCACGGATCTCTTAACTCATACAAGCATTCCATGGTATTGATAAGACTATAGGTTATAGAATATTTTCAAGCAGAGATACTGGACATGTGGCAGTGGACCTACAATTATAAGACCTAACGTCACAACTCCTAAACTAAATTCCCTAACTTAATATCACCTAACTTTATAAGACCTAACTTCACTGCACCTAATTTTATAGCTCCTAGCTTTACTAGACCTAAATGCACTGGTCAAAAATATATTTTTCATAAATTACTTAAAAATATCAACTGTTCAAACAGGCACTGGGTCTAAAGGAACAATACCTAATTTTATAGGATATAACTTCACAAGACGTACCTTCATTGGACCTAATTTTATAAATCCTAACCACACAAGACCTAACCTCACAATCCAACACGCACAAGACCTAATGTA
>JBCFYV010000935.1:6214436-6231635 GCA_039000515.1 Timema cristinae
TTGATCGTGAACCCGGCGTAAGGCCAGTGACTTTTCTAACACTTAATACCTTAATAATAAAGAATCCACACATAATACTAATTTATAATAGCAGTACAAATATATATAGCCCACAACTATAATTGGATATTAATGAACTTATTAGGATAAAATAAATGAGGAAATTAGAACTAAATAAAGTAGATCGAGTGAAAACAAACATTAAGTCATACACATATTCACATGTACTTATACTCAGCATAACATATATTAAAACATGATCGATATACAAATAATTTAAAAATAAAACAATGCTCTTAATAGTTATGAACTATATCCAGGTGAGCACAACTTATCTTTACACTTTCGAAAAGTCATAAAAACGGAAAGGTGCACCCGATTAACGTGAAACATTTTCCAGTCGATACAGAAACCCTGAAAGCTTTTTTTTCAATTTAAAGTGACTCAATATGTGCTCCTCGAGTCACACGGCAGAAAACACTTCGCACACTTTGTGAAGTGTGTCGGCGGTGACGGACTCAACGATGGCTGTGATTCTCTGCCTCAGCTCCAGGAAAGATCGTGGCAGAGGTGTGACAAACCTTTTGTCTTTCACATAACCCAACATAAAGAAATCGTATGGGGTTCAATCCGGTGATTGAGGTGGCTATCTGCCCCACGCCACATCGACTGCACGTGCACGACCAAACCAGACATCTGTCTGTTCAGGTGTTCCCGTACAGCCAAGCGAAGTGAGGCGGTGCCCCATCTTGTTGGAGGATGAATAAGAGAACACATTCACTTTTGGGAAATCTCTCACATGATAGTTGCGCACATGTGTAGTAACAACTGATGGTAATGTAAATACAGAAAACATTGTATGAGTAGTAATAACTGATGGTAATGTAAATACAGACAACATTGTGTGTGTAGTAACAACTGATGGTAATGTAAATACAGACAACATTGTGTGTGTAGTAACAACTGATGGTAATGTAAATACAAACATTGTATGAGTAGTAATAACTGATGGTAAAGTAAATACAGACAATATTGTTTGAGTAGTAATAACGACATATTAATGTAAATACAGACAACATTGTTTGTGTTGTTTTATGCTAGCGATGTGACCACGATATTATACACTTTCTTGCATAACATTTTGTACATTCATATTTGTCATATATGTACTTAACTTTAGACATGTCTGACAGCAAGGTCTGTCTTTAAATACAAATTACTTAATTACTTTCGAGTACTGCCACATTTAATTGTTTACGTATATTTCATTTTAAATAATTTATTTGAGATGACAAAGTATTTCTGTACTTATTAATCTGGAAAACTGCTCTTAATGGGAAAAGCTTCCTAGGCAATAACCTTTACATTTAATTCAAATAAACTAAATAAAAGCTTGGCGGTACAAAAAATAGATAAATAGAAAGATTTTCGTTTGTATAAATTATGTTTGATTATACTATGTACAGATAACATTGAATTTGTAACAACTTGATGTTAATGTAAGTACAGCTAATATTATATGTGTATCAACAATTTGATGTAGAGAATCTAAATACCTTATTGATGCAAGTTCGTGACTTACCGTGGCGTAAATTTCTACGAACCAGACGCGCCCGGATACTGCGAAACGCTCCACGGACACGCCGGCCTAGCCCTCCGCAAAATCCACCGAAACATCCGTTGCACATTTTGGTTTTAATAATTAATTTGACAGATTTTCTTTCTCACTAACTCAAATTGACATCTTTTATGGTGCTCCGAGAAGTCACCACAAAGATTGATATTGCTATGCGACGGCTATAATTGCAATAAACAATTGAATTTATAGAGAAGAGCATTCTGAGTAGTTCTCGTGTAGAATGATATCGATATAGGTAATGAGTAACCGTACTATTCCATTGTGGAGGTATTACGTCAGAGATTACAAATCTTTAATTATGGAGAAAACTGAATTTTACACGTTAATACGTATGCATTTATAACTAAGTAAATTATATAATAATTTTTATGTAGTCATAAAAGCTTAAAATGTCCGAATATTAAAGTGAAAATCCATAAAAAAAAATGGCACAACTTTAATTAATTACACCTAAGTAAGGAAAGTTTTGGCAGTAATTAAAAATCTAAGCGTCCTTCAAAAATAATGTTAAGGTGTCATTATAAGATAAATACTTCCCTAATTAAAACGAACTATTGTGTAATAGTTGCATAGCAATAAATATTGCTACATAATTATTACCTGTTTAATGTAACAAAATGTATTATTAGTTTTTGTTTATGTACACTAATGAAATATTATAAGCAGCGGTGGGGAATCTTATTTGTGTGTGTAAAGGTGAGGGTGTAGATTTAGCGACTTTATTTATATTATCGAATACCCCTTCCCCTTTCTTCCCAGAGCTGTAGATCTGTGATCAAGGGGGTTGGGCCAGGGGGTGGTGTAAAAAAAAGAGATATTGCTCTAACCTGTCCAAATAGAAGGCCATAGAAATAGTAGGTTTTCGCTGTTATTATTATTGTAGGACAATCCCCTAAAATTCTCGCATGATATAATTTTTAGAAGAGGGCTTTTGCCCCTTTTGTCTATATGGGTATATCTGTATTTCACACTCTATCAAAGAGAGAGAAGTATTTTTCACCGATATTAATTAAATAGGTGAACCGTCGTTCTGAAATGTGTTATTTCACTTTAATAAGGGGCGAGGGGGGGGGGGGAGCCGGCTTCTACCCCCAGGGCACAACACATTTGAAAATTATCGAGATGTGATTTCTTAGTTAAATGTTCTGGGATGGAAATACTTTAAATATAAAAGTGTTATTTGAGAAAATCTTATTGGAAGGGGGGGGGGGAGGGGAGGGAGTGGACTTATCTCCTCGCGTGCACAACTCATCCTAAAATTGAAGTAAATGAGATTGCATCGCTAAAATCCCCACAGGGAACGTTGATGAACATTTTGGTATAATAGGATTATATTATAGAATTTGGTTGAAAATGAATTGAACAAAATCAAAAAAATGAGCTACTTACATGATTTTCCACAAATACTTTTACTAAACATAATGTTTTATTCTTGTTAATTTTTAAACATTGTAAATACATGAAATTTTTCATAAAGAATTAAGTATTTAAAAAAAAACTTCTTGGTAGATTTTTTTTTCCTCTTTCGTAAAATTATAATATTCACACGCACGGTAAATTATATACAAGTTGTTTTCATTTCACTGTCAATCCTTAATCCAAGTTCAAACAGCGAATTCAATGATGTTAAACTTTATAATGCCGCTATTGTTTGTTGTGGGCTCTGACGGTACTTGAATGATATCTTCTTCTGCAATATAATCACGGTCCTCAACATCTGGCCATATAAAGCCAACGAGGGTATGTATGGTAAATTTAACTATGAACCCAGTTGGAATTTGTTCTATCACCTGTCCAATGAAATATTTCATACTCTTCTTCAATAAATATTGAATAATTACCCAAGAAGTTACTTTTACTGGTAAAACACCAGTTCGCTGTATTAATATTCTTCTAAGTTAATTTAAATTTGTACATACGGAGCTGTATCACCAATGATACTTAATTTTCCAATTTATTTAATAGGGTTGAAATTTTGAATTACTCTATTTTCAGAGAATTTATTAATCATATTCTTGATAATTTTCAGAATCATCTGATAATTTTAAATCTCAACTTGCAAATGAACTAATTATATAAAACTTAAATAACACGCCGAATTCGTGTGAAATGGAAATTTTTTTAGGTTCACTAATGGTAAATTATTGGCAGCTACTAGTACGAGCTAAACCTGAGACCCTAGACTCAGTAGACAAACGAACCACTGACTGAGATAAATTGTTGGATTGCAGTTTGGATAGGCTACTTACTACAGCAAATTTAAAAGAAGATAAATTGCAACAATTATCAACCTGAATGACACACACTTGTTTTAAGGCGTCAATATATTCATTTAGCTCACAGCTTTTTAAAACTTGTATTTAGATCAACTGAACTAACTTAGTTTCCGTCTGGTACATTTGATGGTTCTGAGTATTTCGAATTGTCTGATGAGGATGTGAATTAACTGATGTACAAGATGTTTTTAAAGAAAGTGACCCTTCTGCCCTTATTTACAAAATATATACTACCAATACGATCTGTTTGGAAAACCACATTTAAGTGTATTATTGCATCGCCTCAATCATACAAACTGCATTTAGAACAAATTTTAAATAAATAATGGTACGGTACACGGTACATACAACCCCCCCCCCCCCCCCCCGCTTTTAATCTTAAGATAGACATTTACTAAAAACTCATAATATTTGTGAAATTAAAATAATAGGTGCATACATTGTTGTAGAAACACTACACCAAAGATAATATGCAATAATAGTTCCTTGCTGTATGGCAATAGGAACTAGGAACAATGTAACATAAATAAATAAAAGCGAAACATCTTTGTCCACCATCCCACCAAAGAGCATAAGAATCAAATTCATTTTCAAAGACCTGAATTAAAAAGTGCTTATATCTAAGAAATTATTGGTTTTTATAAAATATATTTCAAATAAAGATTTTTATCTTTAATACAATTTCATTTTTAAAACTAGGCTCTGTACTTTAAATAATATTCCGTCCTAATTCATGTAGATTGTCAAGTATTATGATTCATTTGTCTATGTTGCATCCCCTGATAATAAGAACTACGCTAATTCACGTGCTCAACTAAATTCTTATATGTTCTCCATTAATGAAATTTCTGCACAACTATTTTATTCTTATTATATATTTCTAACATATTTCATTTCTGCCTGTGCTCAAACTCCGATACTTGCTTCTAATATCCATCTACATTTGACTGGCAGTGTATCTACATCAGAAACTGAACTTAGCTGCATTCTAGCGGCAGATTGAGAAACTACCTATTCTACTACTTAAAAGGCGCTAAACTTGAATTAACGTAAGTCTATGCTTTCGTATTTTATCTTTGAGCTTTTATCCTTAATAAGTTTTACTTTTATTGATATTACCTTTCTTTTGTCTTATCTTTATACTCTGTTCTAATCCAAATAAAAGTTATTTTCTCTGTTTCCAAGAATAGGGAAATTATTCCTCTTTATAACTTTCATTGTTTTGAAACCTTTAAGTTTTGTTTGGTTACCGTGACAACCATTGTAAATATAAGAAAACAAAACAGACTCTCAAAAAATACGCGCTAGTTTTTGCATGGAGAATATTAGTGCAAATACAAGAAGTTAATTTTATGGATAAAGTTTCTGTTTCATCAACGAGCACTGGCTGGAATCAAATACTGGACCTGGTTTTTCACTAAAATAAGAGCAATCCATTAGAAGGGTGAGCAACTTTTTTTTTAATGCGGATGCTACATCCATAATCAAGAAATGTATTGAATATTTTTTGTCTCTTCACCTCAAGTCAAGAGGGAATTGAGTAAGATCTTTATTTTATTTTATTAATAATTCCATTCAGGACTACTAATTTTGATTTTACCACCCATTAAAACTTGTTAAACACTTACCTAAAGGCTCTTATGCCACAGCAGTCACTGATTAGAGTTGTATGTTATCTTGGTACCAGATAGGTAGGACATTTTTATTCACAACTACCAATATTAAAATATATAAACACACTGATTATATGTCTTAGATATTTTAAATTTCCCTCTACTTACTATATGACCTTTTTCACATTACATTAAAAAACTAAAATAACCAAAATTATTTTTTAGATGGTTTTATTGGACAAACATTCATTATACACTTATGTTCAACCCTTCTGGTGAAACTGATTGCTTTTTTTCTTTCAAGGCCAGAATAAGAGTTATTTTATTTGTAAGTATCACATAACTTAATGTCAACCACTCATAAGTTCTACCGACTGAGCTACAGGGTCGTTTCGCGCTTATTTAGTTACAGTAGGTTATTTAGTCACGTAAATAGTTTCGGATGAATTTGAAAATTTGCCCTATATAAAGTAACCTCAAAGTTATTTTCTAAGAAAAAAAGAATCACCATCTTCTTTATGATAATAAACCATGTCTAGATATAAAATGTAATAAAAGTAGTTAGGGCGAATTTCGATTTTTCTTCTGTTTTTCCCTTCAGTAACTACCCTTGAATTGAGGGTTAGATATCTAATTCCAAAACACATCGGGGGGACATCATGGAAACCCTAGCCAGTTTTGGCTCTAGCCCGAAGGAAAGACAAAAAATATTGCAAAAAACAATTTTTGATAGTTTGGGGGGTCACGAAACGTTGACATTTATCAAAATTTCAGGTTCGATTTTGTTGACGATCACAATACTTTTGCTCCGAGGGGTCAAGAAAAAGTAGAAGTGAATAAATTGTTGAATCTTAAAATGTATATATTTATATGTGTGTGAGTATATAATTATTTGTAAGTCAACCTTGTTGGCGTTGGGGGCGATGTCCTCGCTTCAGTACCTGATGTTCATAGATTTGAGCCCAATTAGGCTGACGTATTTATCGTGAGGATAAAATCCGTAGCACAGCTTCCTTCAGGGGAGAAGTAAAGCGATTGGTTCCATTTTAATTGTGGCATGTAAAAAATCCCTGGAACGTAAGTAAACGAATTTATCTTTACCGGCAAAATGGGTAGCCCTTTCGATCTTTAAAAATAAAAATCTCGTTTGTTGATATAATTAGTTAAGTCATAAAATGCACGTCAATATCCCAGATAATTAAGTAAAATTGTTTATATGTATATAAATATGTAGTCTATTGATGTAAAAACTAAATGAATGTATTTTAGGTGTATGAATATTTCAGTATATAATTTTATTTATATAAGAAGGTAAGTATGTAGGGCTATAAATGTAAATGAGTTTGTTTAAATAAATGTACGGTATGTATTTATTTATACATATTTATACATTTATGTTTATGTTTTTGTAAATAATCAGATATTTTACATCACTCATCATTTAATATGCAGTTAAGGGCGATTGGTGAAGTACCGCGGAATATATCTGAAGAGAGAATGGAAAACCCTATAGATGGGGTACAGGTGGATACGAGTGTATAAATAGGATGAATGAATTTGTTAAAAGTTAAATCAGAGGGTTTATCCATTCACCTTTAGTTCTTGCCAAGAATCGAACCTAATATCCTTGGCTCATTAGAATAACTGGATGTGTTTATGGTTTTAAAGGAGCCAAAAGCGGACCCATTGTATGACTAACGTTTTGAAGGAGAGAGATAAAAAGCAAGTAATATGTGGGGGTGAAAGTTAAAGCGTTCCGAGTCTAGTTATGGGGAGAACAAGGGTGAGAGGTTTGGTGTGTTGGAGTAGTCGCCAGGTGATCGAATGTGAACTTGTTTTATTCAATAATTTATTTTAGTTATTTTAGTAGTCATTTTAAAAGAAATGCTACAATAATGAACGTTCGTGATGATGATATGGATCGAACATACAGATATACAGAGGAAGAAGAGACTTAGGGAGTGTGGAAGAAAAGAATGGCGAGGAAATAGATGAAGAGGCCGCCAGCTTTTCGAGCCGGTCTAGTTGGTCTGGCTGGTCCCCCTATCTACCACAATTATGAATACAAATTTGACCCAAAAAAACCCACATTTGAACAATGTCATCGAAAACATTTAGTTACTATGGATACTTTATTCAGGTTAATATAAAAGTTGGTTGTTAACATTGTGAGCGTGCTTAAATGCTTATAAAGGGTAGTTATTAAACAGTTACAAACCTCTCGCTACTTGTGAATACTACATTACTATCATTGGGTCAGGAGTGTTTTGGTGATTGGGCCGGTATTCGTCTGTCCAGGTTTGAGGCCACTTCATATTTGACTGTTGTTACAAGGTTATATATAATAATAATAAATCTGTTTCTCTTAACAACTCAATCAGCTTAGATGAAAGTATTGAAAGTGAGTCATACACTTCACGGTGTCTAAAGTTTGATTCACACATTTGCTGAAAATAAAGAACAAATTCTGCTTGAGGGGCGCAGCAGTTTACAATACAAGAAATGTTTGTATAACCATGATGCTTTGCAACGCCAACTAGAAACTAATGATACCAACACGTTTAATGTTCGATTTTTCTCTCTCTTGATATGCTGTGTGTGTACCCCCTTTCCTCCCCAACTACCTTTAAAGTTTTTCTGGAGCCACTGAACCCAGAGGCGTATTCTCTGGGTATGCTAGTCCCGTGCTAAATACCCAAAATGATATGGACTAGTGTTTTTGTTTAATTCAATGTTGTCTGTGTGAACTGTGTAAACACATGTTTAAATTGTTAATAAATATACATGTCATGGATTATTAATTTTAAAACTAATATTGGTTAATTTTCAAAGAATACTGCGTTTTAAGTCATTCTTCTTCCAAAAGGTTCTACTTAACACAATAGGATATCCTGGGCTTGCTACTTGAAAAATGCAAGTCAAGCTAGGGAGGCTCTAATGACCTTGCCCTATGTCTAGGGGGTTGCAACAAATTCCTCTCCGCTCACCCATAAGTAATCGGCCAATGAGCTCACTTTTTACACCCCAGGTCATGCTGTTCCTGTGAAGCAAGCTAAGCATTTTGCAAACTATTGAAAATAGATTTAAGATCACTGTTTATTTATTAAGCTAATTTAGTGTAGATTAAGTAAAATTACATAAAATATATATAAGATTAATTTTAAAATAATAGTATACGTAAAAAGCTTTAAATTATGCATTAATTAAATACATTGAGCTATGTGTTTAGGTATTCTAGTCACATGTATTATCATGTATTTGGCATACACATTTAACCACTCTTTCAAATTGAGCCATTTCAGCACTGATAGAGTGGGTAAAGGGTGAAAGGGGGGTGTGTGATGATGCTAAATTAACCGTAGTTGACGGTAAGTCTTGGTTTTCTTTAGTATAAAGGATCGTGTAGTTTTAATAGTAATCTTTTAGTTTTTGTTTTACATTAATGACTTATTAGTCATTGTGATTTTTCATAATTATTCATCAAAGAATCCCAAAAGTCAGAGTGTGATTTCATCACTTAAAGATGTTTTAGAAGGAAAAGGTAAAATAAAATAGATTTTCATATAATTTACTTAATGGCGCGCCCAGCGATTTACTTTGGAGGGAGGCATTCAATAAAACTGTAACAAGAATTACATTTTGATGGAGAGAGCGGGTTTGGGGTTGCACAGCCTCCTAAGCCCTGAAGGCCGAGAATATTTATAAATATTAAATGCTTTTATAAATCATTTGGAATAGTTTTATAGTAATTAAGAGATTTTAATAATGCAAATGGTATTGAAGCTATTAATCATATATTTTTTTCAATTGTTAATTTTGTGTGTAACGGTAAATCTTTTGAATACTAGGCTGAAGTATGAAGCCTGGTCTTAAAATGTAGCATGTACATTCATAGCATCTTCAATGCTAAATATATACACATTGTGTGTCGTCGAATTCAGGTAGAGCCGACGGTGCGATTTTTAGGCATGACACTAGACATGAAGAGATCTTGGCTCCCTTATGTTTTGGAACTATCTGTAATATGTGACAGGTTTATAAATACTATGAAATCAGTGGCGGGTGCCTCGTGGGGTTCCCACCCATATATAATGTTACAAATGTACCGTGGGCTTGTACGAACTCGATTGGAATATGGGTGTTTTTTATATCACACTGCATCACGATCTACACTAGCAAAGCTGGATAGGATCCAATATGCGGCTTTAAGACTGTGCCTGGGCGCTTGTCATACATCACCAACCAATACACTCCTTACTGAAGCGGGATAACTCCCTTTATTTCTTAATTGCCATCTATTGGCGGACAAGTTTTTTTTTATTAAATATTGTTCAACCTCTATTTATTGGCGCAGACTTCAGAACCTTATAAATTATTTTCAAAAAAACAATATTGGTTTTAAAAAAATGCACATCTTTGGTGGATAGATTTTTGGGTTTGAATGTGCCGAGTCAGTGTATATTTTTTCTCTTCCTTATCCGATACAGTCTATCACTGGGGGGCATAATGCCCTTTGAGACGTACCAGTGGTGTTATCTATTCCTGATTCAGTAGTAAAAAGAGTTACCCTTCCGATCGAACAGAAGTTAAATGCAGTAAGGTATATGAAAGAAATATCAGACTTATATATACAGATGGTGCTAGGCAAGGAGGGAAGCCAGCCTAGTGGGTGCACCCTTCTATGACAGTAGTATTAATTATGGTCAGACATATAGATTACAATCTGACACATCAATATTTATTATTATTATTTGCTATCCTACAGGCTGTTACATTACGAGTTCGCGGCAAGTGTTAATAGTCGCATATTAACCCCACGTTGTGTCGCCATTTGTTACATTACGTTTCTTCAGCCCCTCGTTGGAATGCTATTTGTTACACTTTTCGCGTTCCGCCCTCGTTGGACGTCATTTGTTACACTTCGTAATATTTTTGATTATAAATCTCCCACGTTGTGTCGCTATTTGCTATATTACATAACAGAGTCATTTAAGAGTCACTCCGTAAATCATTATTTCTATTACGCAACTATGTGCTTTACTTATAATGCCTCGTTCCTTATCATTAGACTTTAATAAATGATAATATATCACATAAAGTTTGATATCTGTTTATTCTTTAAATTGAAATCATATTGTTATTAGTATATTTTCTAATCGAAACACGATCATGTCGAGGGCCTAACAATTATAATCACTGATCGCTTAAAGCACGTCCATTCAAAACCACGACTGATTGCACAGTAAAAATACGGAGTTTCAAAAAGTCACATATATCTGAGTTCAATAGAAGCTTCTCGAAGGAATCTTCCTAACGGTAAATTACACACCTACAAACTCAGAAAGAAAAATACCTATTGCGTTTGGATGTTTCTCGAAGAGGAAATACTTTAAAAGACGTTAACATTTCTTAAGTTTAGCTCCAGTAGATGCTGCCATCTTACCACGAGGCGCGAACCAACTAGTAAATAATTTAGAGGAAGACGTGATTTAAGCGCCACGTAATAGGTTGTAAAATTTAAATAAAGTAAAATATGTTTAATTATATGTAAAATATTTTTGAATATATGAATAATTAGAATGATAAATGGTCAATGCTTTCAAATACTCCTTAGGGTCAATCTATTGCATTACAATACCCCCCAAAGTGTATCGGAAAGTAGAGACTAGTCTTATACTTTTTTGATACGCTTTGCCAAAATAAAAAAGAAGACATGATCGCTTTTCGTACACCCTGTATAAGTTTTATAAATTTTTACAAAATTTTCACTATTTTGAAACATCCTGTATAGTTTCACAAAATTTACTTAAAGTTCAATATTTTTAAACATCCTGTATAGAATTAACAAAATTGCATCAAGTTCAATATTTTGAAGTGGAAGTTATATGAATTAAGCATTAAAATAAAATTTATCAGTTATAATTAGGATTAACTAAAATAAGATAATCTAAGTAAAACATTTAGTATAATTATGATTAAATGAAATAAAATATCTAAGTAAGATGCCAGCCTAATTATAATTAACTGACATAACATAGTCTAAGTTTATTATATTAAGAGATTTAATTTAATTGTCTCAAATCGAAGTGTCTTTTAATTAATTTTTGCCAAGCAATTTGCATTTCCTTTATGTCTTGTCTTTTTTTTTTTAATTCTATACAATCTTCTTTAAATAATTGTTGCACTTCGTTTCATGATCCTTCACGGATCCACTTTTGTGATTTTTTTTTCACACACTTAACAAAGGCTCTCAACACTTTGTTACACTTACTCTTAAAAGTCTCTTGGCCAAACTTGCTATATGATCACAAACATTTACAACTTTATGTACCAAACGGTCAACTAAAATTTGCTATATGAGCACCACATTTGCTGAAAATAGCTTAACTTAACATAAAAAATTAAAATAAACATAATTAACTAGTAAAACATATAAGTACATTGTTTAAATCATAGAAATGGCAATATCATACACATACATTGTCTAACAACAGAAAATTATTATTATCATACAGTATCATTGATTTAATTAGGATGACACTTAACCCCTAGTAAAACAAAATGAAAAACAACAACTCGATGCTGAATCTCTCCACAGCACAGAGAACCATAGTATATACAATCTCTAACAAGACCTTAGTGGTTTAATACAAGCTCACATTTTGAAATATTCTTATAATTAATTATTATTTATTATTATGATTATTATTCCTTTAAAAAATTTATTTAAAAGAAAGTTGCTTTAAACTTGTGACATAATATTGATTTATTTTTATAACAGGCTCAATAAAGGCTAACTCCCAAAAACTGGAACGTATCCTCAGGATACTTCCCGGCATACAGTGACCGACAATCCCATTTCTCAGGCCTTCAAAACACACAAGAGGCGTTCTCTTAACGGTCCAAACCTCGTTCAAATGTCTGGTAACCACAGGCGGTTCAGAACTCTGCTGACCCCTTGGCCCAGAAAAACTCTCAAAACTCTAATACGGGTGGTCCAGGTTCAATGCCTGCCCCCTAAAACTCACAATACTTAACTCGGGTGGCCCAGGTTCAATGCCTGCCCCCTAACACTTACAAAATTCCCATAACTCGGGTGGCCCAGGTTCAATCCCTGCCCCCTAAAACTCACAAGGTAGTCAGACCTCTGCGACAAAACTACTCTCTTGCCAAACGTCGAAGAATCCAAGTCCTGACATCACAACATGTCACTGTATAGCAGAAATTACCTGCCTCAACTCAATTTTTATTATAAGCTTGTCTTAAATTACTTGTCTGACCTGGTGCTTTCCGAGTACACCCCCACCCTCAACTGACTATACTTTGTAATAAATCCATTTCTACTCCTTCCTTCACCAAGCACTTCAGAGGATGCTTCCCTCCCTTGAATTTGTCATTAATAATGAAAACAAAATGAAGTACTTGTCCTTACTTTCCAGAGTTGGACTGTATTGAAATATTAAGGAGGGTCACTTTCCACACTAATCTTTACAATGAAATGGCCCTTATTTACAAGGTTAAGAAGATAAAATTACATAATATACTAAGAGCTTGTTGCTTAATAATTCTAATTACATTATTATTATTTCTCACCCCCTCTTTCTCTCTCTCTTCTTCCTTTAAGCTAGCCTAACCTGGAATTATACTTTCCAAAGTACTATTATTTTCTTGCAATAGATCCTCCATGGGATCACCTTGTAAAATTACATATTGTTTAACATATTGTTTAACAAAGTTCAAATAATTAATCTGTTCATTAGTCCTATTTATTACTACTTTGTTGACCTCATGTGGACTGCCATGGGCCCTAGCAATCAGTTTCCCTGATTTTCATTTCTAACGACTGTGTGACCCATTGTGAATGGTGCAATATCATTAAAGCTAGGTGCAGAGTGTACTTCTGCTGCTATTCTTCTAGTCTGACTATTATTTACCTGTTTGTTGTAATTGTCTCGGCTCTCTTGTCTGGGGTTTTCCCTCACCCCCTCTCGGTGTCCTATCATATGATTGTTGGGACCTTGCCTATTTTGTCCTTGGTTTATAAAATAGTTAGGTCTGTTGGGCCTGCCGTCTTCTCGACGCTTTGAATCCTGGAATGGGTTTGGTGGTCTATTTTGTTTATTATCACGACCGAATGGATTATAGGTCTGTCTAGTTCTATCAAAATTGGGTGTTTCATTTCTACCTTCCCTTTCCCCATTCCTTTGCCACCTATTGTCAAATCCTATCAATACTCTTTCCATCTCCTTCACATTTTGGGCATTAACACTTAACAATACATTTTGTACCTGAAGAGGAAAGTGATTTGTTAGATGTTTCACCAACCTGTGTTCTTCCAATGGATAATTTAAATACCTAGCCTGAGAAACAAAACCATGAAAATACTCATTCATTGTGCCTTTCTTGGAATCATATCTATTATTAAATATTAACTGCAGAAAGTCGTCCTGCATCTCTTGAGACCAAAAGTGATCCAAAAATGCGCGCTTAGCCTGTTCATAGGTCTCCCATTCATCCTCTAAATAACTGGCCCAGTTCCTAGCCTCCCCTTCTAAACATGAGAGCAAAATTTCAATTTTGTTCCTTTCCATTAAATCCTCTTCTTTCCAAACTCTCTCAATTTTTTGCAAATATTGAGCCACAGATATTTTGCCCTTTGCTCCCCTATACCTAGGAATGAGTGACAAAGTAAGGTCATTGACATTTTTGGTTAAGAGATTGCGACTACACCCATATTTGTTATCTGTCCCCCTACCTTTGTTAAGTTGTACTTGATCAGCTAAGTTGTTTATTTTCTGATCTAAAGTGCCAACCGTTTTTTTGTTTTCATTTACAATTTTTTTATCTCCACAATTTCTTTCCTTTTTATTTGAATCTCCTCATTAATATTTTCCTTAATAAATTGCCTATTAGCATCCTCTTGCCCTTCAATTTCTAACCTCACCTTTTCTATTTGAATTTCCAAATTGGATTGCACTACCTGAACAGCTGATTTGTTGTGTGCTATCTGTATATCCTGTGTTTGTATTTGTTTTTCTAATTTACTGGTTTCTTTATCTAATTTTTTCTCCAAACCCTCTGTTTTGTTTGTCACGGAAGATATTTGATCAATTAACTTAAACTGTTCCTTTCTTAGATTTTCCTGCCTAACCTCTAAATTTCCTTGTTTTTTTTCTCCTTCTGAAACCCTGTCATTAATTTCATTAATTTGTTGGATAAAATTTTGATTAATTAATTCTAAATTCTCAAATTTTTTATTTATATTCTTTGATTGTTCGTCGACCTTTTGGTTGAGTTTAGTTTCTAAAGTTTGTCCCATTTTTTCCAAATCCTGTTTATTTTCTGATGCAATTCGATCAATTTTACATCCGAGTTCTCTCATATTTTCTAATATAACATTTAAAAGATCTACTTGTTCTACTGGTTTAGCCACCCTATCTTCCACTAAGGTTATTGTTCCCCTACACTTTGATTCAGCGTTTGCAGGATTACTTCGTTACTTGCTACCTCCCCAGAGCTAGCCCCTACTTCCTCCTCACTCCCTTCTTGTTCCTGTTCAAAATTTGCCCTCTTGAATTGACCTGCCCTTTCATCCCCCTCATAAATAAATGGCATTGTGTCTTCATCATCATACTCTTCAGGTTCTCTTATCACCTTGTCTGCCATGTTGAAAATTTAAATAAATTTTTCTTAAGTTGATCTATGAATTAATTTTGTGTTAGGCCTTGACAAATTTCAAGTACTATTGATCTAAGAATTACTTTTTATAGTGAGAAATTTAATTTAAAATTAGGCCCATACACTTTTATATTGTTAGTTTTAATTTAATTTGTGAAATCCCAACATATAGAAACAAAATTTTACTACCCCCAAAATACACAATTGAAATTAGATAAAAAAAATATTTTTTTTTATTAGAGTTACAGCTTCTGTTGACCACTTATCTGTCCTCGACGCTGTTTCTTGACTGCATGCCGTCTCCAAAAGGTCCTCAGTCCCGTTCCTTGATGGTGTGCCGTTGGTGTGCCGTCTCTTGCAGGTGTGCCGTCGGCGTGTCGTCTCTTGCAGGTGTGCCGTCTCCAACAGTCCTTTGCGCTGTTTCTTGACTGTGCCGTCTCCTTGGTGTGGTGTGCCGTCCTTTGGTGATTATGTGCCGTCTCCTGGTGTGCCGTCTCTTCCTTTAGCTCAGTTGACGCACCTCTGTCTCAGTTCGCGGTATTCGTGCCCCTAAGTTGTAGCGCCATTTGTTACATTACGAGTTCGCGGCAAGTGTTAATAGTCGCATATTAACCCCACGTTGTGTCGCCATTTGTTACATTACGTTTCTTCAGCCCCTCGTTGGAATGCTATTTGTTACACTTTTCGCGTTCCGCCCCTCGTTGGACGTCATTTGTTACACTTCGTAATATTTTTGATTATAAATCTCCCACGTTGTGTCGCTATTTGCTATATTACATAACAGAGTCATTTAAGAGTCACTTCGTAAATCATTATTTCTATTACGCAACTATGTGCTTTACTTATAATGCCTCGTTCCTTATCATTAGACTTTAATAAATGATAATATATCACATAAAGTTTGATATCTGTTTATTCTTTAAATTGAAATCATATTGTTATTAGTATATTTTCTAATCGAAACACGATCATGTCGAGGGCCTAACAATTATAATCACTGATCGCTTAAAGCACGTCCATTCAAAACCACGACTGATTGCACAGTAAAAATACGGAGTTTCAAAAAGTCACATATATCTGAGTTCAATAGAAGCTTCTCGAAGGAATCTTCCTAACGGTAAATTACACACCTACAAACTCAGAAAGAAAAATACCTATTGCGTTTGGATGTTTCTCGAAGAGGAAATACTTTAAAAGACGTTAACATTTCTTAAGTTTAGCTCCAGTAGATGCTGCCATCTTACCACGAGGCGCGAACTAACTAGTAAATAATTTAGAGGAAGACGTGATTTAAGCGCCACGTAATAGGTTGTAAAATTTAAATAAAGTAAAATATGTTTAATTATATGTAAAATATTTTTGAATATATGAATAATTAGAATGATAAATGGTCAATGCTTTCAAATACTCCTTAGGGTCAATCTATTGCATTACAAGGCATTGAACTATATCTTATCTTTACGTCCGCAGCTTGTAGTGGTATTATGCGACTCCCGTAGCGCTTTGGAGTCTATAAGTGGATTGTCAAGCCCTCCATCACACCCATTGATAATTCTAAACGAGCTAGGGGCTACGAATTGGGGTACCAATGGATTCCTAGTCACGTGGGTATAATTCGTAATGAGAGAGTGGACAGTTTAGCATTTAGTGTAAATTTACTTTCCATTGTACAGGAAAGCCCGCTACCGTATAGCGACTTTATACCGACGGTAAAACTCGGAAGTCAGGTTAAATGGAGCGAATGGTGGGAGACCACATGCCAGTAGAAAGCAAAATGGTACCATGGGGCTTGTGGTACAAAATTAGTTACACCATGGTTTTCAGAAGTTAAGGAAACTCGAAAGTTTATTTGTACAATAATCTGCCCTCGGCTCGGGCACGCCTACACGAAAGACCGAATTTATTTGATGCTCAAGGTACCGTCCTCACATTGAAATGGTTTGCCACGTTCCAGAAACATTAGAACATATATTTATGACTTGCCCTGTACATT